>JAODUO010000356.1:0-232500 GCA_025642075.2 Ridgeia piscesae | reverse complement strand
GGATACTTTATAAATGGCTTACACCATGTCATATGATGTCACACATCTAATGACTGGTTGTTGATGAGTCAGATTATGTTACAACTCTGATGATTGTTTGATGCTAAGTCACATGATATCATGTGTCTAATGATTGGTTGTTGATGAGTCTCATTATGTTACAAGTCTGACGATTGGTCGATGCTGAGTCACATTATGTCACGTGTCTGGTGCTGTCATCTGCACATACTCAAGAAGTACCTGAAACCAAACGAGTGTTGCATAAGACTAATGATATCTACCAGGCTACGTTTGTAGTGTCAGTTACGAACTAGATGGGAAGTTTTACGCTAATTGAGAGTCCAGCCATTTTTCTCAGACATATCCACACTGCCATTATTTACACGCTCATAGTAGTTTATTCCATTCATATTCTGTTCTGTGTTTTAATGTTCTGATATCCGTGCTAGTGTTTAACTAACTCCGATCCACACAGAATAATATAAGAAGACACAAAACATCCAACACCTCCCTCCGTTGAGGATCACCAAAACACCCCACCTTCAGGCTCGCCAAAAGCATGACCTCCGACTGTAGGTTGGGTCAATGATATTGGAAGATTGGGGGTTGTCCATAATCTGTAGTGTCAATATCTACAAATGTTGAAGACCAAAGCCTTGATCGCCAAACACAACCCCGTTTGAGATTTTCGGGGGAGGGACACATTCCGCTGGTCCAGCCTAACACATCAGGGAAAACCAGGAACAGTGCTGGCAATGTCTAAACGTCCAGAGGACATGTGTCTCCCAGGCCTCCTGGGTCCGACTAATGTCTGCGTACTCACCCTGTAGATGTACTCATACTGCTCTCGAGTCTGGACCATGCCGCCGCGGTCCTGTCGCATCCGGTAAACTGAGGCTAGGACGTCCACCATTTTTGTATCGTCATAGGACAGCATTCCGAGGTCAATGGCAATCAGGGTGCCAGTCCTACCGGTGCCAGGACTGTGGGCAGAAATCACAGTATCATGTGTGTGTGTGTATATTTTTTTTTTTTTTTATATATATATATATATATATATATATATATATATATATATATATATATATATATATATATATATATATATATATATATATGTAATTTACCTGAACAGATAAACATTTCACACATAATATAAAACTACTGAGAATGCCGGTAAGAATAAACTATGATTACCAATACGACGTTAGTACCTGCAGTGTATGATAGGGGCCGCTGTTGTCTCCTCGAGGTGTGGCCGCAGAGCAAGCAAGAAATGAATGACCGTGCGGGCATCGGGCAGTCCATTCACTGGCCAAGCGGTCATCCAGAAGTGAAGAATCTCGTGGCATTGGTTTGTCTAATAAATGGAAACGGAAAGTGTTTAAGCAGCATAGTATCCAGTCCTTACGGCTGCGCAAGGCTCTTACTGCCATGACTGTTCAATTGAACACCATCCTGCGAGTATCCAGATCTGATTCACACACATAACGCCTATGTCCACTAAAATTAAATATAAACAACAGCAACAGCACGATTACTTTAACTTAATTTTGTTTGTCATTATAATTATGCACGGGCACCAGAACGACTAGAGAAATAGAAAAGTGTCTTAAATGTATTTGAAATATGTTTTAAACTGTTTGCATTTGACAAAATCAAACTGTAGTTGCATTTGCATTTGAAATGTCAAATACCTTTGCATTTAAATACTTGTTTCTGGAAGATGAACACGCACATAGAAATATAGGACAAATATTTGCATTTGACAAAATCAAAGTGTAGTTGCATTTGCACTTGAAATGTCAAAAGTATTTGCATTTAAATACTTGTTTCTGGGAGATGAACAAGCACATAGTAATATATAGGACAACTATTTGCCTAATCCAAGACATAAATTTCGGTATGCTTACTTTCAAATACCGTAGAGTGATCATAGACATGATCCACTCTGTTTTAACCTGACGTCTCTGCTGCGTGATCTCAAAGTCTCCATGGATGCGCACCACGTCTCCACCGTCAGTATTCGGCCAATACTCAGCACACTTTGACTGCAAGAAGAGATCAAGATACAAGGTCTGGTTATTTTATTATAAGATCCTGTTGTAACATGTTAAGTGCGTATAAGAGAGTGCGACAGGGCACCATCTGGTAAAGGATGGCGCAAAACAGGCAGATCTTGAAACAGCTTGCTGGGGCCTTCGCCCAGCCACTGCTGCACAGTGATGATGATGATGACAATGATGATGATGACTGAATGAATGAATGAATGTTGTTTGCTGTGATATGGCAACAACCTGATCATACGCAACGGTTTACACTTTAAATGACTGTGGCACCCTCATACCAGTCCGTGCTCTTCTAGGCCAGTCAGCATGATGATGATCTGACATCGTTGCTCCCAGGCCATCCGCCAGAAGTCAGCACATGTGCCTTCCAATGGCGCTTGTGTTGCGATGTAGCCTTGCGGGGAAGATAGGTATCCCTGGAACAACACACCCGTACACAAAGTGTATTTGCGCAGTTGTCACGGCTGATGCAGTAGCGAGTAGCGAAGTAAATTGCTATAACTTTTTAGTTCGACTCCAATCACTTCCACAGTTTGCGAAGTCGATCAGCACAAGGATGGTAGCGCAGTACAACGATCTCTGGGTTGCGTGGATGAGCATAACATAAATCATGACTTATATGCTGACGACATACACGTTTCAGCAACGGACATACATACATACATCTATGTCAACTTTAAATGACTTCCTCACTGACATCTGGTTGCGGATAGAATTTACTAAATTGAAGCTTAATGCTGATAAAATTGTTGTAATTTTTACTGGTATAAAACAATAACGTAATACCAATAAGAATTAACGTATATTGCGCCGATATCCTCAGAATACGAGTGGTGTGGTGTAACGATACTTAAGGGCAGTGCAAATGTCGTTAATAATATTACTATAGGGAAACTGCTTACGTTATATTGCTCTGATTCAATTCCTTTTCACAAGCACACATTGGAGCATTTAAAACACGTACCCGAAGAAAGTTGGCATTAATGTAGTCTGAGTTGTCCTCCCCCTTTCTCAGCGTCAGTCGCACTCTTGTTTCTGGGTCTACAAACAACCCAAAAGAGTTATTGTAACTTCGCCCACGAATGACCAGCGCGATGGTTTAATGGATTATAGTAGTAGTGTTGCAATGTATATATTAAAATGTGAACATTATGATCAAAGCATGTTATGCCATATGCTTGCCTGTCTGCCTGTTTTTCTGTCCATTTTTTCTGTCTGCCCATCCGCCCGCCCGCCCACCCGCCCGCCCGCCCGCCCGTCCCTCCATCCATGCCCACCCATGCCCACCCATGTCCATCCATGGTCCATCAGTCTCAATGTGTCGATGCTTGTATCATATAATAATTCACTTAGTCCGTGAAAGCAGAAGTTAGTATTACTTGGAATGACGTTTGCGTATCGATTCTTGTCTTCGGCTCCCAGAGGTACGTCAGACAACTTCGGCATTTTGCTCGGCAGCAACTGAGAAGTCAGAGTAAAAGAACACGGTATTACCACTGAAGCCAAACGGAAGCACTATGTTACTTGTGTTTTATTAATTTATTAATGTAACTTTCTTAATGCAATAAACGTTGTGTATTGTTCTTAAATAGTTCTATAAGCTGGTAAAACTGTTCGTAAATTGAAAGTTTCCAACGGGAAACATGTTTGGCTGTTATTGTATGTAGAGTTGCACTGAGTTAACCTAAAAACGCCTTGATGTTCAACGATGTCTCATATTCCAAAGTTCTGCACAGTAGAGGTTGCAACAAATTACTAGTATACTAATTCTGGGCGGAAGAACTGACTATCGTCCTATACTATTCACTACCATGTCATAAATAATTAATATTTTAGTCAAATAAAGAAAAACTATAAATGTAATAAAAATGTATTACAATGATATGTGAACAGATGAACAACCACCATCTATTAAACAAGTTCTAAAATTAAGTAAGAATGTTACTCTTTATGTTAATCTTCCAGCTCCAGTATCAATATAGAATTGGCAAACCTTATATATATATATATATATATATATATATATATATATATATATATATATATATATATATATATATATATATATATATATATATATAATTTGAATACACAATCATAACAAAAATAATAACAGTGAACAAACAGTTATGTTACAAATTGCATGCAAATAATGTAAATGTAAGGATAGTTTATCTTGCACATTTATATTAATCCATTCCCACACACTTTCAGCTAAACATAAAATAAAACAGAACTGGATTATTTAAACATTATTGTCATAGACAAGCAAAATGTCCTACCAAGAACTCGTCTTCAATAGCGTCTGTATCATCCACCATTTTGGCTAATCCCTCTGTGTCCAAGATATTTGATGTGTAATCCTAATTTAGAGACAAAAGAACGCAGAACTGGCATAATGACGACTATCTACGTGATGCATGGATCATATCATATTATTACTATCCCATAAACAAATTTCGAGAGAATTAAAAAAATATATAAACAGACAATTTGTTTTTAATATAAACAGAGAACACTTCAGTATAAAACGAAAATTCAACACAATTGACCGTAATAAATCCGGTGTGTGTGTGTGTGTGTGTGTGTGTGTGTGTGTGTGTGTGTGTGTGTGTGTGTGTGTGTGTGTGTGTTTTCATGTTGTGTGTGTGTGTGTGTGTTGTGTGTGTGTGTGTGTGTGTGTGTGTGTGTGTGTGTGTGTGTGTGTGTGTGTGTGTGTGTTGTGTGTGTGTGTGTGTGTGTGTGTGTGTGTGTGTGTGTGTGTGTGTGTGTGTGTGTGTGTGTGTGTGTGTGTGTGTGTGTGTGTGTGTGTGTGTGTGTGTGTGTGTGTGTGTGTGTGTGTGTGTGTGTGTGTGTGTGTGTGTGTGTGTGTGTGTGTGTGTGTGTGTGTGTGTGTGTGTGTGTGTGTGTGTGTGTGTGTGTAATTAATCATGTGATTTACAAAACTCACCTTTGCCTCGCACCAGTTCAGTGCTGGGTTGTCGTACACGAACCTCGCTCCCCGCCTGCCGTAGACCTCACCCATCTGTATGGACTCGGCGATACTGTGAACGTCGACCGAGTATCGCTCACGGAAAGACTTCCTCATGCGCTTAATGCCTCGACGTCTCTTCACATACACCTGGTGTGACCGATAACAGCTATTATTCGTGTCAAAAATAAAATAAATGAAATTAATGATAATTGTAGTAAAATATTTAATTTAAAAACCTATTAAAATATAAAATTATTTTAAAGCACCAACAACCTCGGAGAATCCGAGCTCATTTGCACATCGAACAAGAAACAATCAGAAGTATCATCACTTTAAACTCATTGATTATTTATTTTGTAGATTTAATTCCGTATTTCAAATTTTTACTTTAATCTTATAATTTTAATCCAATTTTAATTGTAGGCCTATACTGTCATGGCATTTAGCATTATTTATTATTTAAGTTGTTATATTCCATATATGTTTCAGTTATTATGCTCTTATATGTTGACTTATCCCATGCATTATGACCAAATCAATGACTTACCATTTGCACTATGACCAAACCAACGACTTACCACTTACACTGTGACAAAACCAACGACTTACCACTTCCACTGTGACCAAACCAATGACTTACCACTTACACTATGACCAAACCAACAATTTACCACTTGCACTACGACCAAACCAACGACTTACCACTTGCACTATGACCAAACCAATGACCTACCACTTGCACTATGACCAAACCAATGACTTACCACTTGCACTATCACCAAATCAATGACTTACCACTTACACTATGACTAAACCAATGACTTACCACTTGCACTATGACCAAATCAATGACTTACCACTTACACTATGACTAAACCAATGACTTACCACTTGCACTATGACCAGGCCAATGACACAGAGGCCAGCCAGACAGGAGATCCCGATAGCTATCACAACGCCTCGATCCAGGTCTCCTGCAGGTGGATCCGGGGACGCTGATGCGATGTCCTGCCCAACATTCACTGGCTTTCCAATGATGTTGACATACATAATCTGTAAAAATCATGCCTTCAGTGCTTCGATCCCAAACATATGGTACTAATGGTTACATTGTGTTGATGTAGTTTTTGTTAGGTAGAACACCATGATTGTATTTACATGGGTTTCGTTGGGTAGAATACTGTGACTGCATTTACTCATGTCTCGTTTATCCGCATGCTTTGGTTCCGAAAGCTTTTCGGCAGTTAAAGGAAGTGTGTGGATTAGCGAGATAGTATTAAACATGGACAGTTCTCAAACAAAACATGCGGTTCCCGAAACAACCGGATTATTGAAGACCAGATAAACGGAACATGACTTAATCTTAAATCCAATATATAATTAATTTACGTTCATATATTATGGATTTTAAGAAAAACTGCAGATAACAGTGAAACGATCTCGAGCGGTGGATAAATTACGATTTCTATAATGCCCTAGTCAACTACGAAAAGAAATCTGTGAGCTGTTTGTATTGTTTCTCTTTTTCGTTGGAAGAACGTAACACTGTTCCCAGGAACAAGTGAAGCGGGTGAAACATGACTAAACTGTCTTACTTACATACTTACTTACTTACTTACTTACTTACTTACTTACTTACTTACTTACGTACTTAGTTAGTTAGTTAGTTAGTTACTTAGTTACTTAGTTACTTACTTACTTACTTACTTACTTACTTACTTACTTACGTACTTTAGTTAGTTAGTTAGTTAGTTACTTAGTTACTTAGTTACTCCCTCCTCCCTCCCTCCCTCCCTCCCTCCCTCCTCCCTCCCTCCTCCCTCCTCCCTCCTCCCTCCTCCTCCTCCTCCCTCCTCCCTCCCTCCTCCCTCCCTCCTCCCTCCCTCCCTCCCTCCCTCCTCCCTCCTCCCTCCTCCCTCCCTCCCTCCCTCCCTCCCTCCCTCCCTCACTCACTCACTCACTCACTCACTCACCTTGTCCTCAAAACTTGACCCAACAAAACGTCGATTCTGATCGTCTTGAATCAACCTGACAAGGACGTTGCTCATCTCAAAGTCATATATCCCTTTGGGGTTGAACACGTAAACACCAACGGCTATCTGCACACTGCGGGCAGTCCTGGCTGCACAATGGGCATTCTCCAATAGTCTCACCTGGTCAGGTTTAACGGGCTTCTTCATTTCAACCATCAATAACTTTGCGATGATTTCCTGAAATTCTCTGAAGTTTGTACAGAATTCACCCCAAGACATCTTCAATCCTAGTGTGACATAGACGGTTGGTACCCAAGGCGTTGGCGTTGGCGTTGCCGATGGCGTTGTCGTGGAAATGGCCGGTGTTGTATGCTTTACGGGTGGAGCGTCAGGACTCTTTATCGGGTTTTTGCTGTTTGGTGATTTCTCAGTCGGTAAAGCGGCGACCCGTGTTGGGATGCTGTCAGCGATCTTGATTTCCAGTCTCGTTTTTGGAGGTTTTTTGAACTTGTCCAATATTGAAACGGTTGTCGGTGGTTTTCTAGAGGTTAACACTGTTGATGCCGAAGCTGATGGTGCCATTATCGACTCATTCCCCTCCCCTCTGGCAGGTGGCGCTTTGCTAGGATCGACCGTTGCCACAGTTGTGGTTTCAATCAATGATGTTTCCGCCAGTGAATTGTCTGTTGTCGTGACAACGGCACTGGTATCCATGGTAACAGATGTAGAGCGAGAAAATCCACCAAAGCCCGTCGTTGGCGGGTGAAATACATCAAATGAACTAGAAGTCGTTGCTATGGCAACAGAGGTAACTGGTCCTGCTGTTTTTGATTTGTGAACATTCGCTGACGGTGAAGTCAACATTGTAGATGAACGAGATTCAACTGTTCGCAACGTGGGTGTAACATGATTTGATGCAACAGAAGCTGAAGTTTGCGAATCAAAAGCATCATCAAGCTTTGAAGTCTGTGTCGCTTCTGTATATATATCGTCACTTTCGGTTTCCGTCACTGAATCTTGTGTTTCTGTTTCTATCTGCGACACTGGTTTCAATGACACTGTGTCATTGTCATCCATTCTAACATTCGATGTTAAACTTGACGTAACAGAATCCATCATCTGAGAATGATCATTCGTTGATGAGACGATATCTGATGATGATTCATTTGGCAATGTAACGTTTAAGTTTGACTTTACATTTGTTGGTGACACATTTGGTATTGATATATTTGAATCGGAAGATGTAGTTGACACATTATATTTTGTAGATGACACATTTGACGATGACACAACATGAGTGGTTGACTCAACATATGTCACCGCAGTGGTTGGTGACGCAACATCTGTGACAGATGTCACTGTCATAGCTCTTGCAGATGAGACAACATTGGTGACAAAAGCTTCCGTAGATGACATCAATGTTTCTGTGTCTGAGTTAGTGACGTCAGTCGTGTCATTTCTCGTACCATCTAATGCCTGAGTAGTTGAACTAAGCGTTTCACTTTCAGATTGTGACTTCTGTGACATTGTTGACCCTGGGACCTTTGTTATTGTTGACCTTTGGGTGACCTCTGTCGTGTTGTGAATGTCTAAACGGCCATGAAGCTGAGAATCTCTGGGCGTTGAATAGGCGACATCCGTCTGCTCTGTTACACCTTGATTTGGCTGCCAGGTTTCTGTATGAAATTGCACATTTAGTTCTGCAGTTGTAGTTGCCTGTTGAATTGACGCCGTTGCAGCAATGCCTTCACGGCAGCAGACTGAAAGATGGAAGATGCCACGATTAGAATAAAATACAGTTGATAATAAAGTTATAATAAACTTGCTACACATAATTAACACTTTAAAACAATGCTCGTCTTTTAGCATGATTCAAACTGCACCAAACCATCGACAACAAAATTCAATGTTATACAGGTATTTCTTAACATTAGTATACATTTGTCAAAATACTTTAGTAAATAATGATTTTGTTTTCATTCAACACTTCCACATTCAACTGTGCATGCATTAAGAGTACTATCTAGCTCACATTGACATCAGCTGACGAAGGCCGCCAATGAATATGTCATGATGGTCGAAACGTCGATTTGAGTTGGAATTTATTAGTTGTGTAATAAGGATCGAATCTTGTTGTAATATAGTATTCTTCTTTAAATTAGGGAAAAAGCAGATTCCCACCTCGACATATGTGAGAACGTTGATAGCAAACACTAGCTAAAAACACTAGCTACAGATGTCTGTGGTACTTATCATATATGGACATTGGCGTTGCCATTCTCTGCTACGATTAGCTACCTACAGCGATGCTTGGATTAAATCAATTATATAAAGATTCTTTCAATGATACATATTAATTTGTCAGTGCAGAAAATTTAACAAAAAACTCTTTTTCAAAGTTGTGCCTTTTGCAAAGTTATTCTAGAGAATAAGATAAAGACCACCTCATCAATAGATAATTAAAAGAAGCATTGTTCTGGTTTTCTTCACACTTACAACAATAAAACAATCCAAGCAACAGGAGGGTCCAGTAGTTACAGACAATGCAACAGGTGGCGCCACTCATCACCGTCATAATCTTCGTCCTTCCTTGAAACCTGAAACAATGGAATGTCTAGGAAAAGTAATATAAATATTCCAACTCATTTGTGCTTTCATTGATAACAGCAGGTAGTGGAACATGGTCGAACATGGCAAGTTCTTTAAATTCAGGTCATGTTTCGATGTTTACGTTATTCTGATAGAAATGAAACGAAAGCAATAACTTATTATACATGTTTGTGAAACAGCTAGTCTACTCAGGTCTCAGGTGATTACCTCCAAAACAGCCCAAACTTGGGCTAATGCAGGAGTTGTTCTTCTCTAGAATTTGTGAGTCCACTACAGGTTACACATTTACCCCCTGTGTGGGATCTTTTACTTCCCCTGGCATAGACACCAGACACCAGACAGCTCTAGAAGGGACCACCGGCTTTTAGTGTCTCTTCCGAAATCCACATGCAACTGTGGAGTGAAGAAATTTGCATAAGTTTCGAAACGGCGGTAGGTGGGATTGAACCACCGTCCCTCGATTGACAGTCCGGCGCTCTACCGCGCGACCACCGCTCCCCACATTAGTGATTAGACTAGTACATACGAATTTAAGCTTCATTTCCAAACATTAAACAATATGTGTTACTATATGATATATAATTTGTGTTAACTTATTCTGGCCACAGACATGGGGCATTAATTTTTTTATAATAATGATTGAATGAATGAATGAATGAATGAATATTTATTTTTTAGAATCGTACAAAGCACGAGCATATGATAATATCATATGTTACAACAGTATGTTTAAACTAAAAATGTAACAATCGATCATAATGTACGATTCCGGGCAGACAGGGGAGCCAATTAAGGCTGTTAATTACCAGTTGGTATAGATAATAACTATTATTATGAAACCATTTCTCATAAATTAAACTGGTCGCTGCCAACCCTACCATAGCTGTATAAACAATAATGTTATAATAGTAATTTCACGTGTAACACACACTTATAGTTTTTATATAACTGACCAGGTATATAAAACGTAACAATAATTGTATAGCAAACGTGTAGTAATTCCAACTATACTGACAATGACAAGGATATAATTACATACGTAAATGAACAGGTATTTTATATTTATATTGAATATTTTGATTAATTAAATTACTAATAATTTGCATGTAATTAACATAAAGGCTGTATACAAAATTTCCAATTATTAAATAAAAACCTTACGATGGTCGATTCGGTTTACAACCCTGAAAAATATTAGCTTAAATTACTGCTAACAGGAACATAATCAGAGACCGATCTCTCTAGTATGTTTCCGTAGTCAAATTGGAAAGGTCCAAAGGGTAAAGGACTAAGTGTTGTTTTGGCTGAGTGGAGCAGTCTAGCATGACACACCCCGAACCACAATTGATCCAGTGCCACTGTTGACAGTGTCACATCAGCTGGGCTACACCGGGAAGAAACCCTAAACGGGGTCATCCTGTGTGACTAGGGGGTGTCACTCCATAATAACTATTGCAACCTTTGTAACATGGAGGGTCAATCCATATTTCCTACTGCATCCCGTATGACTTAGGGTGTCACTCCGTATTTCATCCCCTGTGACTTGGGGGTGTCACTCCACATTTCACACTCCATCCTGTGTGGCCTGGGGGTGTCACTCCGTTTTTTATATTTGTGTAGAATAACTTATGTAATGTGTGTGTGTGTGTGTGTGTGTGTGTGTGTGTGCGTGCGTGCGTGCGTGCGTGTGTGTGTATGTATGTGCATGCATGTGTGTGTGTGTGTGTGTGTGTGTGTGTGTGTGTGTGTGTGTGTGTGTGTGTGTGTGTGTGTGTGTGTGTGTATGTGTTGTGGTGTGTGTGTGTGTGTGTATGTGGTGTGTGTGTGTGTGTGTGTGTGTGTGTATGTGAGTGCATGTGTGTGTGTGTGTGTGTGTGTGTGTGTGTGTGTGTGTGGTGTGAGTGTGAGTGTGAGTGTGAGTGTGTGTGTGTGTGTGTGTGTGTGTGTGTGCTGTGGTGTGTGTGTGTGTGTGTGTGGTGTGTGTGTGTGTGTATGCGTGTGTGTAGAGTAGATGCCAGTAGAAGGGACACCCAGAAATGAACTTGTTTGACTGACCACCACAAGTGGACAGAGTGGGAGTGACCCACAGATGTGGACTGACGGAGTGAGTAACCCCCCTCCCCCCAGGAATCCTTCAACAGTGGCCAGTGGCAGTGACCCTCCCCAAAGTCACAGATACCAGTAGGAGTGCCCCCCAGAATTCCAGATGACAGCAGTGACAACCCCAAGAGATGCTCCTCCAGTCCATGAGCTCTGGGGGGGCTCAGACAGTCACAGGACCCACGTTACACTTGTGTCTGTTTTGAGTGTAACCAAGCCTTCTCATGTTACCAAAATATTTAGTAGTAGGGCAGTGGAGCAGTGGAGCAGTGGAGCAGTGGAGCAGTGGAGCAGTGGAGCAGTGGAGCAGTGGAGCAGTGGAGCAGTGGAGCAGTGGAGCAGTGGCTAGAGCTTCAGACTCAACTAAGATAGCCCAGGTTCAAATCCCTTGATGCTGTATCAAACCTTGGACATGTTTTTCTCTCAACATTGCTCCAGTTCACTCAGCTGTATAAATGAGTACCTGGCTATAGACATAGGTGGATATTTGTGCACGAATAGTCTTCGGGTGTTAATTGCAGCGTGGCTGGATGCTTCCAAGAGAAGCAACGATGGTGTTTGATTGAACAGGTCTGCCAGGGAGAAAAGTGTTATATAAGAACTTACTTTACCTTACTTGTTACTATAACATCAGCCTCGCTGCTAATTCTACAAGACCACACCCATGGGCTGACAGTACACAACACCAGAGGAGCCAAGTTTGCCATGCTGGAGATAGAACAGACGCTTTCTCATCAACCTTTATAGAATTTACCGATCTACCATGTCCTGGTGAAATTGAGTCTATGATCCAGCTGAGACATCTACAAAAATATTTTACACTATTTCCACCTAAATTCTCACAACATGATTAGGCTGTAATCTTAGGATGGTATTTAATATTAATGTTATTAATTTTAAATGCACTTTTGCCTGACCGATAGGACATTATTCATGCCTGTTTTTCTTATGTCATTCCAGAAATATTACCCATGACAGATTGGTAAGTAAATTAATTGATAAATAAATAGAGTTTGAATGCTCATAAATTATGGTATTTACTGATATTAAAATGAACAGATCTATACCACGTTTATTGATACTTATTAACCCGATGATTTAATCATGTTCTACAGTTAATACGTTGAAGTTCCCACCGAACTAGTTAATAAGCAAACTTCATGCTAATAATAATTGTGATTTCAGAGGATGCATGAATCCGGCCGGGTAAGAGAACAGAAAAGGTCATTTGGGCGACTTTGTTCTCATCTGCATGAATGAGTACCTGGCTGTAGACAGTGGTGGATGTTTGCAAATGATCTTCGTTGATTCTTAGCAGCGATCTTGGATACAGAAATTCTGTTAACACCACGAAGTGCCAGCGGAACATTGTCACCGGGGTGTCATGGAAATGATGTCCTCGGTAACATAGCAATGGATATTTGCTTTTTGAAAAAAACTTATTTAAATTCAAAAATGGATTTTTTTTAATGATGAATTTTCCTTAAGAAATGACCCATTAGGTCACGTGTTGCCTAGCAACCAGGTATGACAAGCTTATAAAAAATGGCCGGTGAAAATGTGAAGCTGTCATAGCATTCGTTTTCTGTACAGATTTAAATGCATCCATTGATGTTTTGTTTGTTGAAGGCAGTGGCTGATTTAAATGTCTCTGCTTGGAGGGAAATGGGGTTAGACTCAACTGATTTTTAGAGGTTCATTGGGAGTCCAAATGACTCAATGGCTGTCCACGTGACTCATTGAGGGGGTTAAGTGGGTGTCCAAATGACTCACTGAGGGGTTCAGTGGGTGTCCAAATGACTCATTGATGGGTTCAGTGGGTGTCCAAATGACTCATTGAGGGGGTTAAGTGGGTGTCGAAATGATTCATTGAGGTGTTCAGTGGCTGTCAAAATGACTCATTAAGGGGTTCCTTCGGTGTCCAAACGATTCATTGAGTGGTTCAATGGGTGTCCAAATGATTCATTGAGGGGTTCGATGGGTGTCCAAGTGACTCACTGAGGGGTTCAATGGGTGTCCAAATGACTCATTGAGGGAACCGTTCAATGGGTGTCCAAATGACTCATTGAGGGGTTCAATGGGTGTCCAAATGACTCATTGAGGGGTTCAATGGGTGTCCAAATGACTCATTGAGGGGTTCGATGGGTGTCCAAATGACTCACTGAGGGGTTCAATGGGTGTCCAAATGACTCATTGAGGGGTTCAATGGGTGTCCAAATGACTCATTGAGGGGTTCAATGGGTGTCCAAATGACTCATTGAGGGGTTCAATGGGTGTCCAAATGACTCATTGAGGGGTTCGATGGGTGTCCAAGTGACTCACTGAGGGGTTCAGTGGGTGTCCAAATGACTCATTGAGGGGTTCAATGGGTGTCCAAATGACTCATTGAGGGGTTCGATGGGTGTCCAAATGACTCATTGAGGGGTTCGATGGGTGTCCAAATGACTCATTGAGGGGTTCGATGGGTGTCCAAATGACTCATTGAGGGGGTTCGATGGGTGTCCAAATGACTCATTGAGGGGATCGATGGGTGTCTAAATGACTCATTGAGGGGTTCAGTGGTGTGGGATAAACTCTCATAGAGGGTTTCAATGATGTAGGGGTTCAACCCAACTCAATGAGGGGTTTCAATGGGATGGAGAGTTTTGACTGACTCATTGATGGGGTTCAATTCGGTGAGGGCTCAACTGACTCTTTGAGGGTTTCAATGGGATGCGGGTTAAGCTAACTCATTGTAGGGTTCAATAGTGTGGGGTCAACCAACTCATTGAAGAATTCAATGGGGTGGAGAGATTCGACCGACTCATTGAGCAACCAGTGGGGTGGAGGGTTCAACTGAGGCCCTTTGTGTAGTTCAATGAACTCACTGAGTAGTTTCAATGGGGTACAGGTTCAACTCACTAAACAAGGTATTCAATGGGGTGGGTGTTTAACTACCAAAGGATTCATTGGGGAGGGTTGCTAATTAACTTACATAACTCACCAAGGGTTCAATTAAAGTGTATAAAATGTATTAATAACTCAAATAGGATAAAAAAAATATATAAGGATATATGTCAAAGCATCGCAGTGTACGTATGAACTTTGTGAAAAACAGAGCATTGTTATTGTAAAGTCTTCACATGTGGGAAGATGGAAAAGTCACAATAACCTTTCA
The DNA here is from genome assembly GCA_025642075.2 of Ridgeia piscesae. Lineage (NCBI taxonomy): Eukaryota > Metazoa > Annelida > Polychaeta > Sabellida > Siboglinidae > Ridgeia > Ridgeia piscesae. The sequence continues at coordinate 217,617 of JAODUO010000356.1, read as the reverse complement.
ACATCAAGGACAACAGGCACTGCAGAAACATTGTTGACACATTGCTGTAATAAACCCGCCCACACCAACTGGGGCATTGCTGGGTTACCCCTTAGGGAGAAAACTTACCCCTTACAGAGGAAACATCAGAATGGATACTGGGAACAGTAGCACACCATATTCCCCACTGCCAATATCTAGTTATCTCTGGTTTACTAGTTATCATGTAGTCTTAGCACTGTTGGACACACACACTCAACCTTCGTCACAGGAGATGTTTGAATGAAATAAATCAACTCACCCAGATCAGAGTGCATGAGATAATCCACAGGAACGCGGATTAGCAGCTACTGGGATCAGCTGATAATGCCTCCACACATAAGCTGCAGAACATCGGATGAAGCATCCAAGTAGATAACAATCTGGGAAAATTACTGAACGAGACAAGAATAGGCCACATGTGTAGCTATTTTAACACTTATTCCTCCCACCCTACATCTGTGTTACTGCTAGTCAAGTGGGATAATCCTCAAAGCTTAGCCTGTGCACTTCAGTGGACCGGTCTATTATAGACGGGGGTGGACCAATCCAAACTATTCTTCAAAAGCAGTTTCACTATTAAGTAATATTAAATACAACTTCAACACGGCTTCATTACATGTGATGCAATAAAAATTGAGCAATCCCTAAATGGGGTATATGGAAGCTGCCATGCTGTCACCCCTTTCGGATGTAATGGACTGGGCCAGAAGGAAACTGACAACGAAATGCGATCAGGCACTTGTCTATGGGTTTACAGCCAGGTCATAGGTCACTGTTCTCTTGGGTGAGTGTTTACATTATATGGAATATTTATAAGGAATGTAGATTTCAAGTGGACAAGACGTCTTTCACTTCAACTGAAGATTAAACGCTCTAGTATGATGCGGTTGTAGTATCACCAAGTCAATATACTTGCTGTGGATTAAGCTATAATTATATATATATTTGCATGTCTACAACTTTACACTGTCTAAGTGTCCAAAATTAAGTGGCCATTGTGCATTGATTGGCATGATATGTTCTGTATTACACACTGGCAGTGCGGACTTTCACAACAAATACATGCACACATACATAATAAGTATATGTACAACTATACAAATAAACACTATATATTGTGGTACATTTGCAAGTGTCTACTTTTCTGCTGATTACAGGCTACATTTTCAGGAATTAATTACCTATCAACTGTATAATTTAATGAGTTATGGGTTAAACAAGTAAAACTTCAACAAACTTGAAATTACATAAATAAACACATCTTCACTTTCATTGTAACTTACATATAGTAGCACGGTAGAACGGTGGCTAGAGGTTTGGACTCTCAATTAAGAGAACCTGGGTTTGTAAACCCAGGCTGCCATGTCAAATTTTGGGCAGGTTTTTCATTCTACATGGTTCCAGTTCACGGAGCTGTATGAAAGAGTACCTGGCTGTAGACAGTGGTGGATATTTGTATATCAATAGTCTTCACACAGTGTGGCTGAATAACTCCCCAAAGAAGTCAAGATTATGTTTGATTGAACAGGACTGCCGGGGAATAAAATGCTTTGAACAATCCTGCAGATTGGATACCACACTATATAAGAACTTTTTTACAAAACAAAGTTATATACATGCAGTCTTCTGTGGCACTGGCAGAACTGTTTAATCGAACAACTTCTCTGAAAAGCATTCAGCCACGCTGCAATTAGTGTGCAAAAGCTATTTGTACACAAATATCCACCACTGTCTATAGCCAAGTACTCATTCATATGACCAAGTGAAATGGAGTCATGTAGAGTAAACGAAACTTGGCCAAGGATAAAAAAAACACCGAATTTGAACCCAGATTCTCTGTACTGCAGTCCACATGTGCAAAAATGTCTCGCATATTGCTATGGTCTCGCTTAAATGACTCTCGCTCAGCTGCATAACTTGAAGAGAAGATAGTCTGACTTAGTTGGCTTTTGGATGTTATCTGTGGGAGGGGCTAAGCTGTGCTACCACCTCACGGAGCCTGGGTAATCCAGGCTACCCAGCTGTAATTCTTTCTTTCTTTGCCTGTGCAGGACCCACTCTGTGGAACAAACTTCCAAGGAACATACGTGACAACAGCAACATTACACAGTTCAAGAAGCAATTAAAGACACTTTTATTTTCCACATAACTAGTTTCACACAACGAACATATTTTAGCTAATTTATTATTACGATGTATACATATATTATTTATTTTTTATTACTATCAGTGCAGTATAGCGGGTTCTAATGTTTTGTCTGTAATGTCTATGTTTAATATTCATTTTTTAAAAGAATTATATAATTTATACATAGCCAATTTTACACGTTTTTTTATCATAGTGTCTCATTACTTTATATTATTATCATTATAACTGTCACCATTATTTTAATCAGTATACGCAAATTTACATGTATGTACACACCCGTGAACGGGACAGCCGTCCCGGATTTGATGGTGTCAAAATAAAGTTATTATTATTATTATAAACAACTGCAAATTTGTACTTGTTTATTTTTGGGTGAATATAAGTTTACTGTTGAATACTTCTAATAGATAGTATTATCTTATAAAATTACATCCTTTTGCTAGTTTTTTTTATTTCATAGTTGGCCTGCTGAGAGCCAATCAGCATATCTACCCTACTCTGGGGTAAGGCCGTCTTGGTGGCAACATTGACAGAGGATTAATTCCCCAGGAGGATGTGCGAGGGTAAAAAGTGAATACACATGTTACAGCTTTAAATGCCTGCTTTTCCAGCGGCAAATTCTCAGCTTCATTCTCAGGAAGAAGATCTGAGAACGAAGAGTAATCCTGGACAGTTGAAACTAATAGTGCTATGGTCTTGCAGTCATCAGAACTGGGCAGCATGACTGGTGATATTTTGACAACCTTTTCGTGTCAGTTGGATGTATGTGTAATAACCCTACTGGCTGTGGCTTTGGGAGATTGCAAGTGCTACACCACATACTGGTGGACGTGGTTGAGTTTAATTTAACCAGATTGCCATTAAACGGGTCACGCTTCAATTGGCATGTGGACAAGGAAGCCCTAGGCTTATTGACAGACCAACTGTTTTCCACCTTCTACCATTAATTGAGACATTTTCAAACATTATTGCTGATCCTTAGAAAACGGGTAATATGGAACTTCACAGCAAATGTTTAAATAATTTCCATACACGCATTTTTCAATGGTGTTGATCTTGTTTCCTAATTTCTGAATACACATGCACGCCAGATATTTCAAGAAATACCCCAAATCCCAGTGGCAGCCCTGAGTTACCCCAACTCCCTAGCCCACTGCCCTGAGTCAACCCCAACTCCCCAGCCCTGAGTTACTGCCAACTACCCTGCCCTGAATTACCCCCCCCAAGTCCCCAACCCTGAGTGACCCAAAATCCCTAGCCCCAAATTACCCCGACTCGCCAGCCCCGAGTTACTCCAACTCCCCAGCCCTGAGTTACTCCAACTCCCCAGCCCTGAGTTACTCTAACTACCCAGCCCTGAGTTACTCCAACTACCCAGCCCTGAGTTACTCCAACTACCCAGCCCTGAGTTACTCCAACTACCCAGCCCTGAGTTACTCTAACTACCCAGCCCTGAGTTACTCCAACTACCCAGCCCTGAGTTACTCTAAATACCCAGCCCTGAGTTACTCCAACTACCCAGCCCTGAGTTACTCCAACTACCCAGCCCTGAGTTACTCCAACTACCCAGCCCTGAGTTACTCTAACTACCCAGCCCTGAGTTACTCTAACTACCCAGCCCTGAGTTACTCTAACTACCCGCCCTGAGTCTTATGCGGTACCTACACGAGCCGAGTTATTACTCAGCCCTGATTATCTCTCAAAATCAACTCCCAGCCCTAGTTACTAACTACCCAGCCGTGAGTTATCTACTATCAGCTTCAGTTACTCTTACTACCCAGCCCTGAGTTACTCTTACTACCCAGCCCTGAGTTACTCTAACTACCCAGCCCTGAGTTACTCTAACTACCCAGCCCTGAGTTACTCTTACTACCCAGCCCTGAGTTACTCTTACTACCCAGCCCTGAGTTACTCTAACTACCCAGCCCTGAGTTACTCTTACTACCCAGCCCTGAGTTACTCTTACTACCCAGCCCTGAGTTACTCTAACTACCCAGCCCTGAGTTACTCTAACTACCCAGCCCTGAGTTACTCTAACTACCCAGCCCTGAGTTACTCTACTCCAGCCCTGAGTTACTCTACTACCCAGCCCTGAGTTACTCTACTACCCAGCCCTGAGTTACTCTTACTACCCAGCCTGAGTTACTCTTCCCGTGAGTTCTCCTACCAGCCCTGAGTTACTCTTACTACCCAGCCCTGAGTTACTCTTACTACCCAGCCCTGAGTTACTCTTACTACCCAGTTACTCACCGGAGTTACTCTTACTACCCAGCCCGAGTTACTCTAACTACCCAGCCCCGAGTTACTCTTACTACCCAGCCCCGAGTTACTCTTACTACCCAGCCCGAGTTACTCTTACTACCCAGCCCCGAGTTACTCTTACTACCCAGCCCTGAGTTACTCTTACTACCCAGCCCTGAGTTACTCTAACTACCCAGCCCTGAGTTACTCTTACTACCCAGCCCTGGGTTACTCTTACTACCCAGCCCTGGGTTACTCCAACTACCCAGCCCTGAGTTACTCCAACTACCCAGCCCTGAGTTACTCCAACTACCCAGCCCTGAGTTACTCTAACTACCCAGCCCTGAGTTACTCTAACTACCCAGCCGTGAGTTACTCTAACTACCCGCCCGCTCCAGTCTTGTGGGACACATAACTGATGGATTATTTTCAGTCAGACTTATCATCTCAAAATCAATCACAATTAAAAAATAACACAACAAGGTAATTTATTGCATCACTTCAGTAACAGAGTTGAAACAACGTGTCCATCCATATTATGACAGACAGGTTTCACAGCAAAACGCAATATGTCCACTTTATTTATATTCAGATAAAGTCACTGACGTGTTTCATTGTTGAAAACCTGTAAATAAAGCTGGTGCACATCCAAAAAAAAAATCTTTCAGAATGATAATAAATTGTGAAATATTGTCAGAAGATTTCTTACATAAAATGTGATGTTAAATGATTTAGTTATTGAAACTCGATATGAACATAGAGCGCATTGTCACTCCAGGTAGTTGAACTTGCAACAAGTCGGTGCTAGTTGGCTTTATAAAAAAGAAGGAAGATGCTTTTCATTTTTCAAAAACAACCGCTCTTGTGCGCACTTTTAATGGAATTTATCGCATTTTTTGCATTAAACTGATATTATCCTAGTTCAACATCTCATTAAATGAACATTTCTTCTTATTTCGGGCAGTTTCAAAAACTGTGTTTACTGCACTTTGCAGTGAAACCCTTCAATTGACCTAGGCACTGACAATCAATCACACATCTTCTAAAAGGAGAAATCTCCAAACGACGACATTGATCTACAACAAAGTTCATAAACAGCAACAACCCAAACGTTGTTGTAGAAATGTCAACTGGTCACATGACCTCGGAACCCACGGCCACAGTGATTTTGTCACTTTGCGAAACTGCCTCTAGTGGCTAAGCCAAGCATAACACGGTGATGGCATAGGCGCCTTTGTGAGAACTCATAACGGTGCAATTTTTCAAAGGAACAATTTTGTGAGTAATTTCATACAAAGCTTTCCTGTGCATTGAGTCATAAAGCCATGCTGGACAGTATAAACCACATAAGCTGTAACGCCCTGACCGGCACACAAACTGTGTCTTAGCGAAACATAATATTTGATCTACCGGTAAGTTAACTGTAATCTAGTTATCAATATCATCCTTCTTATTTCATACACTTACAGACATAGACAATTTCAAATTTTCCCACGTTTATCATGGCCACAGGTTCATGGAGGCATACAAATGTCACCCATTTGACCTGAACGGAGAGGTGACCTTATTAGCAAGAATATTTCCCTTTTCTTTCCTGTTGCTTAACAATTTGGGACTGTACTGATCTGGCCTTAATTGTGATGTGGCTGTACAAGGGAAGTGACCTAGTTAGCATGGTTACATTGTAGTGTCGTAAAGAATATTTCAACTAGACATGGAGTTAGTTTATAGCCAGCCAGCTGACCAACTACACAGGTATTATGGATATACAGACCTGGGACCACAATCAGTCATATTTTGGCATTTAATTTTTGGGGTAACCATAATAAAGCCACACAGTTGTTGAACGCATTTCTCATTAAGTTGACTTTTGTGTTTTGTTCCCACAATTAGCGAGACAGCAAGTGGAATGCAGGACAATGGATGCTATGAACTTCAGTAGTTGTCATACAGTGAAATTTGTCTATTAAGGTCACACTTAGGACTGGGCATAGGTGACCTGAATAGCAAGGTGACAGTTTTACCAGGATTAGTTTCCCATACTTTGCTATTACAAAACATGGGACTGTCACCGGCGACCTTAAGGTAAAGCAAAATGCTATTATATGCCACATGGTTTGAGGGGGTGATTAATACTATGTAACATGGTGTTATGATAGAAACCGTCAGACTTTCTACCTATAGAAAAACAGTCATCACATACCAGTCTGACGGCATACCGTGGATGATAGACCAATGCCGGCAAACATTTGAAGCAGGAAAATGCAAACATATAAAATTTTATGAAGTTATACAAATCGATTAAACCAACTTCTGTATATACATAATGACAACTTAATAATATTATAACAAGTAGCATCTTCAAAGCTGCATACGTCATCAAATATATCTGTACCTTATCAACAGTACCTACCAGTACATAACAAGTTTTAACTACATGACGACTGTCCAACTTGACATAACTAGGAAGTGAGTTGACTTCGGCATTTGAATTTTAATATGAACAGGAAGGCCACATTTTGTTATTTATTTGCTCACAAGCTTCAGGAGTGACTAAGCTGCTAACGTCCTGATCCAGATTTACAATAGGTTAGCCATGTAGGAAAAAGCAGGCTTCTCATAATACAACTATGGCAACCAGAATAACTACATCCCATAATTGACTTCCTGAAAAAGGCGACATAAATATATGAAGTTAACTTCATAATCGTGAAGGACGAAAACTTATAATCGTTCTATTTCCAACCTGAACATTTTCACCTACATAAAACATTGTTTTAAACATTATTATTTTTGTGACACATACATGTAGGGGAAATGATCGACTCCATACAAATTTGGGACAAAAACTGAACATTTCTCTTGTGTAATCTTAGCATGCTTACACAACAAATAACAATACTTGCTACAGTTTATTGTAGCAGTGTTTATAAGAATTGCTTTACAAATAAATTGTTCTTAGTGGCAATGATGCAAATCTCTAATTCCTAACAAGAGAAACATATGGCAAGAAAATTTAACATTCTTAATATGGCAGTTCAGACTGACCAGCTACAAAATGGCTGGTGTACAGCAAATGTATCTTAACATCTACACACCAATCCTAATGACACTATTGGCAGACAAAGGAACCCAGAATTACACTGGTTAATTAGAAATTGGGCCAAGAATTATTTGCCTGAATTGTTAATTTCAAATCGTCTGCGCTCGTTTTGATTTCACTTCAGATTTTCATATTGGTAATACAATGTGAAAGGGACCAAAACGTAGACATAATAATGGGACGGGATCCTTCCAAATTAATGTTTTGCTACTGATAATGTGGTAGATAGTGTGGCTTTCTCTTCATTCAAATTTGTGCGTTTTATAAAACAGAACATGTATTGTGAAAACAACTGGTGAACGTTTGAAACATATCTAACATTTCACCGTGGTGATGGTGCTGCCTCCTGCTGGGTGCAATCGCTGGCACCTCGCTGTAGAATCATCACCGGTACGCCACCTGGTGACTGATGTGTGGGTGCGGACGTATACACCGATGGATTTTGCATCGCAACTTTCTCCGGCCCCGTTACGAACTCTGGACTATACGGTGGCGACATCTGTTGTTTGCCCTGGTTCTGTGGGGCATACCCCCCGGGGCTGTGGTGACCGGGGCCATGCCGGGCATCCTGGGTAAAATGGTCGCTCGATGGCGCCCAGTGCCTCTTCCCGTTTCCGTAGCCCACGTTCCCAGGATTCCAGCCCATCTGTTCGACTCCCTTAGACACGTGTTCCACCTGCGCCTGTGAACTCTGACCCTGATAGCTGCCCCGGCTGTAGCCTCCTGACCCCTGTTGACCCTGTGTGTCATAGCGGGGGTTGTAGCGTTGTTGGGGCGACGTCCTGCGGTCCCACAACTTGAGGAACGCCTCGCCGATGTTTGGTTCTATCTCCTGGGAGAGATACGCAATGCAGAATATTAGTAGCGATAACAATATTTATTATTGACTGGATGTATTCATACACACAGACAGGGGTTTTCCAAAGCATTCATCCCTGACATTTAATAAACATTAATCTAACTTGTTATCAAATTTCCTTTTAGAAAATATCTCAAAGCCATAACTACACGTAATTACAAACAATCACATAGCATCAGGTGAACCTAGCAATTTGATTACTCAATTGCGTCGTTTGTGATGATGACGCTAATTTGACTCCAGTGTGACCTTTACTGACCTGCCCATCTCGACAAATCTGCAGCTTCTTGTTGTCGTTCCATGGATTGCCCATGTGTTGGGCCTGCTGGAAAGGCAGGTTGACCCTGAAATCAAATGCGATTTTGTTATTTTTAATGCAGAGACTAGGAGTGGTGCTAGTCAAGGCCCTTTTGAATGGGACCACCAACTTATGAATGGGACCACCAATTTCTGAATGGGACCACCGACTTCTCAATGGAACCACTGACTTCTCAATGGGACCACCGACTTCTCAATGGGACCACCGACTTCTCAATGGAACCACCGACTTCTCAATGGGACCACCGACTTCTCAATGGGACCACCGACTTCTCAATGGAACCACTGACTTCTCAATGGGACCACAACATCTGAGTGGGACCAACAACCTCAATGGGACCACAACATCTGAGTGGGACCACCAACCTCTCAGTGCGACCACCAATTGCTGTGTGGGACCACCTACTTCTGAATGGGACCACCGACTTCTGAATGGGACAACCAACTTTGAATGGGACCACCGACTTGTGACTGGGACCACCGACTTCTGAATGGGACCACCGACTTCTGAATGGGACCACCGACTTGTGACTGGGACCACCGACTTCTGAATGGGACCACCGACTTCTGAATGGGACCACCGACTTGTGACTGGGACCACCGACTTCTGAATGGGACCACCGACTTCTGAATGGGACCACCGACTTCTGAATGGGACCACCGACTTCTGAATGGGACCACCGACTTCTGAATGGGACCACCGACTTCTGAATGGGACCACCGACTTCTGAATGGGACCACCGACTTCTGAATGGGACCACCGACTTCTGAATGGGACCACCGACTTCTGAATGGGACCACCGACTTCTGACTGGGACCACCGACTTCTGAATGGGACCACCGACTTCTGAATGGACCACCGACTTCTGAATAGGACCACCGACTTCTGAATAGGACCACCGACTTCTGAATAGGACCACCGACTTCTGAATGGCACCGACTTCTGAATGGCACCACCGACTTCTGAATGGCACCACCGACTTCTGAATGGCACCACCAGCTTCTGAATGGCACCACCGACTTCTGAATGGCACCACCGACTTCTGAATGGCACCACCAACTTCTGAATGGGACCACCGACTTCTGAATGGGACCACCGACTTCTGAATGGGACCACAGTCTTCTGAATGGAACCACCAACTTCTGAATGGGACCACCCACTTCTGAGTCGGACAACCCAGTTTTAAGTGGAACAAACGTCTGAATTGAACAACCAATTTTTGAATGGGACCACTCACTTTCACTGAGCTTTGTATGTACTTACCTCTTGAGCCACTCAACCTGGAGTAGACTGCCACTGGCGGGGAAATCCTTCACTTTGTCAACGGGACCGCAGGACATGAGCTTTGCATAACCTTGAAAGCTGCTGCTGCCTTGGACTGTGAAGATGAGGTAGACAGTCTTCCCATTCTGAAAGGCAACAAAGGCACACTGCAAACTTCCTGATCTTGACACAGTTCATCACATCTGTTAAGGAATGACTTAATGTATGTGGCTCCCTCTGTTGGAGTTTGATTTAATCCCCATTTGTGCCATCTGTGTAAATTCTGCCGACACGCTAAACTGTGTCTCCCTTAGTCACATTATTTCTGGGTATTTATCGATTGCATTACTGAATGCTATTTTATTAATTGCCCAACGTGACTTTACAGTGCTTGGCAATCAAAGAAAGAATGATATAATAAACAAACATAAAATACACACATGAGAATGCTTGTTACATTTGCTTTCTAAACACAGACGAGTCACTAAATCAGCAGCATTTAATGCATAAAGTGGAGACACTTCTTGCAAATAAAAAGCAAAATGTATAGAAAATGGGAAGATCAAATGTTTCCTACAATGTCAGACACATTCTAATAAATCACCAGTTTAAGAAAACTTCTAAACCACCCTTTGAAAGGGACCACCGACTTTTAATACCCCCGTGCTAATAAAGGGCTACCTACTTCTGAATGGGACCACCGACTTCTGAATGGGCCCTCGACTTCTGAATGGGACCACCGACTTCTGAATGGGACCACCGACTTCTGAATGGGACCACCGACTTCTGAATGGGACCACCGACTTCTGAATGGGACCACCGACTTCTGAATGGGACCACCGACTTCTGAATGGGACCACCGACTTCTGAATGGCACCACCGACTTGTGACTGGGACCACCGACTTGTGACTGGGACCCCCGACTTCTGAATAGGACCACCGACTTCTGAATAGGACCACCGACTTCTGAATGGCACCACCGACTTCTGAATGGCACCACCGACTTCTGAATGGGACCACCGACTTCTGAATGGGACCACCGACTTCTGAATGGCACTACCGACTTGTGACTGGGACCACCGACTTGTGACTGGGACCACCGACTTGTGACTGGGACCACCGACTTCTGAATAGGACCACCGACTTCTGAATAGGACCACCGACTTCTGAATGGGACCACCGACTTCTGAATGGCACCACCGACTTCTGAATGGCACCACCGACTTCTGAATGGCACCACCGACTTCTGAATGGCACCACCGACTTCTGAATGGCACCACCGACTTCTGAATGGCACCACCGACTTCTGAATGGCACCACCAACTTCTGAATAGGTCCACCGACTTCTGAATGGGACCACCGACTTCTGAATGGGACCACAGTCTTCTGAATGGAACCACCAACTTCTGAATGGGACCACCCACTTCTGAGTCGGACAACCCAGTTTTAAGTGGAACAAACGTCTGAATTGAACAACCAATTTTTGAATGGGACCACTCACTTTCCCTGAGCTTTGTATGTACTTACCTCTTGAGCCACTCAACCTGGAGGAGACTGCCACTGGCGGGGAAATCCTTCACTTTGTCAACGGGACCGCAGGACATGAGCTTTGCATAACCTTGAAAGCTGCTGCTGCCTTGGACTGTGAAGATGAGGTAGACAGTCTTCCCATTCTGAAAGGCAACAAAGGCACACTGCAAACTTCCTGATCTTGACACAGTTCATCACATCTGTTAAGGAATGACTTAATGTATGCGGCTGCCTCTGTTGGAGTTTGATTTAATCCCCATTTGTGCCATCTGTGTAAATTCTGCCGACACGCTAAACTGTGTCTCCCTTAGTCACATTATTTCTGGGTATTTATCGATTGCATTACTGAATGCTATTTTATTAATTGCAAAACGTGACTTTACAGTGCTTGGCAATGAAAGAAAGAATGATATAATAAACAAACATAAAATACACACATGAGAATGCTTGTTACATTTGCTTTCTAAACACAGACGAGTCACTAAATCAGCAGCATTTAATGCATAAAGTGGAGACACTTCTTGCAAATAAAAAGCAAAATGTATAGAAAATGGGAAGATCAAATGTTTCCTACAATGTCAGACAATATTCTAATAAAGTCAGCCAGGGAGAAAAGTGTAAAGTACCTTGATCAGTCCTGAGGACTCAATACAGTGCTATATAAGAACTTACCTTTACTTTTTACATGCACCTGGTAGGGCATGTGGGTGAATAAAGGGCAGTTTGGGAAGTCATTGGAGACTCTCTGTGACCCACACAAATAGCTCGGAAATTCAATTTTGTTTCACGACTCAGTATCTAGGAGGCATAGATTTAAAGAAAAGTCCATAAACTTCCCGTGATAAATGTCCGCTATGGATGACTAACAACCACGTGATGATAAAATAAAGGCGACTTATTATCCAGTGCAATATTGGGTCTTTAAGGCCACAAGCGCTTTACACCTTACTCCTTGGCAGACCTGTTCAATCAAACACCATCATCTCTTAGAAGTGATTAACGCACTACTATTTATACACAAATATCCACCACTGTCTATAGCCATGTATTCATTCATACAGCAGAGTGAACTGGAACAACGCCGTGTGAACAAACTTGCCCAAAGTTCGCCGCAATTCGAACCTGGATTTTGTCGACTGAGCACCCGATGTTCCACCCACTTTGCCACAGTGCTCTGTTATAACAAACCTTGAATGCTCTGTTGAGTTTCTTCTCGTTGCCACCAGTGGTGCCCCACACACCCTTCTGATACGACGTGTCCAGCAGTTTGTGTGTGTTACTCTTCATTAGGAAGTAGCGGCACGCGTGTGGCGAACTCGCACTTAGGTCCTTCTCCTGCCACTTGGTGGCGCCAGGCGATGCCGGCTGCGGGCTATTGCAGGGGGAGCTAGTGGCACTGCCCCGGAGGCTGCTGGGACTGCTGTTGTTCGCTGAGCCGGCCGTGCTTCCGGACGATCGCACGGATGATGTTTCCGAGTGGTCGTCGTAACCCCTTGGTCCTCCTGAAAGTAGATTTCTATTCAGTTTTCTGTTTGATTCTTTTATTTCTAATTGAAGACAAATGCATACAACACATGTACACACTGGTGGCAAGTAACGAAGTACAAATACTCTGTTACAATACTTAAGTAGCTTTTTAAGTAATCCACATGTAATTTTAATTGTAACCACCTTTTCATCTAAAATTACAATACTTTTAATCTGTTACAATGCCATGTCTAGTAACCAAAACGATCCCATCGCCGTGGCAACACCTATTAATAGTATGCAATCATGGCGATTCACTGGCCAGGTTGCTATCATGTTTGTATTTAAAGTAGTTCCTTTATTTTAGAGACTTATTGGATTAAGGATTGTGATGTCATTACTTTAGTCTTGCATATTTGTGTCAGGTGTAATGTTGAAATTAAACCTTTGAATTGTATTTTTACTTTTACCCTTATTTCAAATATTTGTTTTAAAGTTACTAATATCTTTACTCAAGTACAAAATAACAAGAATTTCAGCTGGAAATGGGGAAAGATGAAGTTGTTTCTTTTTTAATTTTTCCCCATTTTCACCCAAGAACCCACAAATCAATTTAATTACAGTAGTTGCAATTCTTGGCAGGCGGCTAGTCTGGCCAAACCATATAAAATATTAAATGTTTATTTATCATTGGGCCATTTTTCATGAAACCAATCTATATCATCAATACAATGCCAAAACATTTACGATAATCTTTCAGTGACATTCAGAAATGAAAGCGAATTAAAACGACTGATCACTGATAAGTCAACTTACTCTTCCTTGGAGACGTGATTTGTAACTTGAAAGGACGCCCTCTGGTGGGAGTCTGGCGACAACTGTCATAGGTGGCGCCACTGGAGCTTGCATCGTCGGGGAGGTCGGTGTCGAACTGTCCTCGTTTGTTTCCCCCGCTGCAGACCATACTCTCTGTGGCTGGACAGAAAGCAATGACGTCAGGTACCGCCTCAAACCAAAGAATGTCATTTATCAACACTAATTGAGAGATCAGATAGATGATGTATTTAAAAAATATTAAATGGTTATACAAATATTGATAGAAATTAGTTTTTCTCGGTTAAGAAGGAGATACCGTTGTATAAAATGTAAAACATGTCGCTATAGCAGGAGTTTTGTGCCGGTGGCCATTAGAATGTTGAATGCTAAATGAGTCATATTGATGTCACCCGGTTGAATTGTTCTTGTAGTGGATACATCTGGAAATTCATTAAATTTTGCATTTTGTTGAGACCATCCCATATATTTTAGATGTGATCATGAGTTGTAAAATGCATATCCTTTTTAAGGACAATAAAGTAAAGTGAAAGTGAAAGAAAAGAAGATAGATGGGCTAGAAGGCATGAAGTTACATCAGAAAAGGATCAGTGTAGTTTATGTATTAGAAAGTTCTTCATTTTCACAAAGAATAGTCAATGAATGGAACAGATTATCTGATGATTGTGTGGGTGTTAGTAGTGTTAATGTTTAAAAATAAAATTGACATATACCTTCTCTAACTAAAACGTAATAAATACAACACATATTACAAGATAAAACACAAAAGAACGGAAACAATTAATTTATAAACATGTTACAGAGTGCTTTGTTTTTAAATGTGTTTTGTTTTGTACACAATGTCATCTGAATAGGACAACAGTGATGTGGATAAAGCCATCTTGGACAGGTGAACAAATATACAGATAAATTAGATCAGAAGAACTGTACTGTACTGTACTGTACTGTACTGTACTGTACTGTACTGTACTGTACTGTACTGTACTGTACTGTACTGTACTGTACTGTACTGTACTGTACTGTACTGTACTGAAGAGTGTTAAGTAATGTAACACAGCATGTGTTAGCTTGTCTGGTAACCATAGCAACAGAGACAAACACTGCCTAACTTACACATTGGTCGAGGTCGCTGACCTATCCCAGCAGGCTGTTGGAGACCGAGTGCTTGTTCCTCATTGGTCAATACCGTGATCACTGTCCGAATGACATTCTGAAAATGCGACACTTCAGCTCAACACCTTGTTTTATACAGAGCAAAATGACTAATGACATTGTTCATTTACTAGAGTAAACCCACAGAAGTTCTTGAGAAAAGTAGGAAAACTGTAAATGTAAGTTGTTACTAAGTGAAGAATCGTGGGAGGCTTTAAAATTAGTCAATCAAATTTAAATTTGTTGTGTATAGTGACAGTGCTGTAACAAACGTCGGTGCATAATTTGAAAAAATAGATCTTCAACGGTTTCTGAGATCTGAGAGCTAACGGCGAAGAGTCAACACAGAATGATGTCATAATTCCACTGGACCTTCAGCCATAAGGCTAGAAAGCCAGAAGTCCCTGTGTCTTGGTGATTTTGTGTACACATCCCAAGGATCTGGAGTGTGTTTCATGAAATGACATCAATCCCTGAAGGGTTTGACATACCTCGTCAACTTGTGACCATGGCTTGGACGGTGCTCGCATACGACGCAGGAACAGCGAGTGCCACTTCTGTCGCAGCTGCATCACCAGACTAGCCGCCTGTCAGTGAAACGAAAGTGAAAGTGAATTTCCTCAAAGGTTTTCAATCTGTACATAAATGAGGAAAATAAGACCTGGTGTTTCAGAGAAGGTAGCAAAATATTTGAGTCACTAATATCTAAGAAATAATCTTTGGTATGGGTTCATTAATGGTAAAAACATTGGCAACAGTGAAGTTACCTCAGCATCAACCTTGAAGGCAATCCAGTCATCGATGCGCAAGTTCGCTTTCTTACAATCGTCCTTCTCCTCTCCTTCACTGTCACTGCTCGTCTCCAGAAACATGCTGCTCCCTTGACCTGCACAAAACACGATGACAATAAACACGCTGCTCCCTTGACCTGCACAAAACACGATGACAATAAACACGCTGCTCCCTTGACCTGCACAAAACACGATGACAATAAACACGCTGCTCCCTTGACCTGTACAAAACATTATGACAATATGAATAAACATGCTTCTCCCTCGACTTACGTAATATATAATATTATTCAACACGCTGCTCCCTTGGAGAATGGAGACAAAGTAAGGGAGAGAGTAATAGACAAGGAAAATGGCGGATAGTGTTGGGGGAATGGAGAGCTAGACTGTTGAAAACTCATTTTACACAATGTCTCATTTATTATCAATCTACACTTTATTTTAACCATCACAATTAGCTGTAATTTATGTATTTATCATTTATTACTATTACTAACTTTAACATATTTAATATTATTAATTTTAAATGCTGCATATATACATGTATACATATTTATGTATTCAGAGCAGCTGTGAATGGATGTTACCTAGAATTATCACGCTATGTAAGTGTATAAGTGGAGTGCAATGGCTCAGGGGTAGAGCTTCGGACTCTCGACTACAAGAACCCGGGTTCGAATGGTGTGCTGCGGTGTCATAACCTTGGGCGAGTTTTTTTCACTCTACAATGCTCCAGTTCACTCAGTTGTATGAGTACCTGGTTCTCGACGGTGATGGATATGTATACGAGCATCCTTCACGCATTAATTGTAGCACATGGCTGGATGCTTCCCAGAGAAGCCGAGATGGTGTCTGAGTGAACAGGTCTGTCAGGAAGTGTAAAGTGCTTTGAACTGTCCTGAGGACTGGATACTGCGCTATATAAGAACTTGCCTTTACTGTTACTTTGTATTATTAAAGTTGGTGGTGTGGACAGTGGGACACAGGGAGACTGAAGAGAGCATCCTCACCCCGTACACCCCCTTCCGCCTCTTTCACAAGCTCATATGACAACTTCGCCGGGCCAGCAAATATCGCTATGGTCACCGGTGACATCAGCGTGCAGCATTTGACTTGAGCCAATCGGTGTGCCCGTGTCATCTCCTCGTACACCAGCCAATCAGACGGCAGCTTACTGATGGCCTCGGCGTTCGTGTTTCCCCCAATGATGTTGGGGGCGGGACCCAGTGTGGACTGGGTGTGAAATCTCACTTTGCTCTCCTTCCTGAAAGACAAACATCTCATAAACTGCTACAGGAACATGGCTGAACTTTACTATAAATGTGCAAATATGACCTGAATAGAAGGTGACTGTATTAGCGAGAATAATTTGTTGTACTTTACAGAATCTGGAACACATTCAGGATTACTAGATCTTTACTGAGTGGTGGACATCACCAAGGTACCATAAAGGAATATTTAACTGTATATTTATTTCATGTAGAAACATAAACTAGTACACGCAGAGATATGAAAAATTACACAAGTTTATCAAAGAAAACACCAAAATATAAACCAAACACCACAAATGATATGGTTGAACTGTGTGAGGAGATACACCCGTGTACTTAGAGGACTGGGGTGTTGACTGAACGATGGGGGGGATATGGCTTACTAAGATGACAGTACAGGATTAATGACAACATAGTCTGTTGTACAAAATTAACAACAACAATGACACCAGAGGATTCATGACAACAGCAGTGACACCAGAGAATTAAAGGGAAACAAAAGTCAATGTATTGATCATATGGGGTTAACAGGGTTAATAAAAAGTAACAACTTCCAACAACAATCATATTTTTAACGTCAGTGGTTTACCAGGAAAAAAATCTAGAACACCTAGCCATAGAAAGTCTATAGACTACGCCAGTTTAGAGAAAAAAATGACGTAGTTAACTCTTCTCGATCGGCGTGAACTGTGCATGCGTATTATTATCTGTTACTTTCTGACCTAACCACGAAAACAACCGCCAACAGCCACCAAACATCTCACATTTCTTGCATACATTACAAAAAATCACTTGTATTCCTCTAACAAAGAAAATTCATACAAGAAATGCGCCAATCTCGCCGGACGGCAACTCAACAACTTCGATTACTGTAAACTCGCTATTATAAACATTACTGCATTCGCATGCGCGAATTAGTTTAATTAATTATAAATAATATAATAATAATTAGCAGCATCACTATGGTCTGCAGAAAATGTTAAACAGCAAACAAAGGCAACGCTTTGGTGATATGGGCCTAACAGAGTTGATAAAAAGTAACAATTTAATATAAAATATATAATTTTAATAGTTTATTTTATATAGTGACAAATCCATAATTGTTTGTAGAGCTTCACAACATACTGTTATTAAAGTATAAGCAATAAGAATTACCCACAGGTAATATTTTAAAATCAATATTAAAAATACACGTGTCTGCGTAATTATCTAAAATTGCATATTAGTCATAAAAGAGTTATGGAAATTACGTGTCGTTTAATGATGTCATATTGTTTATTTTTTCAATATTTCTATAAACATACCGCGTGTACTGCAAGCTTGCAAGCTTATATTACATAAGCAATGTTTTAGCAATAATAACTAAAACAATAACATATTAATATTATTGTTTTTAAATGCACCGAAGCCATCTTTTTCTACCACTATATATTTCCCATATATTCATATTTTGTTTAAATTTCAGCGTTATTCCGATAATTAATAAAGTGTCTTGTCCAAAAATCATTATTATTACATATCTGTTGGTGAAAATATCATTCATAAGTAGAAAAAATAGCTTCAATAATATTTTCTTATGCACAATGTGTGTGTATGTGCTGAATGAAAAATATTGTTACATCGTAATTATTTTACCATTTTAATTATATATTACCTTTACATTAATTTATCACTATTGTTGTTATGGAATTGGTATTGGTTCTTTTTAATACTGATAGGTCACTTTCTTTAATTATTTCGACACATGTATTTTCATTATTTATTTTCAAATATTATCTGTGGGTAGGTTTTTATTGTATTTTTTAATAGCAGCATATTGTGAAGCGCCACACCAAATTATGGATGTGGCACTATATAAATAAAATATAATTATATTATAATAAAACTTATTATTTCCTGCAAATCACAGTGATGATAATAATTAATTATTAATATATTATTTATAAGTAATTAAACTATTTAGCGCGTGTGAATGCAGTAAGTAAAGTTTATAAATATAACGGCATTTTGTATAAAGCTAACTTATATAACGATTTTACGGTACCGCAGAACGGCCGACGAAGTTGCCGTCAAGATATGCGCGTTTGTTTTGTGAATTTACTTCGTTACAAGAATGCAAGTGATTTTATTTTATAACGTAGTATATATATATAAGTTAGGTGAGAAGTTTGGCGGGTGGTGGAGGTCGTTTTCATGGTTGGGTCAATCCAACCCGGTCGTCTGGCATCCGCACTGTGTCTGTGACTGTCTAAACGAATCAATTGGACTACCGTTTCAGTTCTGGTCAATTCAAAGGGTAACAAAAAGACAGCTTACTGATACTGTCTTTCACTGAACTGTTGCTACAAGCGTATGAGGAACAGTGTGGTATATTGCTGTCGCGATTTCGTTGTAAACCGACGTAAGGCAATTTTAGCGAACCGCTTGGCTCTGTTATGACAGCTGAACCAGCAGACGACTTTATGACCTAATACTTTTCCAAAGTGCAGATAGAAGCTGGGTTTTGATTGGTTGCATGGACCAAGATGGGCCCGTTCATCGAGTCGGTGATTTAGCTAGATTTACCCACTTTAACACCATTTTCTGAGGAAACTACTAATGCGAAAAATTTGATTGTAGATGCAAATGGTTAGCTTGTGTAAACTCTTTTAAGTGCTTAACACTAAACTGTTGCCTTTTTTGCCTTTTAACGACAACAGCAATGACACCAGAGGATTAACGACAACAGCAATGACACCAGAGGATTAATGACAACAGCAATTACGCAAGAGGATTAACGACAACAGCAATGACACCATAGGATTAACAACAACAGCAATGACACCAGAGGGTTAACGACAACAGCAGCTACGCAAGAGGATTAACGACAACAGCAATGACACCATAGGATTAATGACAACAGCAATTACGCAAGAGGATTAACGACAACATCAATGACACCAGAAGTTTAATGACAATGGCAATGACACCAGAGGGTTAACAATAATGGCAATGACATCAGAGAGTTAACGACAAATGGAAAACAAAAATTGAGGGCCGATATTGAGGTGTGAACGTAAGAGAGAGAGCAAAGAGTGTTGACTGACGCGGTGGCGAGCAGCATCCTCTCGCGGTCCAGTCTCATCACGTTGGGGTACATGCCAGCACACAGGGCCGCCTTCACCACTGCCCAGTTCTCTGAGTGGGTGTTCAGGTCACGTATGTCACCCCCACCTCGCGCCCTCACAAACCCCGACGCCCTCAGCTGGCCAAGGAGCTGGGTCCTACAAACAATTTAACAGGACGACATTTAACAATTTAACAGGATGACATTTAACAAAATGTCATTTAACATGGCATTACGTGACAAGGCATCATTCGATAAGGCATCATTCAACAAGACGACATTTTAAAAAGTGTCATTTAATAAGACATCATCCGACAAGGCATCATTTCACAAAGGATCATTTGACAAGGCGTTATTTAAAAAGACATCATTTGACAAGGCATCATTTGACAAGGCATCATTTAACAAGGCATCATTTCACAAGGCATTATTTAAGAAGGCGTCATTTAAAAAGACATTTCACAAGGCATCATTTAACGGTGTCATTTAGCAAGATGCAATACTTCACACTATGTCATGTCTAATGAATAATTAACAAGATATAACATCTAACAATGTAATATTTAACACAATAAATAACAGAATGATGTATTACTGTTTTATAGTGTAGCCTAAATAGGAAAATATGACCCCCGCTTTCCAAGCAACACCTGGGTAACTTGAATCGTTTTAAACTATGACAAACATGGTGACCACTGTGATAAAAACTTTACTACCTACAGTGATCAAAACAAATTTATCATCGATTACGACAGAGTGTACCTCATCCCAACAATCATCTCCATGGTTGGTGCAGCTATGAAGTTCTTCTCACAGAATGCTCGCTCCCAACCCTCCGTCTTTGCCTTCTGCCACATCTGTTCAAGTCACATGACAGTCACATGTTTAGAGAGAGGGTTGCAAAAAGGGAACGCATAGATTTATCCGAAATGTGAAGAGAAGGGCATCAGTTTCTATGTGAGATGAAGGAATTCTTATATACACCCCTGGACATGAATATGTATCAATGACTGTTAGATAACATGTGTCCGCGTTAACTCACGAAGTGTGTAGTCTATATAAACACATGTAGAGAGCTGTGTAACTTTTCAATGGAGGAGAGTGTTGCCCATTCTACACATCGGATGTAAAATTCACACTGCAGAAAATACAATGTAAAACTGAAGCGATAGTTAACAGTTCACAAAAAGTGCGTTTCACACAGAATTCCTGTATATTTCCTGTTGACGTAGTTCCAACATAGTTCCATGGTTTACAGCAGCAATAAACACAAGTGAAATTACCGTAAAAAACCAAACAGACCTGGAATGCCCTGAGGAGGGTCATGTGATCACTGCATGTACCAACAGCAAACTTCCTTCGGGCCATCAGTGCTGCCCTCTTCTGGTAGGGCTTGCTCGGCAAGAGGACTGAAAATAGCAGCATTGCTATTTAGTGACACATTATAATGTTTTTGTAAGACAATTTATCTACAACTAACTTCTTCCTTACCCCGTCATCACATGCCTTGTCCCACAATCTTGATGGGTCATCTCCATCTCACCCAGCCACAACGCTGTCTTTCTGGGCCACATTTAGTTCAGATATAAAGCTCTTTAAGACTTCAGACATGTCCAATCGATCACCATCCTGATTTCTCTGGGAAGTGTTCAACCATGTTACGATTAATGCATGACGACTACTCGTACACAAATATCCACCACAGTCTGTAGCCAGGTATATCACAGCTGACTGAATAGGAGCAATGTAGAGTGAACAAACTTGACCAATGTGATACAGCAGCAAAGAATTCAAACCTGTGTTTTCCTGATTGAGGGTCCAGTGTTCTAGTTATGGCTGAATACTTTCCTGACAAGTCAAGATGATGTTCAAGTGAACAGGTTTGCCAGGGAATAAAGAGTAAAGGTCGTTTACCAGTCATATTGACTGTAAAATGCACTGTGTAGAAATAATAAAATACCCTCACTTCATTTATTTTGGTTCTTTTTTACAGCAGAATAGTGCATACAGCAGAATAGTGCATACAGGTATGCACTATTCTGCAAAAAGAAATACATACCTTACGTATACACAAAATAAAAACATACCTTACATGGGTGTGCATGCACACACACACGCACGCACGCATGCACGCACACACACATATTAACATGAATTAATTTAAATTTCATAATATATTTCATTTCACAAATCAACCTTGTTTGTAAAGGACGTTAATACAAATCACATTGTTGAGCTGTAAATGTCAACATTACGAGAGGACCAACGTACATGGATCCTTGTAGGCCAGAGCACAGGCAATGGTGAGGACCGGGTCCAGGCATTTGAGTACAACTGAGTAGAGGACCATCTTGCCATAACGAGGCTCCACAGGAAGGTCCGTCAAGTGATGGCCTAACTGAGTGAGGTCCTCAAATGGGTCCAATGCGTCAATTTGCTGCAAAGCAGACCATGTCATGGTTAAAGGACTGGTGCCAGCTCCTATACCCAGAACTGGCTAATTTGTAACAGGACATCTTCTGTATAGAACGTGGGAAAGTTAAACATCAAAAGGTATTTTGGTTTACTCTAGTCACTTTCGTCATTATTGCCAATCAATTCGGTTTTGAAACTGGATGTTTTATTTACCGTGCAGGTGGAATCTTTCAAACCTTATAAAACTGACTAAACACAACTTTGCAGGCAGTTAACTTCAACATGCAGGTTGTAGTCATAAGAGTAACATTAAATGAAAAAGAC
This sequence comes from Ridgeia piscesae, assembly GCA_025642075.2. Taxonomy (NCBI): domain Eukaryota; kingdom Metazoa; phylum Annelida; class Polychaeta; order Sabellida; family Siboglinidae; genus Ridgeia; species Ridgeia piscesae. The sequence continues at coordinate 194,772 of JAODUO010000356.1, read as the reverse complement.
CTGGGAGTTGACACCCTCGCTTTAATATGGGATGTGTTATGAATAAATTCATTACATAATAGCAACAACAGCATTGTTAAAATATGTCTTAGTAGAATAGTCATAAAAAATATGTACATACGATGAAGAATTGCATTACAAAGTGTTAGCAATTGTAAACATATTTTGTGAGAAGATAACACTATCACTGAATTTTGACGCTGTTCTTATTTATATTTCTTTATTTATCATATTTCAAAGTGTTGAATTCCAATGCGTTAAAATATAATACACATGGCACCACCTGGTGGATGCTGAAAACACTATTGTATAAATGTCACCCACTACCACATGCAGCTATTGTTAAACATGTGGTGCCACCTGGTGAATGCTGAAAAACCACTAAATGTGGTGCCACCTGGTGTATGTTGAAAAACAGTATCATACATCAATTAATCAATCAGACAAGTATTGGTACTAGAAAGGTTAAGGCCAGGCACGGCCGGCAGATAAAATTATATTTTAATTTATCGAATTAATCTTTCCAAAGTACAGGATACACATACGTTGAACGTTTTCAGCCAGACTCCCTATTTCCACATGAAAAAATATGCCCATAATACCTAGCAAATATTAACTCAATTTCTCCGAGGTATCCTTTTTCCATTTTCATTAGAAAACTGCCTTCAAGGAGTGGATAATGGTTAATATAATTATTGTCCCACCAAGCTACAGTGTGGCACCACTGTTACATAACCATGTGTCCTGAGCGTTTCAAGAATCTGACACATAACAGCACATTTTAGGTACCGATAAATACATTTCACTTAAGACAAACATTACATCACTATAAAACAAGTTAATATAAAAATCTCAGTATTTTGGTCTTGGTATGTTTAAAGCAACAGTGCCAGCTCATAATGTTTATCTTGTCATTTAATATTATGTTCTTATGACTACAACATGCAAGTTGAAGGTTTACTGCTGCCATTTTGTGCTTAGTTGCTTTATTAAGCTCAAAATCATGTTTGCAATTTGATAAATTTGACTCCGACTGCTGCATGTTCAAATGGTAAACAAAACATCCAGTTGCAAAACAAAATTAATTGGCAATAATGCTGAGGCGAACAGTGTTAATTAAAATACCCTTTGATGTTTAACTTTCCCACGTCCTAGACTGCAGACTTCCCGTTACAAATCACTGCTCGGCCAATTCTGGGCAGAGGAGCTGACACCCCACCCCCCTTAACATGTACCTGACAAAAGTGTATAGTGTACTATATATACCATATAGAGTCAATGAACCTGTATAGACTAGAGAGTTCTAAAGACATCTCACCTTCAGGATGTGTATGGCATTCCTGATGATGAGGAACGCAGGGGGTTCGGGGGCGTGGGCCAGGAAGTCTCCCACGGAGCAGTTAGGGGGCGCCAGTAGTTTTGTGTGCAGACACAGCTCCTGCAAACACACAAGAGACACAACTGTTCCAGATGGCGATGTACCTGGGTAGATCAGCCTGTGCTATTTACATGTATTTGTGCAAATATCCATAAGACCTTGCCTAAAACGCACAAATTGATACCTCGGCTAAAGCGAGGGCTAGTAACCTATAATAATAGTAATGTTTATCTTGTATAGCACCACATCCCGAGCATTTATAGCAGTTCACATAAGCCATATATAGGAAATAAGACACATTTTACTATTTAAATACATAAATTAATGACGTCACTTTAAGAGTTCAAATAAAATAATAAATTGTAACTCAAAATAAAAACATTAGAACGTCTATTCAGTTGTGAAACATATAAATGAATTAATTAAAACTAATAAAAAAATGAATAAATTACAGCAAAATGCTTCCATGAATTTAAACAGTGTAAGCTGTAATAAAAAGGTCTTTCTTTAAAGATATAATCGAAGTCAAATTTTAGAAGTGACAGTAGTTCACAGAGCATTCCATACTGCTGAATGAATGCACACTCGCCGGCTTCAGTTCACGACCTGAAAACTGCAAGACTATTACATTCAGCAGGACGAAGACTTGTGGCTGGTTTGTGAACGGAAATTATTCAAAAGGCGGCAGAAACCATGCAGGTGATTTAGACTATGTTGACCACCCAACCACCCAACCACCCAACCACCCAACGACCCAACGACCCAACCACCCAACCACCCAACCACCCAACCACCCAACCACCCAACGACCCAACGACCCAACGACCCAACGACCCAACCACCCAACGACCCAACCACCCAACCACCCAACCACCCAACCACCCAACCACCCAACCACCCAACCACCCCAACCACCCAACCACCCAACCACCCAACCACCCAACCACCCAACGACCCAACCACCCAACCACCCAACCACCCAACCACCCAACCACCCACCTGGAGTGGATAGCGCAGTATCTCAGGCTGCTGGTACTCCTGCATACTCTCAAATCTGACGTGGCTGAACAGGTGATAGCAGACGCCAGTCCGACACCGTCCTGCCCTGTAACACGGCAATGAATACATTTTTAATATGTTATATAAAATATATGTAATTATCTGTTATGGAATATATTGTTCATGGCTCAAATATTTGGTTATTTTTGTATTAAACTCACTTGCTTTGGAGCAGAGCTTGTGAAACGTACGACATGTTGACCTATCAGTCTTAGTCACGTACTGAGCCATCTCATGACACCAGTGCGTGACACCAGTGCGTGACACCAGTGCGTGACACCAGTGCGTGACACCAGTGCGTGACACCAGTGCGTGACACCAGTGCGTGACACCAGTGCGTGACACCAGTGCGTGACACCAGTGCGTGACACCAGTGCGTGACACCAGTACGTGACACCAGTGCGTGACACCAGTGCGTGACACCAGTGCGTGACACCATCGTGCAGCGTGACACCAGGTACAGTGACACCAGTCGTGAACACGCAGTCGTGACACCAGTGCGTGACACCAGTACGTGACACCAGTGCGTGACACCAGTACGTGACACCAGTGCGTGACACCAGTGCGTGACACCAGTGCGTGACACCAGTGCGTGACACCAGTGCGTGACACCAGTGCGTGACACCCAGTGCGTGACACCAGTGCGTGACACCAGTGCGTGACACCAGTGCGTGACACCAGTGCGTGACACCAGTACGTGACACCAAGTCGTGACACCAGTGCGTGACACCAGTCGTGACACCAGTGCGTGACACCAGTAGAAATGCGTGACACCAGTGCGTGACACCAGTCGTGACACCAGTGCGTGACACCAGTTGACAAATCACTTACTTGGAGCAGAGCTTGTGACACCGTACGACATGTTGACCTATCAGTCTTAGTCACGTACTGAGCCATCTCATGACACCAGTGCGTGACACCAGTGCGTGACACCAGTGCGTGACACCAGTGCGTGGCACCAGTAGTGGCACCAGTGCGTGACACCAGTCGTGGCACCAGTACGTGACACCAGTACGTGACACCAGTACGTGACACCAGTACGTGACACCAGTGCGTGACACCAGTACGTGACACCAGTGCGTGGCACCAGTGCGTGACACCAGTGCGTGACACCAGTGCGTGACACCAGTGCACGTGACACCAGTACGTGGCACCAGTGCGTGGCACCAGTACGTGACACCAGTAGCGTGACACCAGTACGTGGCACCAGTACGTGACACCAGTACGTGACACCAGTACGTGGCACCAGTGTGACACCAGTGCGTGACACCAGTACGTGGCACCAGTACGTGACACCAGTCAGTGACACCGTGTGACACCAGTGCGTGACACCAGTGCGTGACACCAGTACGTGACACCAGTGCGTGACACCAGTGCACGTGAGCACCAGTACGTGACACCAGTACGTGACACCAGTACGTGACACCAGTACGTGACACCAGTACGTGACACCAGTGCGTGGCACCAGTACGTGACACCAGTACGTGGCACCAGTGCGTGGCACCAGTGCGTGGCACCAGTGCGTGGCACCAGTACGTGGCACCAGTACGTGACACCAGTATGTGACACCAGTGCACAGTGTGACACCAGTAGTGGCACCAGTATGTGACACCAGTATGTGACACCAGTGCGTGACACCAGTGCGTGACACCAGTGCGTGACACCAGTGCATGACACCAGTGTGTGGCACCAGTGCATGGCACCAGTACATGACACCAGTACGTGGCACCAGTACGTGACACCAGTACGTGACACCAGTACGTGGCACCAGTACGTGACACCAGTACGTGGCACCAGTACGTGACACCAGTACGTGGCACCAGTATGTGACACCAGTATGTGACACCAGTACGTGGCACCAGTATGTGACACCAGTATGTGACACCAGTGCGTGGCACCAGTACGTGACACCAGTACGTGACACCAGTACGTGACCAAGACTTGTAGCTGATGGGTCGAAACATCACGTTTCACAAGCTATGTTTCAAAATATGTGAATTTATTACAACAACAACAAATCCGTTGTTTTTATTCTTGCTATTCGTTCATTCATATTTTAAAGGTTATTACTTTAATTTACTTTCTATATTCTATTATTTATTTATCCAGTTTCTACTTTATTAATGATATAAATATAATTATGAAAACACTAAATCAGGCAATGAATGACGACATGATAAACAACATTAGTGCCATGTCTTGGTCTAATCTGTAACCCAGCCAGTTGACAGCTCATTCACCAGGTGGCCTGTGTTGACAGTTCATTCACCAGGTGGCAGCACTGGTTTCATCAACAGAGATGGGGGAAAATGTCAAACTGAATACCCAAAAGAGCAGTTATTTTTACATTACACCAACCATGTGATTGTAGGGTTGACACCCCCAGGGTACTTACCGCCCCTTGCGTTGGAGGCTGCTGGCCTTAGAGATCCAATGACATTTGAGCATGGAGACAGAAGTCAGCGCGTCGAATGACTTCTACTCACAACAGACAAAAATACTTGCTCAGTTTCATGGTGAAATATGCATGCATCGGATTATTTGTCGAACGCAATAAAGGGAACATGGAAAGGTGTGATTATAACGTGTGTAAAAAAATTGGTAGGACATAATCTAAAAGGATGCTTTCAGCTTTTGTGCAGATTAGTTCTGTGTGACTTAATACCGGATTTGATGTGAAAAATAATATATGAACAACAGTAATAAAGTATAATTAAGTAATGAAAGTACAAAATAAACACAAGAAACATATGATACGCATGATATAGTTCACACAAGAACATAACAAGAAACTCTCCTTCCGCCAAAAGTATTTTGAACAATTCAGCACAATTTTAAAAGTTGTTTTACCGCAACCATCATACTAATATTTGCTAATGTTAAAAGCACGCTTGAATGTAATTTTCTGATATTCCACAAAGCAGGAATATTAAGAAGAATGGCGTATTCAGACACAGACCTCTTTCACCTTGCCCGAATCAATGACAAAGACAACGTCATTGATGGTGATGCTCGTCTCAGCAATGTTAGTAGAGAGGATCTGGAAAATGACAGTACTGACAGATGACACTCGCAGGAGGACACGTGACAAGCATGTGTCACACATGTGTGTGTAGGACTTCATACACACAAGAATGTGTGTAGAACTTGCATAGACACAAGAACGTGTGTAGAACTTGCATACACACAAGAACGTGTGTAGAACTTGCATACACACAAGAATGTGTGTAGAACTTGCATACACACAAGAATGTGTGTAGAACTTGCATACACACAAGAATGTGTGTAGAACTTGCATACACACAAGAATGTGTGTAGAACTTGCATACACACAAGAATGTGTGTAGAACTTGCATACACACAAGAATGTGTGTAGAACTTGCATACACACAAGAATGTGTGTAGAACTTGCATACACACAAGAATGTGTGTAGAACTTGCATACACACAAGAATGTGTGTAGAACTTGCATACACACAAGAATGTGTGTAGAACTTGCATACACACAAGAATGTGTGTAGAACTTGCACACACACAAGAATGTGTGTAGAACTTGCACACACACAAGAATGTGTGTAGAACTTGCATACACACAAGAATGTGTGTAGAACTTGCATACACACAAGAATGTGTGTAGAACTTGCATACACACAAGAATGTGTGTAGAACTTGCATACACACAAGAATGTGTGTAGAACTTGCATACACACAAGAATGTGTGTAGAACTTGCATACACACAAGAATGTGTGTAGAACTTGCATACACACAAGAATGTGTGTAGAACTTGCATACACACAAGAATGTTTGTAGAACTTGCATACACACAAGAATGTGTGTAGAACTTGCACATACACAGAACTGCATACACATGTATTTACCCACACCTGCGCACACGTTTGCACAAGCTCAAACACACATGCATACTTACACACACACACACACACACACACACACACACACACACACACACACACACACACACACACACACACACACACACACACACACACACACACACACACACACACACACACACACACACACACACACACACACACACACACACACACACACACACACACACACACACACACACACACACACACACACACACACACACACACACACACACACACACACACACACACACACACACACACACACACACACACACACACACACACACACACACACACACACACACACACAACACACACACACACACACACACACACACACACACACACACACACACACACACACACACACACACACACACACACACACACACACACACACACACACACACACACACACACACACACACACACACACACACACACACACACACACACACACACACACACACACACACACACACACACACACACACACACACACACACACACACACACACACACACACACACACACACACACACACACACACACACACACACACACACACACACACACACACACACACACACATATGCATACACTCACACTCATGTCATGAACAAACATGCATGCATTCACATATACTCGCATACAGCACACATGCGTTTACATATAATCACACACATGTATTCACACATTCCCACATGCATATACTTGTACACTAGTATTCAAATAAACTCATGCATGTACACATGCATGCACGCACACACACATGCATGCACGCACGCACACATACAAACATGCGCCCTCACTGATGCACTCACAGATACATGGATACATGTACACCCACGCACGCATGCATGCACGCACGCACACACACACCAACATGTGCTCACAGATACATGGATACATGCACACGCACATCCAAGCACTGACTCTAAAGAACTTGTCCACATACACGCCCAGTCACCAGCACGTATGCACATACCAGTGAAATACTCACAATTTTGCGTACGCCATGGGGCGGGTTTCTGAAGACTTTCTTCTGATCGACAGACTGCATGGACGAGTGGAGGGTGTAGAGGATGTATCTGTGGGTGTTGTAAGGATGTGTCAGTTAGGGTACATATACAGACACAACAAAATAGTAATGTGAACAATAAATATCATATGAGCATAAAAAAAATTAATTTCAATGTGCTGACTTTATATGATAACTTCACCACTGATTCTTTCTGTCATGTGTTCGTTAAACCGTCACCATAGAGGGCAGACCAAAAGAAACACAAACATCAAAGGTTTTCATGTGGTATATACATATTTATATTTCATAGTAACATATCACAGCATTGTTGTTTCATCGTCATAACATTATAACACATCACACAGCATCATGACCCTTGTCACAGCATCATGACCCTTGTCACAGCATCATGACCCTTGTCACAGTATCATTACATCACAGCATCATGACCCTTGTCACAGTATCATGACACTTGTCACAGCATCATGACCCTTGTCACAGCATCATGACACTTGTCACAGTATCATGACCCTTGTCACAGCATCATGACCCTTGTCACAGTATCATGACACTTGTCACAGTATCATGACCCTTGCCACAGTATCATGACCCTTGTCACAGTATCATGACCCTTGCTACAGTATCATGACCCTTGTCACAGTATCATGACCCTTGTCACAGTATAATGTCACTTGTCACAGCATCATGACCCTTGTCACAGTATAATGTCACTTGTCACAGCATCATGACCCTTGTCACAGTATCATGACACTTGTCACAGCATCATGACCCTTGTCACAGTATAATGTCACTTGTCACAGCATCATGACACTTGTCACAGCATCATGACACTTGTCACAACATCATGACCCTTATCACAGTACCATGACACTTGTCACATTATCATGAAACTTCTTACAGTATCATGACCCTTATCACAGTATCATGATCGTTGTCACAGTATCATGACACTTGTCACAGTAACATGATCCTGGTCACAGTATCATGACACTTGTCACAGCATTATGCCACTTGTCACAGTATCGTGAAATTTGTCACAGCATCATGACCCTATCACAGTATCATGACACTTTGTCACCCCAGCATTGTGGAACAGCACGGTCACAAGACCTTGGCACAGCACCATTACAAAACTCACAATCTGCCATCTTATCACCCCAAACTGCACTACCACTACAATGGCCCTTGATGTTGGCACTACTTCATGAGTATAACGTTGTGACACTTCAGTGTGACTGCGAGCGAGGACCTACCCACCTGTTGCTGTCACTGAACTGCTTGTCCTCGAGAATGCTGTCCCTCACACCCACAATCTCATCATAGCCAGGTAGGAACACAAGGATAGCACCTGGAGAAAACAAGGTACCTCGTGAGAATGTAGCCTCACTTTACAAGATCATGTTGCAGTTAAAATACTTTCTAAAATACGCCAAAGTTCATACAACAAATACAACCCTAGCTTCGCTTTACGAGTTCATGTTTCAATTAAAATACTTTCTAAAATATGCCAAAGTTCATACAACAAATACAACCCTAGCTTTGCTTTGCTTTACGAGTTCATGTTTCAGTTAAAATACTTTCTAAAATATGCCAAAGTTCATACAACAAATACAACCCTAGCTTTGCTTTGCTTTACGAGTTCATGTTTCAGTTAAAATACTTTCTAAAATATGCCAAAGTTCATACAACAAATACAACCCTAGCTTTGCTTTGCTTTACGAGTTCATGTTTCAGTTAAAATACTTTCTAAAATATGCCAAAGTTCATACAACAAATACAACCCTAGCTTTGCTTTGCTTTACGAGTTCATGTTTCAGTTAAAATACTTTCTAAAATATGCCAAAGTTCATACAACAAATACAACCCTAGCTTTGCTTTGCTTTACGAGTTCATGTTTCAGTTAAAATACTTTCTAAAATATGCCAAAGTTCATACAACAAATACAACCCTAGCTTTGCTTTGCTTTACGAGTTCATGTTTCAGTTAAAATACTTTCTAAAATATGCCAAAGTTCATACAACAAATACAACCCTAGCTTTGCTTTGCTTTACAAGTTCATGTTTCAGTTAAAATACTTTCTAAAATATGCCAAAGTTCATACAACAAATACAACCCTAGCTTTGCTTTGCTTTATGAGTTCATGTTTCAGTTAAAATACTTTCTAAAATATGCCAAAGTTCATACAACAAATACAACCCTAGCTTTGCTTTGCTTTACGAGTTCATGTTTCAGTTAAAATACTTTCTAAAATATGCCAAAGTATTCATACAACAAATACAAGCCTAGCCTCACTCTATAAGTTCATGTTTCAATTAAAATACTTTCTAAAATACACCAAAATATTCATACAACAAATACAACCCTAGCTTCACTTTACAAGTTCATGTTTCAATTAAAACACTTTCTAAAACATGCTAAAGTATTCATACAACAAATATAATGTAAACATCCACACGATATGCATGTCTTAATGAACCAGTAGTGTGGAGCCATATTCTTGACTGTAATTTGAAACATCTGATTTGCAACCCAAAAAGTGCCCTAATATCAACTGCCCCTGAAGTACCTTCTTCTGTGTTAGTCATACCCCGAGATGTAGATTTAAAAACTGCTGGCTTCATTATATGGCATAATTATATTTCTTGTCGATTTATGAGTCCATAATTCATGAAGATTGCAACGTGACTAACAATTTGTGCACACATAAAGACCAGTCACGGGGTAATTACACTCACAAGTCTGTAAAATTATTATCATATCACGACCCTACGCTGTGCTTTATTGATAACAAACAGACCAGTGACATCAGGGGATGAATCAACCCCACCCTACTACCCTCAAATAACCAGGTACATGACAAATGATACAATAAAGTCCTTATGTATGGACAACACAAAGTCTCTTCATACTGGCGTTCAAATTTAGATGGGGCTCAGGTCTCTGCAAATTCACTGCATGTCTGGCTCTTAATGGTTCAACATTTAGGTGTCCAACTGGGTTGTTCAAGCTTACAAAAAATGAAATGTTAAAATATAGGCATGCCAAAAGCAAGTTTGCATTTAACAAAAGTCTATTTACACCCTAAAAATATTACATATCATTAATAATCCTGGCTGAATAACAACAAACTTTGCACGCTTGAACACCTCGCAAATAAATTCTAACACATGCTGTGAGTACATTTATCACAAACGTTATCCAACAGTGATTTCTGACAATCAGTTTTTTTCCCAGGGTTCTAAGTTCTCTCTAAGCTGTGTTTATAGACTGTGGTGTGGTTTAGGGTGTTGAGCCGAGTCCAGTAGAACAATAGCTCGCTTTCTTGTTTCCTCTCACTAGCTGTTACAATCACAGGCAGGTGAAATGTCTGTGCTTTGCATGTGTGATTTAAGACAGTTCCGATTAAGTCAGCCAACTACTACCAAGCCTATTATACAGGCAGACGACATTAGCATGTGTCATATGTCACGTGACGTCTTTCACGCCTGCGGAGGACTGTCGGCAGGCTGTCATTTCGGGTCCACAATTCATTAAAATAAAAATCAGAAAAAATACAAAGTTAAACAAGTTACTTATAGACAGACCATTTGAGGGTTTAAAGATAATTAATTAGTGTTAGTTTTATATGCTGCCAATAGCCTATCTAGACAATGTAAAGCCATATGTTGTTCATAGTATATTTATAAATGTTTACATATAAAAGTGACATATTATTAATGTCTATGAATGTAGCTATTCTTACCGCTACAATTGCCACACAATGTAGCTGTTGCCACTACAAGTGCCACTGAATTTAGTTGCTGCCACTAAATGTAGCTGTTGCCACTACAACTGCCACTGAATACAGCTGCTGCTACACTACAGCTACAGCTACAGCTACAGCTATTCGTGAATGTATTTATTACTACTGCTTTAGCGATAAGTTAATATTACCACTGAATGTATTTGTTGCTACTGATGTAGCTATCAGTGAATGCTACCAGCGAATGTATTTGTTGCTACTTATGTAGCTACCAGTGAATGTTTGCAGTGAATGTATTTGTTGCTACTGATGTAGCTACCAGTGAATGTATGCGTTGCTACTGATGTAGCTACCACTACCAGTGAATGCTACCAGTGAATGTATTTGTTGCTACTGATGTAGCTACCAGTGAATGCTACCAATGTATGTGTTGCTACTGCCGTAGCTACCAGTGAATGCTACCAGTGAATGTATGTGTTGCTACTGATGTAGCTACAGTAATGCTACCAGTGAATGTATGTGTTGCTACTGATGTAGCTACCAGTGAATGCTACCAGTGAATGTATGTGTTGCTACTGATGTAGCTACCAGTGAATGCTACCAGTGAATGTATGTGTTGCTACTGATGTAGCTACCATTACCAGTGAATGTTACCAGTGAATGTATTTGTTGCTACTGATGTAGCTACCAGTGAATGCTACCAATGTATGTGTTGCTACTGCTGTAGCTACCAGTGAATGTATGTGTTGCTACTGATGTAGCTACCACTACCAGTGAATGCTACCAGTGAATGTATGTGTTGCTACTGATGTAGCTACCACTACTAGTGAATGTTTCCAGTGAATATATTTGTTGCTACTGCTTTAGCTATCAGTGAATGCTGCTGCTGCTGTTGTTGCTGTTGCTGCTGCTGCTGCTGGCTGCCAGCTATGCCTGTTGGGCAATATGCCCCCACAGCCCACACTGCCACACAGCACATTGCAGTGATACCCTGAGTGAGGCGTACAAGCCAAGCCAATATCTTGTGTTACAAGTTTTGGGATTAACCGAGCAGGGAACCCCAGTGGAATGTTTCCTGCTCAACAGTGCTCCCTGGTTGTCACCCTAGGGTATGGCAACCCACCCTTCCTTGCCTGGGAAAGGGGGTAACTCAAAACATAGCCAGCATATATTATGATGATCATAGATATGTTAAAATTTATTTTTAATTGAAATTGTATCGTTTATGGTCACGTTTTGAATATAACTATTTTACAGACTACTTCCTCCATGCTTACAATACTACCATATATATATATATATATATATATTATATATATATATATATATATATATGTGTGTGTGTGTGTGTGTGTGTGTGTGTGTGTGTGTGTGTGTGTGTGTGTGTGTGTGTGTGTGTGTGTGTGTGTTGTGTGTGTTGTGTTGTGTGTGTGTGTGTGTGTGTGTGTGTGTGTGTGTGTGTGTGTGTGTGTGTGTGTGTGTGTGTGTGTGTGTGTGTGTGTGTGTGTGTGTATGGTACTACAATAGATTACTATAACAACATCTAAGGACAACAAGGGTGAGGTTGACAACATGTGAGCTGTCCCTCCCATTATGGAATGCGAAGGCTGTGGCTAATTACCCCCTACACAGCCAGGGTGCGCCCCTGTCCCTGTCCACAGGCCAGCGAAGTAAGCCACCTGTATATATACCAGGGTACAGCTAAGATAACCTGGTTCATTCATCGTAGCCGCTGTGCTCAGTGAACAGTCAACTGTGGCCAGACTGGTGACTAACTAACCGCGAACAAACCCAGCCCCTTCGTCTTCACTGGGAAGCATGAGAGGATCGGTATTCACCTGGACTGGAGTAGTTTAAGGGTCTAACCTGGATATCAGTGGCGGTACACTGCCAAGTTGTATCACCACGGCACACAGACATCTCAAGGTACGTTTTGTTATTACCGGGCTGAAAGGTGATAATTTTACGTTTACCTGACAGGTGATCATTTTACATTTACCTGACAGGTGATCGTTTTACATTTACGTGGGTATGCTGTACCTGGCTTGTGAGTGTGTTATATCTGGTAGAAAACTGTCACTCTGGATATTCCTGGTGTATTTCTTACCTGGTGTTTTGTTCAATTTAATAATAGTTTGTTGTGCTGTTTTGACAGTTTGCTCTGTTAAACATTATTCGCAATTAATTTTATCTTTGTTATGATGTTTTGAGAGCAATATAATTTGGGTAGATTTCTTCACCTATCTCTCTACAAAATAGTATATATTTACTGTGTATTTAAAACAATTTAAATATTACCAGATCGCAACCACATATAATGGATCTATTCAAAAACAATTATGTTAGCTAAAGGTGTATATACTCAAACAAATGATCAAATTTATTAATTTTATTTATTATGACATGGTATTAGTAGTAATATTATAACAGTGATACCATCATGACAGCAACTATTTTCACAAGGACTAGGATATTATCAAGCCTCTTGTAACAATTAGAGGACATCTTATTCGGGTCCTGCTTTTTCCTATCGTCAGAATCCTTAGATCACCTGTTTCCAAACAACTCTTCATTACTAACACACACAAATAAATAATGACACACATGCTTTCTCTGTAGTTGCACCCAAATGTTTTAATCAACTCCTCTTCAGTATAAAATCACCTGAAACTATCACTGTTGCAAAAATGCAAGACTTTTTGTTTGAAATTGCATTCCTACCCTAAACTTTTCCAGGCACTAATGTCAACTTTAATCCATCCCCATTCAGTTATGCCTAACTGGTAGTGATTATTGGACACTGCACTTCTGAGCCCAAATATCTGAATATATAGGTGAGGTGCTAAAGAAGTTTACTATTGTTATTTTTACCTGTGAAACAGAAAACATTCGAGTTCTCCTCTGGATTGTCATCAGAAAAGATATTTTTATTTATTATTTACAGCACTTTCCATGCCAAGTCAAACAAAGGCAAAAAATAAAGCGTGACTATATATCTCATATAATTTTATTTACAATTTAATTACCCATGACCCAGCCAGGGTAGGGATAATTCAATTTTTAAAAGGCAATAATTAAAGGGTGACTTTGCATATCTCCACATCAGCCATTCACATGGTAGGTTGCAACCACAGACAAAGGGTTCTGTTACCACCAAATCAGTCAGAGATGTGTACCTACTGACAATGAGATCTGTCGGAGCAGACATGTCTGATAGCTATCAGACATGTCTGATAGCTATCAGACAGACAGCTTCTGTTGTGGCTGAAGCCAGGACTCATACATCCTGAGAAAAACACATCGAAGCAGAGATTCTGTGGGTTCCTAAACCGCTCTAATGGGTGATCATGGATGCTTTGTTTAGGGAGGTTGAACTCTGGGTCAACTGGCAGGATAATGTTATTTCTAGGTATGAACCAGTACCATATGCTGAAGGTTTAAGTGTTTGTAATGACGGTAAAACAGGAAACATACAGGCTGCCTTTTGGTGTTACATTAGTTGAAACCACTGCACAATTCCGTGGTCGTTTAAACCTTGTCTAGCCACCATGGCTCCCTGGCGTATCAACGCATCTGTTGACAGGAGACTGATCAACCCTTTCATCTTGGTGCATCTTTCCCAAGGTTTTAGACACAATAGGTGTTATCTTATTATTATTATTATTACCATCTCTTGAGAAAATAGCAAGTGATGTCTATCATACACAACATTTAAGGGGAACAGAACAATACCTGGCCGGGCAACGTTAACAGAAAATCAAATGTTTACTACATCACGCAATCCCGCAGGAAACAGGCAGAAATTAATTTCATTCAACATTTTCTCCTCGCTGGTTTCAGTTACAGCTACCCTTTACAAACACAACACAAGTAGTGAGAAAGGGGCGTATTTCACCACCTCACACCATGGTAATTAGACAGTCCGAATTCTTTGCGAAATCACTTACAAAGAGAAGAAATCACAACAACATCTCTGTGCTGATATGGTCAGAAATGCACGAGAAAGAACACCGACAAATGTGGAACAACAGTGCATAGGAAGTCACCTCCACCACAAAACACACCTTTGGGCCTTTGTGTAGTTTCGACCTATTATTAGAATGCCTTTTCCCATCGGCTGCTAGTTCTCCGGCATCAATCGATCATTAACATTCTCACCTTTCCTGTCTTCCAAATCAGGCACTACTAAAACACCCTCTGTTAGTTTGGTCTGTATGGTCTATTTTGTTGATCAGTTATTTGAACGGTGTTTAAACAATTTATTTATGCTTTTATGAATACAGTGTGCAGTGTTTCCCGAGTAAAATTATGGGCGAGGTGCATAGCTTTATGCAGAGACCCATCCACCCGTCATTTGGATGGGTAAAAACCGTTGTGTATGGGTAGAAAGGTAGGGTGGACGGGTGGTGGACGAATAAAAAATGAAGGAGCAAAGTGTTCCAAAACCATAGATATTGTCAGTTATGCCTCAAATGTGAGTGTAAATGGTGTCAAATGTGTGTTTGTAGTCCATTTCAGGTCATCAGACACATTTTAAAGTTTGTAAACTGGCGTAACAGTTAACATCCATGTGTCCACCAAAACATGCGTGACTGGCAATAATTTAATCCTGCATAACGCCCTGGAGAGGTGGTAGGATGGGCTGAGCGAGCACTGAAGACACAATGATACGCTCTCTGGGTCAACGGGGACATGGGACCCTGAAATTGTTATTAAACTGCATTCAAAATGGTGCATTCTGATGGGGGTTTTAACATATTCCCTGGCATATAGAGAAGAAACAAATGCATACCTACAAGGTGGCAGCATGTAAACATGTTTATAGCAAGAAGTAACTATGAGGGGGTAATTTCAGGATAAACTGGCGAAGTGGCAGAGAAAAACAGTGAGGTGGCCCACCTAGCACATCATATAGCTGGAGTGTGATTAATATTTATAGAAAATTGAGAGATTGTTTAGTAGATCCGACTAAATCTAACTTGTCATTTGTGACGTGTGGCTTCAAATAATGATTACTGAATGATTAAATTAACTATTAAAATTTTTTTTTCTTAAATGGATTGATGATGTGGTTTCTTGGTTAGTAATATCAGACAAAATTACCTGTCAAGGTACAGTCAAAATATCCAGATTGGAATCCGGGCTTCTCAAAATCTAATTATGTCTGCTAAAAAGGTTTTGTTGTTGACGGAAAATATCTTTTATCTCCATAGCAATCGTAAAAAAGGTTTGTGACATTCAATCACAGTTATAATGCCCCAGTTACAATGATAAATACCTTACTGACAACATATTTTTGTAGGTTTCTGTCGCCGAGTATATGAACAAACGTGACGGATAGTGTAACTACATCAGAGACAGATTCATGAAGGAATTCTGCACACCTGACACATTGCAAGCCGTGTGACACCATCGCATCGATTCTTGTGCAGTTTCATTTCACTATTGCCTGATGTAATACATCTGAATTCAGCCGCGACAGACAGACGTGAAAAACAAGTGGAACAAGATCATTTACAATCCATGGGAGACAAAACAGGACAGTATGCGTGCGATTCTCCGATGCTCCGTGTGTGAAATGTTTGCACTGACACAGGTAAGAACATACCGGTGCCGGCACTGATACCGCCTGGCGCTTGGTTCCGCCAGTGACTCGAGGCGGCATCCACAGCTAGACTAGTTTGTTATTTTCAGGGTCGGGTGCTCAGTGAAAAAGATGGAGTTGCAACTTCAGCTGATGTTAATGCTTCTTGTAATCACGATGTGTGTCACTGATTCGACGATGACAAATCAAGGAGAAATGTCATATGGGAGTCATAAATACGACAGCAGTAAATATGACGAAAATAGGTATGAAAGGAAACCGGATGGTGGAATAGGCGAATGTCGGTTGCTAAACCAGGTTCAAAGTTCAATGATTCGCATTCTCACAACGCACATTCAGTACGGGAAGTCGATCAAGACGCTTGAAATGAACGTGGAAAGCATCGTTTCGGACATGTCAAAGTTCAAGCGCAAAATCACGTACCTGGAAACGACGCAGGCAAAAACCAACGAAGACTTGAACGATTTGATGACGTTAAATAACGGATCGGTTAATGAAATACTCCCCACAGGAAGTAGGTTTAACACCCCTGTTGAGCCACTAAAGCCGCCCGTCATTGCTTACACGAACACAAACCCGCCACAAGAAACACACTTCGAAAAACAAATCACCGATCTGGAGAGTTCCGTTGTCAGCCTCACTCTGGCAATAAAAAGTCAAAACGACCGAATAAAGAAAGTTGAACGCCGCCAGCGCGCTCAGCGCCGTTTATACAATAAAATCACTGTTGCCATGGCAACTCTGAGCAAGGAGCGCGATCAGAAGCCAGGATTACTCGAGCACTTTATCCAATCGCAGAAAGAAATCAACATTCAAGTGGCAAAACGACTGCGCCATCTGGAGGAAGGCGAGCAAACCGTGACACCGAGGGATTCGCCAATGAGCGACTTATCTAACGGTGAGTGGATTGATACTTTGTTAATTACAATACATAATTAAATAATAAAAATACATTTTTGTGTATCTGGCTACACATAATTTAGATAAGAATTAAAAGTTTCCAGTTTTAAACTTCTATGATATAACAATCAGTCAAGATACAGGTGTATCAATATACAGTCTGTGATCAGATATACCAAACCATGACAGGATATCAATACATCAATCTTTTTATATCAATGTTCTGGTTCATTCCTGGTGGACAAAACTATTTATAGGGGGGGGGTTAATTTTACAAAACATATTCCAACATGGATTTCTTTTATCATCAAGGGAGACATCCTGGCTATTACACATATCAACCACTCCATCTGGAGAGTAACATTTCACAAAGAACCTGTATATTTTATATACAATTAAAACCAGACGAGGCAATGTAGCTCAGCCAACCACTAACCCCTATAAAATGAACTTATATGACACTTTAAAAGAAAGATAAAACAGATTACGAAATGGGTCCCATCATGTCTTTGAGATGGCCTATAGCCGCGGTTATCAGATGTACTAAAATAAAAATCACATGACTTAATTACTATAATGTCTGATGGGGTAAATCTAATAAGGAAGATTTATGAATATGCCTACAGCTTGCTTTTCCCATCACATCTACCCCTGAACCGTGAGCACTTGATAGAACTATACGGGATGTTATGAAACATACGCCCTGTTCATTGGCCTAGCCAGTGAACCCACTCAGTGTGCTTAATCACAGGCATATTGCACTTTTCCCGGGGTCAGACCAGGGTTTAATGAAATACGATCTGTCCCCTCTGAGCAAGGTAAATATTTCAATGCCTTAAAGCAGGCTCAGCAAATGCCATCAACGTAGCAAAACAGAAACACACATAACTGTGCTTCCTGTGGAATGTGACGAGTGACGCCTTTTGTTCATATGCAGCATGTAACATTTGACGAAACTGTAACCTATTTGTTGTGCTGAAGTAACAAAGTGGCTATATTTGACTTAAAATGAACACATATTGTATTTGAGGGTTGATTATAGTGCTTATGTAAGTGTCTACATCAAGGACAACTGTTGCTTAAACGGTGGAATGTTTCAATGCGGGGGTTCTTGAAGATCGGAAAGGGAGAACAAGGTTTCTCACACGTTATTTGGGAAAGGTCACCATGGGTCATAAACTGTTGCTTGACCACCTCTTGACCGCCTCTTGACAAGATAAATACACATTATACTGCAGAGTCTCTGGCTGAGGAGGAGAATACACAGTTGTCTGCCATAAGGTTCAATGACACCTTTCTTCATTTTGAAACGTCCACTGGCTACTACATTCATCCACTTTTTCCAAGGGTCAGAAGAGATGCTACATGGGGAGAGGTGTGGTGTGGTGTGGTGTGGTGTGGTGTGGTGTGGTGTGGTGTGGTGTGGTGTGGTGTGGTGTGGTGTGGTGTGGTGTGGTGTGGTGACTGTGTGTGTGTGTGTGTGTGTGTGTGTGTGTGTGTGTGTGTGTGTGTGTGTGTGTGTGTGTGTGTGTGTGTGTGTGTGTGCGCGTGCGCACGCGTGCGTGTGTGCATGTGTAGTGTGTGTGCATGCGTGCATGCATGCATGCGTGTGTGTGCTGTGTGTATATGTAGTATGTACGTATGTGCATGCATGCGTGCGTGCATGCGTGAGTTTGTGTGTGTGTGATTTTGTGTGTGTGTGTGTGTTTTTGTGTGCTGTGTGTATGTGTAGTGTGTAAGTGTGTGTGTGCATGCATGTGTGCGTGCGTGTGTGCTGTGTGTAGTGTGTAGTGTGTGCGTGTGTGTGCATGAGAGCATGTGTGGATGCGAATGTGTGTGCATGCATATCTTACCTCGCCATGAGTGCATCCATGCAATGACATGCATGAGTTCATGCACAGGTGTAACCTTGTGCACATTAATAAGTCCATAAACGGGTAACTAGTAACTACACCACACGCAATCACTGCCACAGACACTGGTATCCACTTACACTAATCCAAAAGCAGACACAGTAAAGAGAGCCAAATTGATACCATAATTATCTATTTTGTTCTTAAAATTTTGGTTGGCCACACACGACTGTACCCGCTTGTAAGCACTTGCACAAACATGACTAAACACACACAGGCCACCCATATAGGTGTGTTATCCAGCGTAGCGAGGTTAACACAGACGTATTTTCTACACTGTCAGTCCTGTGGCAGTGCATTGTTTGTGGGCCAGACGTAGACAGGCGGGGACCATTCCACTAAGATTCTTATGAGCTCATAAAGAAATCCGATTTCACTGTTTAAAATTTATTTTCTTCCTTAAGACTGATGACACGGAACACTACATAATGTATCATTTCTTGGAAAAATTTCAGAAACTGTACGTAACATTGCAAATATTCAAATCATGTCAGTCATGTCTGGTAGAAAGCCTAGCCATAAAAAACACAAAACAGTGAATTTCACACAAAAAGGCTTTTGTTTTCTTCTGACTGAATCTCTGAAAGTCTGGCATTCAACATGCAAACAATCAAGAAGAAAAACTTAAAATACACAGTCACATACAAGCATACAAACAAGCATACAAACAAGCATACAAACAAGCATACAAACAAGCATACAAACAAGCATACAAACAAGCATACAAACAAGCATGCAAACAAGCATGCAAACAAGCATGCAAACAAGCATGCACACAAGCATGCAAACAAGCATGCACACAAGCATGCAAACACGCATGCAAACAAGCATGCAAACAAGCATACAAACAAGCATACAAACAAGCATACAAACAAGCATACAAACAAGCATACAAACAAGCATACAAACAAGCATACAAACAAGCATACAAACAAGCATACAAACAAGCATACAAACAAGCATACAAACAAGCATACAAACAAGCATACAAACAAGCATACAAACAAGCATACAAACAAGCATACAAACAAGCATACACACAAGCATACACACAAGCATACACACAAGCATACACACAAGCATACACACAAGCATACACACAAGCATACAAACAAGCATACAAACAAGCATACAAACAAGCATACAAACAAGCATACAAACAAGCATACAAACAAGCATACAAACAAGCATACAAACAAGCATACAAACAAGCATACAAACAAGCATACACACAAGCATACACACAAGCATACACACAAGCATACACACAAGCATACACACAAGCATATACACAAGCATACACACATACACACATACACACATACACACATACACACATATACATATACACACATACACACATACACACATACACACATACACACATACATACATACATACACATGCTGATTATACATCTGGGAGTTTGAGGGTCTACAAAGTTGGCAGTCTGCATTTCTCCAACAGATCAAACATATGGCACTAGCAGTTGCAGAATTCTGACTGGTCTGAAGCGAGCTTCCTCGTAATCTAAGATGGCTGAACATGTGAATAGGGCCAACATGCCTAGAGGCCCAAAATGCACAAAATGTTTACTATTAGTTCTGGCAACACTCCTAGTTTTTTCTGTTTTCTCTGTTTCTGGAGCATCTCGAAGGATGGCTTCAGCCAGTGTACTGTGTCTATTTGAGCGTGTCAGTTCCTTGGTAGTCTCACTTAACCGACTATTTCTCGGCTGCATATCTTCGCCGAGAAGACAGTCCAGTCACTTTGCCGGCTTTATAATGTTATCCGTGTGAGAGCTAAACACTGCTGCCACCTCACGGAGCTTGGGTAATCGAAGCTAATCCTGTCATAATTCCTGCTTCATTAACAACTGCAAATTTGTATTTCTGTTTAATTCTGTTTGACTGTAAGTTTAATGGTGAATACTTTTAATAGTATAGTATTATCTTATACAAGTATACCCTTATTTTTATTATTATTTTATATTATGGGAGCCAATTAGCGTCTCTACCCTATTCTGGGGTAAGGCCGCCCTGGTGGCAACATTGGCCGAGTATTAAAGTTTAAACTGTAGGCGGTGTTGAGGGGCTAACCAGTGTTGCTACCTCAAGGAGCCTAGGTAAGCGAGGCTACTTCCATGGTCGGGGCGGTAGATTACGCCGACTCAAGGAACGCATGCGTTGGGAGACGGTGGAGGCAACATCAGGCAACAGATGGGGCCATGACAATAGGAGCAAATACGAACAGTTGACTGAAACCCAAAATCCTATTCAAGATGTCAGTGGACATGGACATATCCACCAATAGACAGCAAAGTATAGAACATGCTATGAAATCACAACGCAAAATCTGCCAGTTTATTATTGTATTTTATATCCACTGAAGGTTGGAACACGCACATGCACGCACACACACACACACACACACACACACACACACACACACACACTCCTGTGTTTGTCAAAACGTATATGAATCTGGGGGTAAGAAGTGTATTGGACAGGTCTGCCAATATCTATTAGTACATAAACGTGCTATTCTCTCCACATACAATGGACTGTGTCACGGTTATCTAGAAATTACCTGTGTCATCATGTGAACTAATTGTCTCGCTCTGTAACTATCAGCATGGAAGGTAAACTTCAAGATTACAATCAAACCCTCAAGACAGGAAGACGTGCGATCATTACTGAAAACTTGTTACATGGAATTATTCCTTATCGTCATAGCGACAGTGCAATGAGTCTCATACAACAGGGTAATGTGTGTTATTAGTGACACAGCCAGGTATGGCAGTGTCAGTATTACATGCTAATCATTGACAAGGTGATGACAGGCCAGGTATTTGACGGCCACACTAGGGGGAGTCTAGTTGAAGCGGGGCAATGATAGTGCACTCACTGACTCAGACACACATTTGGGGAACATATCAACAATGACTACTGTAGATATATTGTAGTTCAGCTCTTCCTTGTAAAGAGTAACTCGTGTACAGATGTCCTGTTCTTGGTACCCCACATGTCACCCTGTCAACACCCACATGTCACCCTGTCAACACAAGATTCTTCTTCCATTTCATCGTCCTCTGCCTTTCACAGATGCCTCCTTATGAAGTTCCTCCTTGGTTTTTTTCTTTTCCTGTAAGCTTGATATTCCCCCCTTTTCTCTCCATCATTCCCTTCCTCCCTCCCTTCTTCTTCTTCTTCTTCCCCCTTCACCACTCTCTTCTCTTGCTATCCCTCTCTCCATCACCACCCATCCACTGATATATATACCTGTCCACATTTGGTTCTGCCTGTCCAAATGATGGGTGAATGGGTCTCTACATAAAGCTATGCCTCTCCCTCTCCATCCCTCTCCCCCTCTCTTTCTCTCCCTCTCTCCCTCCCTCTCTCTCTCTCACTCTCTCTCTCTCTCTCTCTCTCTCTCTATTTCTCTTTCTACATCTCTCCGTCTCTCCATCTCTCTGTCTCTCCGTCTCTCTCTCTCTCCCCCCTCTCTCTCCCCCCTTGCGTTCCTGTGCATATCTCCCTTGTCCTTCCTCCTCCCCTCCCTGGATCTCTCTCTCCTTTTCTTGTACTTTTCATTTTAGAATCATCTGAATATATTTTGTATCAACTTAGCTTAGATTGAACAAAAGTGGTATGGCCTAATTTACACACCACACACAGCCTATACTCACTTCCTAGTTAGGCTATTCACAAAGGACACACATTCAATTCTGTCAACATTTGATCAATGTAGTCATGCTCCCATTCCCTTAGTTCACCCAGCAAATACCTGGCATTGATAGATTCATTATGATAGCATGCTTGCAAACCCTGCCTGGCTGAATAGTTGCTAGCTTTTTCTTCCGAGAGGTGCCCTACCTTAGGGTAGTGTACAACCTTCTGTTTGTGTGTTTCAACAAAAACGTCTGTGCCACATAAATACATTCACTTCAATGTGCCCACTGCTTTATTTTTATTCATTCATCGTTTCCACAAAGATACACATTGAACTCTACAGTGCTACATTATGGATACTTCATAATGCAAGACTGCCATATAAACCAAGGTGGGTACCGATGGATGGATGATTGACAGCTGTCAATCAACTGGGTGTGTTACTTAGGTGTGGCTTTCTCCATCTGCACCCGCCAATGCCTGTGACAACTGCGACAATGGTCAGTTGTAATCTGACCAAGTAAACTGACCGTTGAACAGACAATGTATACAGTCAGCCAGACAGACGTGTGTCAAGTCATGACATGTGTCAAGTCATGACATGTGGACAAAAATGTCACTGTCTACTCGTAATTACATGCTTACTCCTTTTCAAGGAATAAACCAAGGGCTACACTTGTCATCATTACAAATGTCTCAATTTTGACTAGTTTTTTTTTACACAACATGCACCCCCTACTGTCACCAATTAGGCCATGCTACAATGAAAGGCATGTGGCTTTAGTGAACACTCTGGTTCTTCAATAGGATCATTGACAACTCTGGAGCGTGGAGCAGCACAGACACATTCCACCGTAATCATTCACTCCTGTCAACTTAATTAGTAGTGACGCAAACTTGTCTGTTTCAATTTGCTACTTACTTCTCAGACACACAAAGATAAATGTTACCAGTGCCTGAGGTGAACAAATCAACCCATGTCTAAGTAAGTCACGTCAAATTGAGGGCTTTACTTCTCAGAATACGGTTACTTTCTGCCTGTTTGTTTGTTTGTTTGTGACACAATAGAATCTGTAACTGATAAACAACAACTGGTAAAAAAGAATAATATGTTAGAAGACATATAGGCAGGGCAACATTTACGAAATGACTGAAATGAATGCTCGATTCATTTTCGGCAGAAATTGTAATGGTCTCGTATCAACAACAGTGCCGTTGTGAACCAATTTCTAAATAAACTGATCTCACGTAATTTTACTCCTTCCCTACATACTATCTCCTTATTTACTGTCTCCCATTTTAATTTATAGCTCATCCAGACCAATATATAATTTAAAACCCTGGTTTCTACTGCCACTTATGCCAAAGACAAGCACATGAACCGAGGCGATAGGAATGCTGTGTCACTAAAAAGCTCCCAGGACAAGTGTGTATTTGGTATCAACCACAAATAAAGGCTTAGTTCAATAACAAGCAGGGAGATATCCCAGGCAAGGGCGCCCTGGGGCTGGGTCAGAAAAACATCTCAGGCAAAACACAGGGAAAACATTTTTGTCCCCTGGACCGGATAGATTTATCCAAGAACAGAGAGAGGGGGAGGGAGAGAGAGGGGGAGAAGGGATGGTAAGGTAGGGAGAGAAAGACCAGAGGGAGGGAGAGAGGGAGGGAGAGAGGGAGGGAGAGAGAGAACTGTTGTTTAATGCACGACTGGAAATTTTTAAATAATAATAATTCAACATCCCTTCCTAATGGTCAGGAAATGCAAATTGATGTAAGAAATCTGAAAGAAGATTTGTGTAGACTGTGTCAAAGAAAATGTTTTTCTTTCTAAAATACACAGATATGGTTAGAGGTACTAATTAACCTTTCCACATCAAACAGAACATTGAGATAGTGACGCCTTTGAAGTGGTTACCCTCTGGTACAGTGTACATAATCACACCTCAACTGTGCCAGAAGCAAGTGCTTTACACCCCCACCCCACCCCCTTGTAACGCTGGTAAAACTGTCAATTCCAACCCCATGTTAAACTCTCTGAAAAGTGACCTTTAACAATGCAACAGAGGCAAGACTTCAGATTGGATTCGTGCAGCCACTATAACCCATCCGAAATTGGACTGATGATTTGGCTCATGCACATGAAACATTATTACATAATTTTTAGCTGACCCTCATATGGAAAATGTGTCTGACTCTTCCGAAAAATCCACCGAAACCTAATCCCTCAATTCTGTCCTTGTGTGGTGACGGATTTCAAGTATTGGTGCATTATGGGAAATGGTCACCATGTGAATGCACGAATGACAAACATATATTTATTGTTACCTTGTGAAAGTTCTAAATAAGTACTACATTCAGTATTTGCTTGACCAACATTTCCTATGTAAGAGCGCTTGAAAAAACTAACACACCATACCAAAATGCTATTTTTTAGGGAATCTTTACGAATAATGGCAGATGGACTCTAACAATTGTGGTCTGACACCAACACAACCATCACATATTGTAAGTTTGTAACCACTCCTTGTAACTAAGTACGTACTCATTTTATGACCGATTAAGCTAGGGAAATGTGACTTTCCCAGGATATTTGCTTTGGGGATTCAAGAAACGAGGACAGTGTGCACATGAAGTAGGCCAGAGATTCTGATCCAAAAAAGGTCACAAGTTTAAATCCTGGAGCCTGGGAACCATTTCACTAACGATGTTAAGAGCTCTTAAACCTGATTTTACATTTAAAAATCAATTTTGATCCTTAACAGCGATCTTGAATATCTGAAACCTGTCAAAATTATGACGTGCCAGCGAGACACTGTCACTGGTGTTTAATGGAAATAGTGTACTCAGTAATACGGCACAGAATATTTGCACTTATAAAACTTGGTTAACTTCATAACAGATTTTGTTTAATGGTGAATTTTCTTTCTGTAAAAGCTCTTTATTGTAGTAAAATGGTCCACAGATGATCTCTGGACAGAAATATTTGAAACATGTATATGTATGGACTGGCACAGGCTGGCAGTGTAGCTAGTAGCTACTAGCTACATGGGTGTGGTGTGGTGGTGGGCATGTTCCCACAGATCTCTGACTGAGGCCCCCGGGGTGGGCCCAGTTAAATCAGTAGGCTCAATAAGGCCTGAAGGCCCTGTAAGACCAACAATGTTATGCTTACTGAATTTTTGTGTGTTTTCTGGTCTTTTTATTGAAATTAATCAGTGCTTATCAAATGTTGTTAAAAAGGCAACAGGACTTCAGGACCATTCAAAGTACTTTACACTTTACTTCCCTGACAGACCTGTTCAATCAGACACCATCTCAGCTTCTCTGGGAAGCATCCAGCCATATGCTACAATTAATGCGCGAAGGCTGCTCGTACACATATCCACCTCTGTGTATAGCCAGGTACTCATTTATACAGCTGAGTGAACTGGAGCAATGTAGTAGTAGTAACACCGTAACACAGGATTCAAACCTGGGTTCTCTTAGTCGAGAATCCGAAGATCTACCCCTGAGTCACTGCAATCTAATTGTTATTATTATTACTGTAACTTTCCGTTTATACGATGCATTTTCCCTTCATATTTTACTTAAACACCAGTGTGCATATTACACAGGGTGCTAATGTTAAAAAAAATTATCTCCGACAGGATACAAGTCAGACATATATGCACTGTGATATGTTGGTATTTGTGCAAAATAGAAAACGTCATATATGAAAAATTTATTATTAATATTATCTTTGCTTAACAATAATATTTTTACACAGAATGACAATTACATTCCTTCACAACAGAGATCAAACAGGGTGAAGAAACTGTAATGTATAACATCGTTTTTTTAAACAACAGCTACATTTTGTCAACACCAATGTACACATATTGGACTACTCAATTGTATACGTAAAACTGAATGCTCATTTTTATATATATATATATATATATATATATATATATATATATATATATATATATATATATATATATAATATATATTGTACTTTTTTTATATATATATATATAATATATATGTTTAAAAAAGTTATTTATTTATTTTTATTTTTATAAATTTAAATATTTATTTCATGTACATATATATATATATATATATATATATATATATATAATAATAAAATCTTAATCAAGGTTATAGACAATAACATGAAATAAATATATATATATATATAAATATATATATATATATATATATATATATTATATATAATAGAATCTTACACAAGGTTATAGACATACATGAAATAATAATTAAACTTATAATTAAATATTTAAATATTAAAATATATATATATATATATATATATATATACACACTGTATATATATATATATATAACACATATATATATATATATATATATATTATATATATATATATATATATATATCAAATGAATTCAGTTTTAAGTATACAATTGTGTAGCCCGATATATAATTATATATAAATTTATTTTTTACTATTTATTTTTAATGTCTTTTTACATGAATGTGCTATGTGTATAATGTAAAAACACTATCACTGTTATTAGTTTCCAATGTTGCCCCCAGGTTGCCCCCCAGGCTACGTGCGACACTTCATGAGTTGTTACATGTTTGCCAACACCACCGCCAACTGGGTTGATGCCGAAAAAATATGTCAGCGGACACACCCTCTATCTCACCTGGTTGCCATGGAAACACAGGACGAGGAAGAGTTCATCATTAAATATAGAAACTACAATTCGGGTGAGTTTAAAGTGTGACTTTCTGTGCCTTAGTCAATATTTAACCTCACATGGTAACTGACATATCCATCACATGACCTGTTGATTAGTAGCAAATTTTGCCATAAAAAAATGCAGTATGTTCGGACATTCCATTATACATTTTAAAAATTCTGGCCCCCAAACATTTTTATTTATGACAGAAATAAAAAAATAAGGACAATGCAGGAGTATTCGAGCTAAACAAAAAAATTTCTCTACATGCAGAAACATTATAATGTTTTGCTATTGATCTGTTTTTCAAGAATTTTTATTAAACACTTTCACTGGAAATATTGACTCAACAGACAACTAACTGTCAAAGAAAATATATTTACTCAAATTTAATTTATTCTCAACCACGAGTAGAAATATATAAAGTTATCAGACGGCAAATATGAAATGTAACACTCAAATAGTACTAATACATTCATACATTGCTTGTCTGCTGTAAAACCACATGTGCTAGTAATAGCTGAACATTACTAAAAGCATGCAAGGTAACCAGGTGTCTTTCTGCAAGAATATCAGTGAATCAATTACGCTGAATGTGAATGTGTCTACATTGGCAAGACATAGTTAAGATCATTGTGTTGATTGTACACAATTACTGTGACAGCTACTACAAATAAATATGATTGATGAGTGCCATTATTTAAGACAAGGTTGACAACAATTAACACACATCCAGGTTTATAATTACAAATGTACCGTGTGACTTATACTGACTATTTGGTGCGAGTGTGAGCCATAAATTGGTGGACTTAAACAGTGCAGTCTAAATATATAATATCTGCTGTCTTGTTATTACAGAAAATTTTATTTTATTATCTTTGCGACAGAGCAATGCCTTTAAATTAGTGAGCGTAACGTAGACCCACGTAAGCAGTAAATCTCAGCAGGAATGACATTCTTGACATTTCTTCAAACTACTGTACTTGGAAAATAGATTACAAACTTCAGGTTTGTTCAAAAAGAAGACCGGTGAAGACGATTGTATGGCTTTTTAATTACATATCTCTCTAACCTTTCCTTGAGCCAGAATTTGTATAATCTACAATCTGTGACAATTAGAATATTAGGCAGTTTTTATCATGATTTATAAACTGCCTTAACTACGTATTTATTTGATTTATTATAACTTTTTTCATATAAATTTCCTTTCATAGGATGACAAATTTATTGACTTATATTGTACATCAAAATTCTCCGAACAGCACCAACTTTTCCACTGCAAAATTATCCGTCTGACTTTCATCTGAGCTTTGACCTGTGACCTCTGCCCACAGCCTATTGGAGCAGTGCGTATCTGTGGACGGGAGCGAACGACATGGCCCAGGAGGGACGGTGGACGTGGGTGGGCACCGGGAAGCCGCTGGGATACACAAACTGGCGTCCGAACGAACCGAATAACCACAACCTCAACCAACACTGCATCTACTTCGGTGCCAGTGCGCATTCTCATGGCTGGGACGACTGGCACTGCTACGCTGCGAGACTCAACTTTGTCTGCGAGATCACGCTCATGGCATAGGGGGGTGGGGTAAGGGCCCAGTTACACTACCAAGGTGTACAACAATTCAGCTTGGCTGATGTTTTCTAGCTATGGCCTTGTACCACCACACGTTCAGACATTGTCAAACCGAAGAGCAATTATGGGTGAAGGTCACTGTTTCATTGACGTGGGGGTGTCAATGCGATCCACTGTTTTCATTGGCTAGTGGATCCTCCCATGTCGGATAAGAAGAGCGCATGTTGGATCATCATCAGACACGGGACAGTGTCTGCTGGTGACGTAAACATGTGCATATTGCCATAGTAACACACCTATAAGTCACTGCCATGCGACATTGCCTGATGGTGTACCTGGGCCTTTATGGAGCATCATGACACAGAGGCCTGAGCGCCAGACTCAATCGAGAACCCGGGTTTGACCCCTGTGCTGGTGTCTCAAACCGTGGGCAAGTTTGTTCACTTTGCATTGCTGCAGCTGTATGAGTGATACCTGGCTGTGGTGGACATTTGTACGGGAAGTCTTGCCTTTTAATGACAGTGTGGATGAATAATTCCCCGGATGGTGCTTGATGCCAGATGATGTGGAATGTAAAGTGCGCTGAGCAATCATAATTATAATGGATACTGCGCTATATAAGAATATTTGCAGAGCGCAATGGCTGTGCTGCGGTGTTAAAACCTTGGGCACGTATACATTGCTCCAGTTCACTCAGCTGTATAAATGAGTACCTGGCTATAGACAGTGGTGGATATGTGTATGAACAGCCTCCGCACATTTATTGCAGCATACGGCTGGATGCTCCCCAGAGAAGTTGAGACGGTGTTTGTTTGAACAGGTCTGTCGGGGAAGTAAAGTGTAAAGCGCTTTGAGCAATCCTGAGGACTGGATACTGCGCTATATAATAACTTACCTTTTGTTATAAGAACTTACCTCTACCTTGATAGTAATTAGGCAGAGGTTTGGGTTTGAGAAAGAGGATGAACCATGACTTCGGAGGCAGAGGGAGAAGAAGAGAGAAATGGCAAGGAGGGTGGAAGGGTGTCATAAGCCAGGGAGAGGGTGACAGGTGGGGGTGAAAAGCGAAGGTAAATTCTTACAAAACATACAGTCCTTAGGTCTGCTCTGTGTTTAACACTTTACCACCTGGCTGACCTGTTCAATCAAACACCATCTCCGTTTCTCTGGGAAGCATTCAGCCACACTGTACTTACTGCGCTAAGATTCATCCACTATGTGATTAATAGGCAGACTATTTTTACACAAATATCCTCCACAATCTACAGCCAGGTACTCAGTCATACAGTTGAGTGAACTGAAACAACACAGAGTGACCGAGCTTGCCCAAGGTTTGACCCTGCAGCTCAGCATCTGAACCCGGGTTTTGTTATTCAAGGGTCTGAAACTCGAGCCACTGCCCCATTGTGTAGGTGGGGGAAGAGGGTATAGGGGAAGAGCTTGGATGGGGGATGGGGATATGGAGATCGGAGTGGAGAGGTAGGAAGATAGGGAAGTCGAGGGAAGACACACACACAGGGAATGGCACTGCAGAAGGGACAGGGCTTTGGTGCGGGAAGACACAACAAGATTTTCTAACAAATGACTCATGGATTGAAATTATCGGCAGCCCAACTGCCTGTTGCAAGTAGAATGGTATCGGGCAACCGCCCATAAACCATCACTTGCCCGGACAAGCTAGCTAAGCCCAATCAAATTTGGGCATGTTATAAGTATCAAACAACATAACTAAACATTTGGGAAAGCAGTCCATACTTCCTTGCAAGTAACCACATCAGAACATGAGAAACCACTGAAGGAAAACTGTTCGAAAAAGATTATACTTTTCTCTGTCTTTATTTAACTCAGTACTCCAAGAATACATCATCTTAATGTTTAGTTGTAGATTCACTCAATATCACACTATGGTTAATAGCGAGATTACTTCATGATGTTCATGAAAGCTATTAAACATACAGTGAAATGTGCATGTTTTTTACTTTTTGTTTAAGGTTAGGCAGCTGTCGGTATTATGTACCATGTTGATTTCATAAACAAAATAAACAGTGTTGATGTTTTCGTTTTAAACACGCCAAGTTTACGTCAGATCAATTTCATGAAAAATTAAGGCAGGGGTCAAAATAGACCCGAAATTCTACCCGAAATTCGGTCCGACTACCAAAAATGATGACAGCAGTAGTCCAATGGACTACCACAAAATTTGGGAATATTTTTCAAATTTTTTGTTTGTCATGTCGTTTTGCTGGGCCATGTATATCTGAGGACTACCAGTTTTCCCAACTAAGTAGTCATGCTGACTACCATAAAATTTGGAGTTATTTCTACCCCTGTAAGGTGTTATCAAGTTTTGATTAAATTACTGGTCCAATTATTAAATACTTTTTCTGGATCCAGATAAAATTGGCGGACAAAAGAACACATGACACAAAATGTGCCCAGCCAACAGGGAGATAACAGCAAATTAACCAACCTTCCTGCGTGCCCGAGTGAATCTTGTAGATGAGACAGAGTACAAGTTCAATGTCAACCTTCTCGTCATCAAAGCTGTGGTGATAGGCCCTGAGCAGGTCTCGGTCCTCAGCTGACAGTGTCTGTGCCTGCTTCATCAGCTGGCTCTCGTCATGCTTCACCGACTCGCTCACTGAACTGTGACAACAAATATGTTTGTTGTCTCTGAATTGTGGCAACAAATATGTCATGGTTCACTGCTTGCTCACTGAACTATGACAAGAAAGCTTCAAACTCACTCACAGACCTGCAATATCAAACATATCAAGCTTCACCAACTCGCTTACTGAACTGTGACAACAAACTTGTCATGTTTCACCGACTCTGACTCAACAAACATGTCACGATCCATGCACTGACATCATTGAAAACAACAAAAGGATGGTCATATACAGTCAAACTAGTCACCTCCATAAACCAGCCACCTCAGAATTACACTCAACCCAGGACAATCCCGCTGTATTTCCATAACAGTAAAAAAAATTACTCCCATTAATACAGTCACCTTTCTATTAGAGTCAATTTGGCCCAGTCGAGAGGGTGATGTTGACAGTGTGACTCACATGTAGGCTTCAAGCAGCTCGATGACGTCATTCCTCTCAAAGTTCTTGGCCCAGTCGAGAGCCGTCCAATCATTGCTGGCCAGGAGGTTCACGTCTGCCCCTAGGCCAATGAGCTGCTCCACAATGGTGAAGAACCCTCGCCCCGCCGCCACCATCAGTGGAGTTGCCCCAGTCTCAGAGTGCATGTAGTCAACTAGAAACAAACGTACAGATTCTGTTGTGATTATCAACCTGTGACAAATAGTACTCTTCCCAGTGTCAGAGTGCATGTAAACAAGGAACAAATACACAGTTACTATCTCGATTATCAATCTGTAGCCATGGGCTGATTCGTCCCAGACATAACAGACTGACTGACCACTGTGAACATAACAAACTGACTGACCACTGTGAACATAACACTGTGAACATAACAGACTGACTGACCACTGTGGACATAAAAGACTCACTACTATCATGAACATGACAGACTGACCACTGTGGACATAAAAGACTCACTACTGTGAACACAACAGATTGACCACTGTGGACGTAACAGTCTCACCACTTTGGCCATGAGAGACTGACCATTGTGGACATAAATGACTCACTATTGTAAACACAACAGACTGACCATTGTGGACATAAAGAGAATTACCACTGTGGCCGTGACAGACTAACCACTGTGAACATGACAGACTGACCACTGTGGACATGACAGTCTGACCACTGTGGACATGACAAACTGACCACTGTGGACATGACAGACTGATCACTGTGAACATGGCAGACTGACCACTGTGGCCATGACATACCACAGTGGACATGACAAACTCACAACTGACATGACAGACTGACCACTGTGGACACAACATACTGACCACTGTGTACATGACAGACTCACCACCATGGACATGACAGCCTGACCAACTACCACTGTGAACTTGACAAACTCACCACTGTGAACATGACAGACTGACCACAGTGGACATGACAAGACTGACCGCTATGAACATGACACAACAGACTGACCAGTAACTACTGTGAATGTTACAAACAGACCACTGTGGACATAACAGACTGACCACTTCGCACAAGATCTTCTGAGTACTGACCGCTGATGTTTTCACTTGTGATGAGGTGGAAGATCTGAGAGAAGATGTCCTCGCTGCCGGTCAGCCAGACATCACTGACCAGTTGGTCCATCTCCTTGACCAGCCACGGCTCCAGGTCCTCCTTCTCCTGACCAAGCTGGACACACACAAGAAAACCTGTTTTACAATTTAAAGAAAAACTAGTCTTTGCTGTCGAGAACTAACACCTGTCCATAACAGACACCTGCCCATAACAGACACTTGTCCATAACAGACACCTGCCCATAACAGACACCTGCCCATAACAGCCACCTTCCCATTACAGACACCTGTCCATAACAGACACCTGCCCATAACATAAACCTGTCCATACAGACACCTGTCCATAACAGACACTGTCCATTATAGACATTTGTTTATACAAGACACACGTCCAAATCAAACTTCTTCTCATGATGGCCAATAGGGTTGGAAATTAGTGGCTTCAGTCGTCCACAACAAACACTTGTCCCATTACCAGACATTTGTCTGTAATGGATATAAGCCTGCAACAACTGTCCACAACAGAACACTATCAATAACAGACAACTATTCCTAATGAAAACAAGTATGGCACCAACTTACGGAGAGATACAACAGGTAGATATTTTTATATATTTTATTTAAGTCCAATTTTTCTTTCTAAAAAAATTTATCAACATTTTTGTTCAGCCAGATGCCCCATTTCCAACGTAACAAACAAATGCCTGCCTTTCTGAGCAAACTCTGCCAAATTTAGAAACACTAACATTCTTGAAAATCCATCTTCAGTGTACATTCCATTGTGCAGCAGCCAGAGCATGTTCAATCAAAATGTTGTTTTTAGAATTTGTTTATAATGTGTATGGAAAAAAGCTGTATGTCTGGCTACAAACACTGCTCTGTCTTTCAAAGTACTGCTGTTTTTATTATTATTTTTTATGTGGAAGAAAATGGCAGCCGAAGATTGCATAACGGAAATGATAGCTTGATATCGATACATATGATCCATGAAAAAGTCATTTATAGGTACATAATTGTTATTAACCCTCTCGTGGTCAGAACTCCCGAATCAACCCGAGTCCCTTTTATGGACAGATTTCCCAAATCAACCCGAGTACAGAGGCACATTTAAACTGCGTCATCAAATAATGGCAATTTATTTCAGCAGTTCGCACGTAGCAATGTTGAAGTTTTGATGAAAAACATGGAAGAACACACAAATTGTCTAAAACAATGTGCCTGCCAACGATTTCTACCATTAAATGCTAACTTTTGAGCAGTCTATTTTGTTATAAACAAATATTACTGCGTGGCTCGATGACGTGGTTGGTGTTTATTTACATTGTCATTACGTCGAACTTCAGTAATTCAGACTTTGATGACATTTTCAAATCGAGTTTATAACGAACACTGTCATCGTAGGGGAACGTTTTGCAGTACGATTACGCATTTAAAATATAATGCCGACTTAATTATTCTGCTTGGATGACAGTTATGATCGCGAAGAACGCCATTTTGTATAAAATATAGAAAATACACGCATTCACAAAAAACAAAATTATTTCAGGTTTTTTTACCACAGACATGTAATTAGTTGTATATTTTATAGTATATTAATGTATTAATATTTCATACGCAGCAAGTATCCGTAAATTATTAATAACAAATATTTTATTAAACAAAGTTGTTACAAAAAATTCAATATAAACATTTTGTCAAACTTTGATAATTAATATTTGGATAATAAATTTACATATCTGGCAGATACTTGGGTATTTACACAAGGAAGTAGCACTACAGATGTAGTGAAAAATGTATTTAAATCATACCAGAATTTATTTGAATTTATGCAACCCAAGTATAGCACATGATTAATTCATTAGCAGGTATTTATTTCCATTAATCTGGCCTTGAGGGGTTAAAGGTAACTTTACTGCTAATAAACATACAACGCCATTTCAAATTTGCATAAAACCATTTGTTTCTTGTCTAAAAACACTATTTCTTTTGGGACATTTGGCCATAAACCCCACCCACTGAGTGAACTGCCTACTGTGATAAGGAGGAATGATGGTTATTTGTGTCCTTACCTCCACTGCTCTCTCGTCCACCATTAGTCCACTACTTCTATGGTCATACTCGCAGCTGTGTCCACTCTCGCTGGCCAGTTCCACAGCAGGACTGCTCATGTCCCGTTTACACCAGTCATCCAACTGCTTCTGCTGAAGTGCCACTGCAAACATACTCCATTTGAATACACTGTTTACTGAACTATTCACAAGTATCTTTCAAAATCACTACATGCTTTCTTCTCTGTTGTTTTGCTAAGGAATATAACATTATGTTCTTCTCTTATTGTACTCTGTACGTTATTAGCCTTGCTTTGATCTGTATGCACAATTTGATTTGATTAAATGTTGTCTTTAAATGGATTGTTTATAAGTTTACATACATTCAAGACATACTGTACCATAACATGACCATTTCCCCTAAGTACCTTGTCTGCTATTTTTGTCTTGCAAATTTATGCTTAACTTGGGTGTTATCGGAACAACAAGCCAATATATAACTGTGTTTAAGCAAATACCTTTCAGTTTGCTGCCATGTGAGTGATAAATTATGCACCCCTATTGCACCTCTATTATAATGAATATTCATGCACAAAGAGTGAAACACACAATGACAGTTGACTTTATACCCATCAAACTTGTCGAATAAAACAGAAGTCTAGCAAACTGAACTGACTATTCTGTATTTATGACAATGCCTTATACAGTTAGTAGAGGTGTAGCCTAAACTAGAAACTCTGCATATGTGGAGCTTTTGTGGGTGTATTATCAGGGTTACAAGTAAAACACATTTGTAATGAAACATAGACGTAGAATTACATTAAATAAATACGTCAACAGAATTAATAAAAAATTACATACATTACAATAAATCAGGAAATTGGCAAGATGCAGTCTTAAAAAAGTCCATTCCAAAAAAGTGCTTAAAACATTACAGACATCTAGGTTGAGATGTTATTATTGCTATAAAAAAATTGATCAGTTGGAGATGCTGAAATAATTTCTACAAACTTACACTTAGAAGATGCAATGTAGACTTATAAAGTGCAGTGTGGACTTGATACGAGAAAGTACCCATTTGCTCAGTAAAGGTGACTTCAGAGTAATTTCTTAATAGAGCTGATGGATATGTAACAAAATCCGAACCCTTGACAAGCCAATGTTTTCTTAGTCTCGCTTAACCAACTGTCGCTCGGCTGTGTAACTTCGCCGAGAAGACAGTCTGATGACTTAGCTGGCTTTTGAATGTTATCTGAGAGGCTTAAAGTGCCGCGACCTCACGGAGCCTGGGTAATCGAGGCTGATGTTTCTATGCTTTCTCAAGTTTTGATGTAAGACCACAATAAGGTACTCATCCGCCATTCCCCGACCAAAGAGTACCCTTTAAAAGCAGCACTATGCAGGTTGTCTGAATTTCTGTGAGCACATATGTAGTGTGGTGTGATTAGAAATGATGTTTTCGTGCAGCGTGGCATCAGAGCTGTCAAATTACGACAGCTGTCAGTCGGTGCATTTCCGCATATTAATACAGTTGTCATTTTGCTTGGTGATGTAATCAGGGGCAATATGTGGGTGGTTCAAGCAGAAATCCAACAGTTGGAGGGGTGTAAGGTTTGAAAGAAGTTTGTAGGAGCCTGAGGTATTAAAAGTTCAAGAATCTTTCACAGAACTTCTGTCTATGGAGGATAAATATGCTGTGAAATTGTCAATAACATATAAATTGTCAATAACATTACAATGGTCGCCTATGGAAAATGCAAATGTGGTCTGACCCCTTTTAGTTGGCAATGCCACAAGGACTTACCATGACCTAGTTCCTTCTTGTACTTCTCCATGTCCTTATTAGTATATCCCGTGCTGCCAACACACAATAGTGCACTCTTAGCCGTATTCTACGAAGTACACAAGCTCCTTACAAAAGTCAAATTGTAAACAACCCTTTAGATCTTACATAGTTTCTTGAAATATGCTTTTCTATTAATATTTCCATACACATATGTAATTATTTTAATGTTCCATATACTTTGGTTTATAAACACCAGTATTAGTTAATTACAAGTGTGTATTTAAACTGTCAGGGTGGCCTGTATGCCAGCAATCTTCAAGGTCTTAGTGCACGTCTCCCTGGGCCAATCAACATTTATTTTCAATTATGTTTTGTAAATATAAATTCTATGAATACTGTATGTACATGTATGTTATCCGGTTGCACCGAATAAATTCTTCTCCTTCTTCTAGTAATCCTTGCAATGTGCACACAAAATGACCAAATATGGGTGCATTTAGTTTTCCGGCACTTAATGTTTTGTATTTTGTTTCCTAACATTTAAAGTTGTACTTAGCTTGAAGTTAACTGAGTCCAAAACAAGATGGTGATCAATATAGCAATCTACTTTTAAATCAACTCGTGAAATATGATACACTATGTCTGGGTGTGTTTTCACAGAATGCAAATTTACGAACTCTTGTCAGTTGCTATTTTCAAACAGCACTTGTTCAAAATGTATTAAATAATACAAAACCTCCGAACATGTTATTTATGGTAAAAATAATATATTAAACTGTGCAAAGAATTGGTTCATCTGATTAAAAATCAAAGCTTTCAATAAACAAATTATTCTAAATAACAGTTTGACATACCTTGTTTATTTATCAACAAATAGTCAAATACGCAAAATTTCGCCATCACTAACACTAAAATGTTTCAATATAAAAATCGACACCTAGAAGCAAATTGTCTGCTGAAATGGAATTGGCTGGCGCTACATGTTGGCTGCCCAATTAGATCTTGCAAAGATATAATAACCAACATAATTTCTTTCGACAATTAAAAAACAACTACACATTCATTTATTGGACAGGCTGTGCATATTACTTAAAACTATTTGTTCACTTGGATAAAAGAACCAGATAAATAATGAGTAACCCATCCAAGGAAGCAGCTCAAATCTGAAGTTATTCTGAAGATAAGCAATAGAATATTAATAATTTGCTCTTTTCAAAGGAATAGAGAGAAAAGAAATCTTACTATTTGAGGACATCTTCCAAAAACAGTTCTTGCACATCAAACAGCTTGCCAGGAACTGAAAACACAACAAAAGCATGAGTAATCAACACCTAATGACACCATTAATGACACACTCACTATACATTTACGACAAACTGAATACGCCAAAAAAATAGTCCTTTGGACTACATTGTTAGTTTGTGATTATGACTGAACTGTATTCTGATCACTGACTAGTCTCTTCACCATGATCACATAGTTGGCATTTTCTCTGGATGACCAGAAACAGCCATATTGTGTGTGAATGCTGCAACAGTCATTAGTGTTGTCAGCCATGATGGAGTTATCTACTTCCACCCCCCTCAGCCAGCCCAGTGACAAGAATGCAGTTGATACCAATAAAGTGTATGATATGTCACTCTACAGTTATCTAATCCTGAACGTAAATTTCCTAGGATGCCATGTCAAACCTTGGGCAAGTTCAGTCAGTCTACGTTGCCTCAGATCCCTCAGATGTGTGAATTAGTACCTGGCTATAGACACTGGTGAACATTTCTGAATGAGAAATCACTGCGCATTAACTGTAGTGTGCCTGAAAACTTCCCAGGGTCATTGAGATGTGTTCAACTGAACCCGTCTGCCTGAGAGTACAGTGTAAAATGCATTCAACAGTCCTAAGATATTGCTCCATAAGTACACTGTAAACCAGTAAGATTGATATCATGTCTTGCATATGTTTAATTTTTAAAAGTTATTAATTTGTTTATATAACTTATCAATTTATTTATTTTATCCATTCAATTTATAACTTTTTTATTTTCAAATAGTGTTTATTTGCATGTATAAACTATATATTTATTTAACAATCATATATAGGTCATTATTTTAACTGTTATACTACACTGTTACACTTATCTAACTGATAACCTTATTTAATTTTAACTACTCATTGGTTAACATATTTACCTTTTAAAGGCTTTTATGTGTACACATCAAATATATATGGGTTTGACTTGAAATAAATGTAATCGTATAAGAAAAAAATATGTAATACAAATAAATACTGGATGGTCCCTAGAACTAACCTGAGATGATTGGACAGTTGTTGAAGTAGGCCGAGAAGAGTTGTACGTTTAACGCGGCACTCATTAGGATCAGCTTGAGACCCTTATACTTGGGGAGAATGTCACGAAGTGCGATCAACAGGAAGTCATTGAAACGGTCCCTCTCGTGAACTTCGTCCTGAAAAATTTGTCACGTATCTGTCAGTTAGAAATCAAGGACTGTTCAGTTCAGTAAGTGAATATCACAAGATAAAGTGGGTCAAATCTTAGCAATTGCATACATTTTTTATTGACATTGATTTGTATACTTTTACAACAAATAATTGGCAACAAATAGCACCGTGGTAATTAATCCATAACAAAACAACATTGTTGATAAAATACACTTATACTT
Organism: Ridgeia piscesae; assembly: GCA_025642075.2. Taxonomy (NCBI): domain Eukaryota; kingdom Metazoa; phylum Annelida; class Polychaeta; order Sabellida; family Siboglinidae; genus Ridgeia; species Ridgeia piscesae. Next base: position 154,574 of record JAODUO010000356.1, on the reverse strand, counting down.
ATTTGACTGCTTAACTCTTTAGACCCCACATCATTTCATGAAACCAGCTTTGAGGGCACAGAATCACGAAGATTTGGTTGCATTTAATATTTTGCTTTTGAGTCTTTGTACTATATTTTCAAACATTGCAAATTGTCCTTATCTTAAAAGAAGACACTATCCTGTACATGAAGGGGCAAAATATGCCAATAAACTTGTGGTTGTATTTGCAAAAACTCTTGTCAGGTATTTTTAAACAGTGCACATTCAAAAACTTTCACATCAAAGCCACATTCACATGATAAATACCCTGAGAACACATCAGATGCCCCATAGAGTGTGTGAGTAATGTATGTATCCACAATATGACGTCATCTCAATGTACTCTCAGAACTAAATGATGCTTTCGAGTGCTTCAGGGAGCGGGCATCTGGATGTATTCTGGGGCTCGTGGTATAAAGGGTTAATATTTCTTAACTACAGCTGGACATGGCATTGACAGGTCTCGAGACAGACACAAGAAACAGGACTGACCACTATGACGTGAGTGACCATGGCAAGGGCGTTGTCGCTGCCCATTAGGGTCCGCAGCAGAACCCCATTTGTACAGAACGTCAACAATGTCTTTGGTGACACCCTGAAAAATGAATTGTCACTGTAGCGTCCAGAGACCGGGGAACCATTGTGTTAATGTTGTTAAGAGCTCTTAAAACAAGATTTCGCATTTTAAAATCAATTTCTATCCTTAACAGTGATTATACGAATACCTGAAAACAACACCACCATGACACCCCATAGGGACACTGGTGCGTGTCATGGAGAAGGTGTCTATTATCACAGTCATTATCCTTAGTACTTTATAAAACATACTTCTAATTAAAAACATGCATATTACTTCATGAAATAATTACATTAACAGCATTAATTAAACGTTCCATACATTACAAAGTGTTTTCAACTATCAAGTAATCCATTTAAGTGAGAATAGTTCGCTCGCATGATGTCGCAGAAGCAAACTGACGATATGCAAATTTGATTCTATCTGATGTCAGAACAACAGGATATCGGGTATAAACTTAATGTGCATTAATACCAATTTCACCCATCAGGTGGAGCCAATCTGTTTACTCAAAATGAGAAAAACAGAAACGACCACCAAGCAGCACATAATGCTGTATATTGTGTGCCCACACCGGGGATTCATGTAAGGGATATTTTTGTGGCTGTCACACATGTTTCTGGTGGACATATGGATGTTAAATGATATACCTACAAACCAATTGAGATGTGTTTGATGACCCGAAATAAACTACAAACACATATGTGACACCTACATTCAAGACAAAACTGACAGTATCTATTATTTTTGAAGACCTTTTTTGCTCCTTCATTTCTTACCTGTCCACAGATATTTCTAGCTGTCCACAACAGGTGTTATCTGTCCAAATGACGGGAAAACAGTACCCCGCATAAAGCTACAGTCTGTCCACCTTCTGACACTGTCTCACCTGCTCTCTAGACGGATCTGGTAGCCAACCGTCTGTCCAATCTTCTCTCCACGTTCGGCCGCCACTCTCTCAGCGACACTGAGTGCCGCAAGACGACGCGGCTGGGTACAGAAGATCCGACAGGGCCGTCCCTGGATCTCACAGTCATCCAGGATCATCTGGGGCACCTGGACACACACGGATCCCCAATATCAGGTCAAGGTAAGTTCTTATATAGCACAATATTTAGTCCTCAGGTCTGCTCAAAACGTCTTACACTTTATTTCCCTAGTAGAACTGTTCAAACATCATCTCAATATTTCTGGGAAGCATCCAGTAATGCTGCAATTAATGCGTGAATGCTGCTTGTACACTTATCCACCGCTGTCTATAGCCAGGTACTCATTTATATAGCTGAGTGAACTGGAGCAGTGTAGAGTGAAAAACTTGCCCAAGGTTAAACACCGCAGCACAGGATTCGAACCTGGGTTCTCATAGCCAAGAGTCCAAAACTCTACCCATGAGCCACTGCTCTCTACAGTTAACGGAACACTAGTAAAGGTAGGGTGTCAGTTCAGAATTGGGCAAGCAGTAATTTGTAACAAGAAGTCTGATGTCTAGAACGTGGGAAAGTTAAACATCAAAGGGTATCACAGTTAACTCTGCTCACCTCGGCATTATTGCCAATCTATTTTGATATGAAACTGGATATTTTGTTTATCATTTGAACGTGTTCCAGGTGGAATCTTTCAAATTGTGAACACTGTTCTGAGCTAAATAAAGTAAGTAATCACAAACTGGTAGGCGATAAAATTTCAATATGCATGTTGTAGTCATAAGAATGTAAAATTAAATGAAAAATAAAACCTTGGAGCTTGCATACTCACTTTAATAATAAAAAACTTTATATAATTAAAGCGCCTATGACAGGGTTATTGCATGTTTTAATTCTTTTTTTCAGAAAGCGACTTTTAACTTTGTAAAATGCATTCATTGCTGACATATTTTGCCAATGTGATAATTCACTACTGTCTCACAGCCGACTCCGATACTTTTATCGTGCCAATGTTTCCCTGTAGGCGCGATGTCTTGAAACAATCACGTTATATACAACAACTTACACAGACATTTAACAGATTACATAATTTTAAACAATCGGAGAAAAAAAAATATTGCAAACAGTTATGGGCCATTTTATCCCAAATTTTAAGATCACAAATTGGGATCCTCTGCATTATTATTTACAAGACACCTTTTTATTGCTCCCTGTCATTTTTCACATCAAAACGCTGTGTAAACCCTTCCAACCTGCGTGGTTTTGCCGGAGCCAGTTTCGCCAGACACAAGGACCACTCTGTTGTCATTGATCGCCTTCACAATGACTTCCTTCATTTGCGCCACTGGCAGACTGAGTCGAAACGCACTCAGATCCGATGCACCGCACGGTGGCGGCACCTGGGGAACACCGTTATTCAGACGGCCCGTAGTGGTTCGGTTCAGTTCTCGCCCCATTCCTGCCACAGAAAAAGGTGAGTTCTTATACATCCAGGGTTCAACATTGGCACTGACTTGATAGCCCGCCGCGTGTTTTAAAGCTGTCGAGCCAGTTCGGGCCACCAGATTTTAAATTCTGGTTTAAATCCAGCTGACCACCGTCGACATTTACCGCTTTCCATACCCTACTATTCATAGAAAAACGGGACAACTCAAATACCTTAGTCTATTTAATATTTCAACCAACATTTATTTTTTTCTTTATAATTTTTATTTATAACTAATTAAACAACGGTGTCTCATATGCAGTCAACGAAGACTTGTACGTACTGTTGAACTTAATATTTTGTGTGTGCTCACTTGATTGGTGAATGGCAGTGGGTCACTAATTATTCAGCCAATAAGCGACCTTGTTACATGTTGGCTATGGGTGGCAGGTGGTATCGTTGTTATCTGCATGATAAAAATTACGCTGGTGCACATTTTGCAATGGAAAATCATCACGGCAATTTATTATGCTGTCAAACATTTGACAGTGCTGCAAAAGACCACGGCTGGATTTTGTAATCCAATCTTGGAGGAAGGAGGGCAAGGGTGTTGGACACTGTTTACTGTCACACATGGGCTTTCGCTCACTGCATACAGTTCTTCCGCTTCAGACTGACGGAGCGTTGTTTACATTGGCTAGCCAGTCATTAAATGGAGAATGTGGTATTTGTGTTCATATGCAAACTTGTCATGTATGCATGATTCAGGTAATAACAGCTTTAGCCAAAAAATACTTTCATATACCTGTCAAAACATCTAGTCAACATCACGAGATTGTCTTCATTATCTTTACTTTTGTGTCAGTGCAATCATGAAAAATTTAATATTAATGGAACCTGTCAAGGAGTCAGTCGTCAGTATTAAATATGAATAGGTTTATTATGTCTAAGCTCATAAAATGGCCTTCAATTAAGGCTATAATGTAGGTTTATGTTCTCATTTAAAATTGTTTTTATTTTAAACTGACTTTATTATGTGATATGTAGAAGAAAAGTATCGACAGATAACTTTGACAGTCGCCATTGGTGCAGACATTTGATGTAATAATCCATGTAATAAAGTGTTTGCATTAATAACAGATGGACAGTACGACACAACCTTCAATTTTATAAATACATATACCACATAAACACTTCAAAAACATTTGCGTGATGTTGCTCCTATCGAACATTGAGCTTGCAAAGCGACAGACACCTCAATAGCAGCATATTTTGGTTACAATATTCAGGCCTGTAGCTTTTTTGGGTGAACCAGTAACTTATCATATATACTGCCCCCCCCCCACTCCCTTCTGGCCAGTGGATATAAACCCTTAATGTCAAAGCCTGAATATCACTTTACTCCCTGGTAGGCCTGTTCAATCCAACACCATTTCTGCTTCCCTGGGAAGCATTCAGCCATGTTCCAATTAATGTGCAAAAACTGTTCATACACAAATACCCACAACCATGTGTAGCCAGGTACTCATCAAACATGTAATTTATTTATTAAGATAAATTAGTTGTTTATTTTGCTATTAATAATTATATATTACTTATATATATATATATAATAGTTTTATTTCCTTCACATTTACTAAGGACGAGTTAATAACCGAAACCATATCAAGAACATGATTTGGGATTTGTAATCTACTAGCATATTTATTATTCATATACTTTTAATATAACTTGTCATTTGCTACATATTATTTATGGAGTACATTTAACCACACACTCCACATTTATGCATTTGTACATTCATTTCCTTTAATAAGGAATGTCCCTAAAATACACCTATTTTTGAAAGTCCCAATTTTGAAAGAGCAGCAAGTGGACTAAAATACTGTCCTTCCTGACTGGTACCGTAGCATTCTATTGCACCCCAGTAAACTGTGAATCACCCCGTACCGTCGCTGTACTGCCCCCGGTCAGTGCGGGGTTGCAAGTCCTGCCTCTCCTTGTTTGTGATTGGGAAACGCTGCAGCAATGTCACAATCTGGTGGCGCGAATTTCTCACCAGGTGGAAGATGGCGGTACTGTGCATCGTGTGGACACCATCCTTCTTCGATATCGTCAAATAGCGGTTTGCCCCCTTGCTGTATTTGCAAACGATGTTAGAAAATATGAAATTCTTTGCATGTATTACGTTCTACTATTTGAAGAAAAAACAATCTGCACTAAATAAAAAAATTACTAATCAACTGTAATGTAAAATTTACTAACAATATAATATGACCAATAAAATAGTGACAACATGCACAAACAGAATGTGAAAACAAACGGACAATTTGAATCTTGTGAAAGCTTTGACAATCTCTCCTATTCAAAGGGTCTAACTACTGCAACAAACATATTATTAAATGTTCACATAAAATAGTTAGCAATGCATATATGATATATGTATAATAAACTCATCATGTGAACATACAACATTAACACCAGCTACAGACATGTGTCAGACAAATAGTCAAGAATATACCTGGGAAAAGATAACCGAGTTGCAATTTATACTGTTCATGGTAGTAAACAATTGAAATATCTGACTCACTAATATACAATTTTTTTTAAAGGAAGCTACACTGCATTTATATCTCACATACAACCACCATCGCTTTCAGATTTTTGATTTGCGAGACAAGTGCATTCTGGGTATTAATTTAGTATGTAGTACCCATGCAACTGGTGTGTGTCATTAATTATGTTTAAGTTGTACCCAGGCTCTACATCTTTACTCGTTTTATACTTACCCCTTGCTCTTTGACTTCAATCCAAACATCTGACACAGGCGGTGAATATATGCTCTCTCGGTCGAAGTCAGTGATGATGGAAACTCCAGATCTGACAAACAACAAACTTAGGTCATTGTTTTCCACACAACGGACTTTCTAAATATGCTGAATAAAGAAGACTGAACACAATCACATTTATTTTAATACGCAATGATGTACTTAAATCTTAAACTACCTTGTCATCTGACTTAACCGACATTGTGAATTAGGCTCACTGAACAAGAACAAGATATTTATTTATGACCCCAAAATAAGTACATGAATTCAATAAACATAATGTGAATAATTTAACACAGTGAAATGGGGGTCAGTGACTCACTGATGTTTGACTGTAAATAGTTTATGCAACCCCTAGCTGTTAATTTGCTAATTGGGTGCATATTCTGAAGAAAAAAATTCAATAAAAGAGTTAAATTTCTGACTGTTCGACTGAGCAACTTCTAAAGATGAAATAGACTGTTGTTCATTTCATGCTATTTGGTCACCATTTATTCACCAGTACGAAAACATGATAACTTGCAGGAGATAGTGCCTGGATCAGTTACTTTTTTGGCAAATTGCTTACGAGACCAAGACCATCTCTAAGTATACTGTCTTTAAAATGGACAATTCTTCTTCAGAGCCAACCAAACCTTTTTGTTCCTCGCTCAGTCTGAAACGTTCCATGGCGATATCGACTGCGATCTTAAGCTCTTCCCCGACACAGATGTCATTTCTTCCCTTTGACCATGGCTTGTTTGAGAGGCTGGAGCTGCTCTGGTTGCTGTGTGTGCTGCCAACACTTGACGGCCGAGGTGAATCGCTTGCCGGAGACTGATTCATGCCAATGCTGCAGTGAAGACAACTCTTTACAACCAACTATGAAACACAGAGGCTTAGCCACAGACACAGTAACAACTGATAAAGACTGGTGGAATTTAGAGGTCAGCTGGCCATTAATAATTCCAGGTCGACATTAATGATTATTTTTGGTACAGTTAGTATTAAAACTAATTGAATGTATTTTATTAATCAAATGGTTCAAATTAGTTTTACTTATTGACTTATTCAGTATAAAATGTATATACATAAAATAATTATAAATATACAGAGTACTGTAAGCTCAAGTACTTGTTTCCATTGTGGCACTTGGAAATACAGACAAATTACATAACATTGGTTTATCATTTAAAAAGTAAACTGGCCAATAATGGCTATGTCTTTCGCACATACATAGATGAACTAGAATGCACCCAAGAGTGCATGTGCTGCTCGCTTCATCATATCTGATGGACAAAAGCCACAAGATAAGATTGTCCAAGGATATTGGCACTAAAGTAGAAAAGAAGTCTTTTGGGGGATTATATAACATTTCTTGATGTCAATGACAATGTTGTACTTTATATTTAGATAAACTTCTTAAACTAGCTAGTTTAAACTTGAAGTGAAACATCGACATGTTATAGGACTCGATCATCACGACACTTTTAGTTTTTAAATTTGGTTTTCACGAAACGTGATCTACATCCACACAGCCATAAGATGGCCAAGAGTTTAAGACCCCCACCCCCCATCCTCACTACTCTGCCCTTACTCTACTCATTCTAGTTGGTAGGGGTCCTGCACTGGCAGCCGTCAGTGTCAGGACTAGGAGTGTTTTATGTTAATGTTGTCCAAAGTCCACCTTAACACGTATTTATTTGTGTAATCATAAAGTGGTGTTGTTGGACAGCTATTCGTTTGCACCTACCGCATAAATGGCATCGTAGGATCTACTGACTGTTTGTTCATTGCCGGAGAATGCCTTGACATGTTTCCTCGCGATCCACGCGCCGCCATGTTTTCATTGGCGTAATTTGAGAGGCGAGAGGAAATAAAGCAGCACACGTAATTTATCTTTGCGTATACAATTTTGCTTGCATGACCATGGCGGTTACCTTATATTACATTGGTCATAAAGACAATTTTAATTCACTTTCCCTAACGCATTCAGTTGTAATGCAAACTGGTTTCGTTTGTTTACATCCCCTTACGAGTCTTGGTATTTCCCTTGAGGGATCGGTTAGTTTTTCAAGTTGTGTAGGGATCAATCTGTTCTACAACCTTTTGGCGGCAATTTTGACTGAACGTCCAACAGGTTGGCAATATCTTATACTTCAGCTACTACAGTAAACACAATGCGATCAATCTGCGTAACAGTCGCTATTGTAATTCATTGAAGATTGCAGGACATGCTACATGCATTATTATATGGTGTAATCTGAAAGTTTAGAATCTACACGAAAAAAAGCGAGTCATTATTTTGTCGTTAAATTATATAACTTACAACCACATGCCTAACAACACTTTCTATAAGTTTCTTTTATTTGCTGCCCACACATAAATACAAATCAGCTTGTGTGCCAACTGCCAACATTTAACGCATTTTGAAAAACGCCAAAATATTACGAATAATTAGTATGTGATGGGCACATTTGGTCCTGGATATACGAAGTTTACATGTTGGAAAATGCACACACGCATAATTTTATAGACGGTCACATGGAGCCTGGATAGACATTCTTCCAACGTCAACTTTGCTGACCATTATTGTAATTTTTTGGGGGGATCTTTTTCTTCCCCTGGCATAGACACCAAATAGAAGCTAGGGACTATACCGGCTTTTAGTGTCTCCGAGTTCCGAAACACACGAACGAACGAATGAAATTGCCTCAGTTTCGAAACGGCGGCATGTGTGATTGAACAACCGTCCCTTCGATCGACAGTCCGGCACTTTACCATTCCCTACCTCTAGGCCTACCTGCCCCCGTCCCTCTAACTATGTACATTTTGCCATTGATTGCATATACAAATGCATGTGCAGTTCCCTGTTCCATACTCCCATTAGACCTGTTAATGTGCACTCGGTGTGTGTTGAATGCATGTGCCTCCAGACATTCAGAAATTGTGAAAGTCGAAGGAAAATTATAAATTATCATCTGCATCTGACAATGGGGCAATTGCGCGCGGTGTGGTGATTTCCAACTAATACGTGAGATCCGCGCTACTTGATAAGAATAATAAATTATCTAGCATGACAGCAAATGATTATGTTATACCATACAACGATAACAAATATATATATATATATATATATATATATATATATATATATATATATATATATATATATAACACGCACACGCACACGCACACGCACACGCACACGCACACGCACACGCACACGCACACGCACACGCACACGCACACGCACACGCACACGCACACGCACACGCACACACCGAACGACTTTGAGTCAAAGCTGTAGAGACGGCAGAAGGCGAGGAGCGATTGAAGAACCTATAGCTGCGACTGTCACTTCGACCCGCAACCTCCTGTCCCACTGTCCGGTCAGTTGCAGATTAAAACAGACTTATTGACCTCGTGTTACCCCAGCATACACGTATGGCTTAGAGACGATGGCACTAACAGAGAAACAAAAGAAGAAAGTTTGCGAGGAAAAAATGGGATAGGAAGAATCGTGCGAAGAGAAGAATGCATGGACGTACCGAGAGTGGAGGTTTGAGTGAAGGAAATGTGAAAAAGAAATTGGTGAAAAGTAGATTGAAATGGGCTGGTCGTGTCAAACGAATGGGAGATGGAAAACTGACAAAGAGAGCAGATGCTTATAAAGTGAAGGAGACGAGTCGAGGAAGACGGAGAATGCGATGAGTGGGAGGAGAATTGAGAACAGCAGCAACATATAGAAGGAGTTGGAGACTGTTGATAGAGAACGTAGTGAGAAAAACGTGAGGAAAGAAACGACGATGGTAACCATGGCCAAACACACCCATAACGCCAAGAGGAAAACAACTATCGTTCTGACATTCTACACGAATCAGGATTCCCCGCGTATCACCACTGTATCTTTCTCTTTACCTCTCTCCTGTCCTACTCTCAATGAAAATCTCCTGCAGTATCTCGATTTCCACGCGGGGACTATTTTGTGTGTGTGGGGGGGGGGAGGAGAGGGATAGAACCGCCAAAGCTTCCGTACGACTGTCTCGCGCCGCGGAGTGGTTTGTTGTAAATTTGTTGTCGCCGCGGCGCCCCAAATATAAAAGCTTCTTGTCTCTCGCATCCGGTCGTCTCACTCCGGGCAGACTTCGGAAGACGGGGGGATCACAATCACATGCCTGCATCCAAAAGAAAAGTGGTACTATACTACCGCCTTAACATTATTTCCCACTTTTCCGTGTTTTCAGACGTTTCTGTGCGTATGTACATACTCTCCACACAATTTCGCGCCAGTCTAAGCGTTACTTCGGATTTAATTAACATATCTGCCCCCACCGAAATTCTAGGGGACAGCTTCCCCTTGCGTCGTTATTCCCGCCTCTGTGCATAATGTATTTCTCTGTTCCTCTCCTATCTCTGTCTCCCCCTCTCCTGCAGTATCTCGATTTCCACGCGGGGACTATTTTGTGTGTGTGTGGGGGGGGGAGGAGAGGGGTAGAACCGCCAAAGCTTCCGTACGACTGTCTCGCGCCGCGCAGTGGTTTGTTGTAAATTTGTTGTCGCCGCGGCGCCCCAAATATAAAAGCTTCTTGTCTCTCGCATCCGGTCGTCTCACTCCGGGCAGACTTCGGAAGACGGGGGGATCACAATCACATGCCTGCATCCAAAAGAAAAGTGGTACTATACTACCGCCTTAACATTATTTCCCACTTTTCCGTGTTTTCAGACGTTTCTGTGCGTATGTACATACTCTCCACACAATTTCGCGCCAGTCTAAGCGTTACTTCGGATTTAATTAACATATCTGCCCCCACCGAAATTCTAGGGGACAGCTTCCCCTTGCGTCGTTATTCCCGCCTCTGTGCATAATGTATTTCTCTGTTCCTCTCCTATCCTCCCCCTCCCCCCCCCCCCCCCTCTCCTCCCTCCCTCCCCTCCCCTCCCCCCCTCCCCTCCCCTCCCTCTCCCTCTCCCTCTCCCTCTCCTCTCCCTCTCCTCCCTACCCCCTCAATGATAACATATACAGCTTCAGTACTACTCCATTAGCGCTGTCTCAGATCGTGACATCGGAAGACTGGGAAGAGGATGGGGAGGTTGAGCACACCTTCGCTGCCCCATTTCGTCTCAGTTCGGATCGGCTCTACTTGTGACAGGGATCTGAAGCGGGTGTTTAATTTAATTTGTTGACCTCCGCGCCGCAGTAAATTTACATTCTTGTAAACTAAATGAAAATGTATTGGGGTACAGAACCAGCAGAAATTTCAAGGGACAGTCTGCCCCATGCTTCCTGTCCCCCACGCCAATATTATTATCATATCCCCGTTCTACGTGTCTATTTCTGTCATAATGACGCAATGTGCAGATTACACGATACGTCGTTTGTATTTTAGTTGCACGACAAATGAATCGAATAAACCCGCCTGTGGTTATATTTTAGAATCATACTCGTGCCACACCATTACATAGTTTCATATCACACGAGTCCACACTCCTTATGCGCACCAGCGACAGTGACGCGCTGCGCGTGCGGGAGCGCTTCTTAACTTACCTTGTTCACAACGGTCCGTCCGTCAGATTGAGTTAGCGATTTGTGTATTGGCGGGGAGAAGGTAGAAACATCATGGCAGCGCTGGTGGAAGGAAGCGAGTATGGACTGTCATCTCTTGAATCCACCAGCGCTAACAAATCTGTACTTCATGTTAAATTAACGGACTCAGCCCTGAGAGCATTTGAAGAATTCCAGAAAATCAAGGTCAGTACGGGTTTGAATTGAATTTCGGAGGCGGCATTCAGGTGTTATATTCCGAAGTGCGAAGTCCGAAAACTGTCAATCTTGGGAACAGCTGTTAGCTTTATGGTTGGCAGTTTGTGCGACTAATTCGTCTTTTCCGACATAAATTATTTAGTCAGTATAATTGTTATAAACGTATGTTATATATTCAACATTTTGTAGCAAATTTCTGACATATGGATGCCTTTTTCGGTTGTCAGAATCGTAACCAGTTCGAGCTTGCGCAGGGCCTTGGGCTTGGACTTGGTGGCTCAGCCTAAAATAGCGGCTGAGGAATATCGATTCGGTTTCGGTGGTTTTCGTCTTCATAACACAAGTTCAGGAAATATTCTGAAATTTCCCAGTCAAAGTTATTATGATATATCATTTATGTATCAGGTTCCAACAGGACTTAGAAGTTAGAACGGTTGATGAGTACACATTTGAACGGCCAGTCGGTAAAATAATGCTGGTAACATGCGACTCCAAATTTAGTGCGTCTGGCCCGTAACCAAAAATGGCATGTGGGAAACAGCATATGAACACACCATACAACCTACATTGTATAAATACAAAACCTACATAGTTATAACATAACGTTTTTCTACAGGTCATTATGCTAATTTATCGTGAACAAGCAAACAGTGTATTTTATAGGCCTCGTATTTGATGTGTGATATGAGCGACTGACGTATCAGACCAACCAGACATGGACAGCTTGGTCTTGGTCTGTAGCAACAAGTCATATTGATAACCACCTTTGTTGTAATCAACATTTAACTAGCTTACGTAATATAATCTGATTTGTTATGTTGGTTCAAGAATTAGGTGGTTAAAATATGGATGATCGGATAACCTGTCCCCTTACAAAAGATTCCATAAGTTTAAAAAGCATTAATTTTGGCAGACGAGATTGTAATGGGTGGAGTTATGTACACACAGCAGAGAAATATAATATGTAAAATACATATTGTCAAATGTGATATCGAGGATAATACTCGCATCACCAAAAGTAATTTTAAAACTCAAATGATATGTTAATACTAATTATACTCAACGTCATGATATTACTCTGTAAAAACCTTTTAAAAGAAGCCAGAAGATGGACTAACTTAATCCTGGTTTTAGAGCTGGGACTAAGTCCATATGCCAAAAATGGACTAAATACCTAAAGGTAGTTTAGCTTTAGTTCCATGTTTGGTATGCTAGCTGGACTAAACCTCAAAAAGTTTGTCCAGCTCCAGGTTAGGATTAGCAGCGTCAGCTTGGCGTAGAACTGTAGATGCTACAATAAAACTCCATGCAATACTAAGCTGTTATGAGACTCACATGTATAACAGTTTAGAGGTCAGCTCCCCAGGGCAAATCTGTCCCAGTTTTGTTGCTTTTCTTTGAAAGGATTGATGGTCTATAGGGGTTCCTAAGGGACTGTCACAGTTTAACTGTTGACCCAGTGCTTCCAGCTAATGTTGGTGTAGATAGTAGATACTAGATAGTGTTATGCAATGTGTTTATTCCACAGCACATGGGCATGAAGTAGATTTGTTGATGTATATGTGATAATGGCACACATACTTTTTGCATTTGCTATATAATTAAAGTAGGGTATGCTGATAGTTTGTGCTACAAGTTTAAACAATCCTGTTTGGACAATAACCAGAACAAGTATACCTTTTCAAGTAAAAAAATTGCATTCAGCACAATATTACTTTTGGTCAGATTGAATATTTATGGGTTTATCTGGACGCACGCAATACTCCTTTACACTACACATTTTGGTGTCTACACAAAATTGTCTAGTAAGTAGATATGGCATTTTTCCAGGCATGTTAGTTTGATAAAGCTCCATTTTGAGAAGATAAGAACATAAGAATATGAAGCGGGTTTAAATGTACAGGGCTGGCAAGTGCACATTTTGTTCTGTTCATTCACACACTTATTCTATCAAGGCACATGAATATATTGCTTCTACTAAAGGCTGATAAGTGTCGTGTGAAAAGTACAATGTTTATAGTCTGATGGTACTGGACCAAAGGTTGTCACATGCACTGCACCATTATTTATAGCAGTGGGCATGGACACTGAAACAAAATCTACTGTTTTATGTACTTAATGACATCGTTTAGCCTTGGCCTACTTTTGTAGAAATGTGAAGGACAACAAAATTATTAAGAAGAACTGGTTGCTAAAAATGACACAGTTTCCAGTTGTGATGTCTAAACCCAGGATATAAATCATTTTTGAAAAAGAAGAACCATTTTCATGGTTGGGAGTTATCTTGCGTCTTATAATCTCATCCTTTCAACTAATTTGTATTGTTGATAGCAGTCAAAGTGGAACTGTAAAGTATAGTTACTACACACTAGTGTACAGGGCTTTATGTAGGATAAAATTATTGCCAGTCACACATGTTTTATTGGACGCATGAATAAATGAATGTTAACTGTTAAGCCAGTTTACAAACTTTCAAATAAGTCTGATGACCTGAAATGGACTACAAACACACAGGTGACACCATTTACACTCACTTTCAATGCATAACTAACAATATCTATGGTTTTGGAAGATCTTCATTTTTTACCCGTCCACATTGGTTTTTACCCGTCCAAATGACGAGTGGACGGGTCTCTGCATAAAGCTATGCTAGTATACAAGTTTATAACATTTACAAGTCCCATCTTCTCTCTGTGTATTAAGAAAACCATGTTGACATCCTAACACCACCTAACAGGTTTCCAATTCAAACAAGACAATACATATAATCTAGGCAATTTGTGATGAAATTGAAGTATTTTGAAATATATTTAATTGGTACAATTCGTAACCATACTGGTTAGAGCTGAGCCTTACTTAGGTATTACACTTCTGATCAACCTCTTTCCATCAACACTTGTTATTTTTATTCTTTATTCACATCTTGAATATGAATTGTATTTTGAAATAATGGGATGATGTACAATTGCATTATGTTGTGGTTGGAAATAAATTACTTATTTACCAATGTGTAAGCTTTATCGGATCTATACTGGTGAACAAACGATTGATCACACCTTGCTTACAATTAATTACGTGATATCTTTAATTGCATCACGCCTCAGGGGTAGTGTCACCTACTGCACCAGTCCACTACTAATTGATCAGTTTATGACAGGGACAATGACACAGACCAAGACCATGAGAATGACTTGGCAGGAGAGCATGTGACCATGTCCAATAACTGTGCCCTGATTTAATCGCGTCCACTGGTTGGTCATATTTAGTTTGAATGCTGTTTGGATCAGTTAAAGTTGTTTATGTGCTTGAGCGAAATGGGGCCACAGATATTTAATCATTGGAATGGACTCATGAAGATGGCTAGAACTGTACTCTGAATAGGTTAACTATTCAGTCATTTTATGGTGGGTTGAATTTCAGAGAACTGCAGTAGGTTTATTAATTTTCCCAGGGATGTTATATTTTCGACTCAACTACATTAAATTAAAATGTAAGCGTAGCATAAACAATCCCGGCAACTGATTGTATTCTTTTGTATTTTAACAAGAAACTATTAATGTTTTACCAGTATTTAACATTTTTGATTTCTTTGCGAAATCTGTTGTAGTGCATTCTGTAAAACATCCTTACATCTGATCATTGATTTTGTATTAGATGACATGGCTGCTACTTGTACACATTTTGTTCTGAACAATACCTATTTATTGACAGTACGCTTCTATTTGACATTAACATGCAAAAACCACCAATAAATCACCTCGACGGCTCGAGTGTTTGACCCTGAATGCGCCTGTTTGTCGCCCAACTAGTACTTGATCATTGGATGATCCACAGTCTACCAGTGTTTTTTGTGGCTCCTCGATGGCGACTACCGGTAGATGGTCTTAGAGGAGTCTCCCGACACTGATTTGTGTTTTCAATTATATACACTATTGCCTTGTTTGCTGTTATTTTTATATTTATATTGTTCTGAGTTGTTTACATGGATGTATTGTTTGATATACTGGTCAAATAAAACAACACTCTTCTCCTTTGTCCTGTGTCTTGCAAACATCGTAACTTGACATAGTTTTACAGTTGAAGAACACTTGTATGAATTAATTTATAACTTTGGAAGATGTCTCTGTGACCTTCAAGATACCTCCTAATATTAGACTTTCTATATTTATTAGTTATTGTTATGATTTTATTTTTGGTTGTTTATAAATTTACTAATAAATCTTATGAAGCTGTACATGTTACATGATTGCAGCCATGACAGTTTGTAAGGCTGCTAATAGTAATACTATGCACACATGTAAAAACTGCCACATGTGGTACCCTTAGTTACTACCCTATCATAAAATTAATAGCATTAAATTTGAGTTGAAAAAAATAGTGACATTTGGTATTTTACAGATCATAGATTAGACTGTCTTGAAAATGGGTGCACTTTACTTTGGCATAAAAAGTGACATTTAAACATATGTTGCCTGGTTAATTTATATCTTTTTCACATAATTGTTACCTTAGTAATGTATGTGGTGCACTCTTCTTTCACATTAATGGTGATTGTTGGTGACATTTAGAGACCTTTTTGTACTCTGAAATGAGCAATGCATCGTAGATAATAGGAAGAAAGGGCATTAAAATGGTTGTCAGAGAACGGCGATTTGTCGATATATGTGTGATTATGCAAGAATCATTGACATCTAGATTTTATGCTCTAAGATATAGCATTGTGCTTGATAAATTTTGCAGGAAAACAGAGCAAAAAACATGTAGGCATCTTTTCGTTGTATGCTATATGTACATGCCACACGGGTGTATATGTCAAACTGATAGACAGTGTAATAATTGATATGCCACACATGTGTAGGTATCACTGATACAACTGACAGTTTAGATTTCTGGCTTTTACCTACCACGGCCTGTCATGCAAATGTATGCAAATGAGAGAGAGAGAGTAACAGCTGCGTCTGAAACAGTCCTGTGTGAGATATTGAATGGTTTCATGGTCGCCAGGCCAGGTAGCATTACGTTGCTGCATCCATATAACGGTGCTTTGACACACCGTTAACTCCCCTGATGGGTTTGTCCACTCTCGTTTTGTGTCCTATCATCCGATGAGGTTTCCACGGCGTGCGAGCGAGGGGTTTTGAGTGTCGCTGCCTGGATAGCATTATTAGTGGGATGATTTAATCAGCTGGTGCAAATGAACACAGCAGATTTTGCAGTATTGTATTTTGTTCAAAGGCGTGTTAAAATAGAAATATGACAATGTAGTTTCAAAATTAAAGTCAAGACACAGGATGGTTTTATTATGAAAGTGGTAGACTGTTATTATCTTTAATCATACTAGTTTTATGGTTTATCAAATATGTTTTTTACTTTTTTCAGTAAATAGGATCTTGTGACAAATACTTTAAATAACATTTGATTGTTTCTGGTTTAATTATCGAGCCTTAGTAAGTTAGTATAATAATATTTAATTATGCATGAAACACTAATTGTGGTTGGCTGAAGATGAGAATTTTTATCTTTCATTTTTTCCATCACAACCTTGCAACTATCCTTACAAACGTTATATAAATGGCCATTCGGCTATTACCTAAGATGTGAAAGCACCACATTTTGCTGGGAGCGTTCACTGGCAATTCAAACAAGTTTCATTGTGTTCATTCGAGCAACTATCTGGCCTTTGGACACGTCAATTTGTGACCCCCAGTCAGGAATTCTAGTCATCCAGGGAGAATGTTACTAGCTAAAATACTGATTAAATCAGTGATAACAAGCGTATTTAACCAGACAACCCCCGTTTTAGGTGGGCACTTCAAAATCTGGACCAGGGCCTAAGCCTTGAGTTGGAAAAGGTAGTAAAATGAGATTTTGTCATAGAAAGGCATGAACAGTCTTAAATTTAGTTTAAATCTCTGGCAAACTGGGCCTATGCTGTTTAATCTCAGTGCCATAGACTGCTTGCTGCTGAATGAACTATTTCTTGTAATCAAACAAATCCAGTTGATCACTGGCAGATAAATTATTTTAGCATATCAGTAAATAATTTATAATTTTTATTTTGTTGAATAAATGGTTTCAACATATCATTGAATCATTGGTAATTTTTACGTGGTTGAAAAAGCAGCAACAATAAGGTGCTTTGATGTGTTTTTCTGGTGGTTTCCTTATGCATTTAGCTGCACAGGACCGTCTGTTTATCAATGGCTGAATAACTGTGGAACTATTGCGGGGCAATTACTCATATCCCAGTGTGTTATTTCCTGTTTTCTCCAGGTTGTTGGCGTTGTTACTGGTTTCTTTTCGGTTGTATGTTTTTTTAAGCTGCTATTTGTTCAACTCTGGCATGTGCAATGTGCTTTTCAGAAACTAGATTCCGGAGCAGTGTTTTCTCATCATATGCCTATTCTAAGTTGGCATTTGTAAAGGAGCACCAAGGTGGGAGGCTATTAAAATGCATTTTTCTAAACACATTTGTTTTCACTGGTGACTCCAACTACCAAGCTACAAGTACAAAATGAATATTTTATATTTATAACTTTAAAGTTATGTGCTTGTTATGTTTAAAAAAATAATTATTGGGATTGTATAATTCCAGTTTGTCAGATTTAACTAAGCTCATGACTTGGGATATGCATTTTTTAAGACAGGAAACCCTGAAAATAAACAAAGTCAAACTGGAGATTTTTGTTCGGAATCGTTAGGATGTTTAGAATATGACAGAACGTGAGACATGTACCTAGACAGATTAGATCTTTATATCATTTGATGTCTGCTGTTTTGAGGCATTGCTTTGTGATAAGTGCAATTGTGCCATCATTTATTTATTTAGCCATTTCTTGCCCAATTTCTTCAAGTGCTGTTGAGCGGCAAATCAATAACGCATTTGTCAGTGTGGCCTGCCAAATTTGACAGACACGCAATGGCAGTAAATGCTAACGCTACCACATGGTTCACTAGTCACAATCGTCATGGGTCATGTGTGTCCAATGTTGGTGTAATTTCTATTGTAGTCCTGGTTTCTAATACATGTCATTGGATGTGATTTATTGCCAAATAAGGTATAGTGTTTGTAACGCCACTTTGGCACATGAGAAACTATCCTAGTGCCGTTACAAGTATCATAGGCTACCTGTTGGTTTGTACATTGTCCAGAGAATTAGGTCAGCTGACTTCTGGCAACGTACAGGCCTGTTAATGTTATGAACTCGCTGGGACAAACAAATTGTTAACTCTGAATACGCCGCACGTCATAAACTCATAATCCACACAACTCAGACATTGTAGGCCAAGTAAAATAATGCTTGTTTTTACAGTATTACGGGAAACAACGACGTTGCGTGGTTTTTCAATCTAGATTTTTTATCACGAGCCTGTAGGCACAACAAGAATGGTGTTGTGGTGTGTAGGTGCTTCGTCGTCCCAGTGACTAGTGTTTAACTCTGTGTGTGGTCCTTGCCAGCAGGTTAAATGTCCGACAAAGTATGTATAGAACATACTAGCCAGTAATGCCAAATGAATTGTATGGAACATGTTTTGGACAAAATAATGAAGCTCCAATGCAGGGATGCATAAATAACGTGAATTTTTTCCTGTGTTTTCTGGTATCCGAGGGGGTCAGATTGTATACTTGACCCATCGTAGAGGAAGAAGTACTCTGGTGACACATTTAACTGCTCTGTTCCATCCACTGCTGTGGGTAGACCAGTGTAGTCCAGTCTGTCAGATTGTCAACTTGCATTCCATGACTGATTTAATGTGACATCAGTGACGCTTCGTCTGTGTGCCACGGTCAGCTAGGGTAAAATCTGGTTTCTGTCACGGGAAACTATTAAATATCTGGTGTCTGTGTGTAGCTCGCATGTAGCTGGCGGAAGGACTAGTGCCCAATGTTGACATAAGAGGCTAGTGGTACTAGATGGGGACTTGATGGGGACTGGGGACCATGGGAATGTTGTACCTTCATACAAAATACATACATTTGTGGGTAGTTTAACTACATCTCCTCCCCAATACCGAAAGTCCACACATCACTTTCGGTATTCAGTTGCTTTCTTGGCCTTTGGATTCTGATTTACCAATTGTTGATATGTCATAAAATCCCCGTACATAGAATATTATTTAAAAGATATTTTCGATGTATGTATTTCTGCGTGTCGTGGAAACAGTGTGCGGGCTGTGCAACTCTCTAGAGGGTGCCACTGTGGTTTGTACTGAAATTAAACGCCCAGTGGGAATCGGTTTAAAATCAGAACACTGTGAAATGGTGCTAGTTGATGTTTATTCTGTGGGTGGGTGTAAATTAGTAGTTATGATTAATACACATGCTTGTTTAGTGCAGTTTGTCATGTGTAGTCAGCTTGTCTTTCCTGTTAGTCATGTAATGCATAGTAGTCAGTTTTTTAGTCACGGATCACAGAATTCATCTGATAAGTGTAGTGTATAATGACTAGTAAGTAGTTAAGTATTATATAACAAAGGGTTTCTTGTTCAGCCAGTCTTGTATCTAAAAAGAACAAGTGAAACAAGAATATAAACTGTTCATATTATAAAACACAACTTGTGTGTCGTTTTGAGTTTTTATTGATTCCAACCTGCCCTGGTCTCCCCTATGCTCAGTACATATCCACAGTTGCTACCTTTGATTGTGTTATTATGTTGTCTGAACATATGGACCTGTAGATAGGCATCTCCAGGACCATACATGTCTGTCTGTAGAGGCAAGTACATCAGCCTGGGGCAGTGATGTTTATTGTTCTAGACCAAGCCAGCTCTTACAAACACCTGCTATGCATTCATTGGCTAGAAACCAGGACTGACTGTAGAAGCAGCGGGAGTCTTATCTACAGCTTGGTGGAAAAACTTACAATAGCATGCATTGTGACCTAGTTAATGCTCAGTGCAGAGCTATTCACGTTTTAGAAATTATGGAATGTTAGCATGTAATTGTTTGTTGAAATCTGTACGCTAGCGTGGGTGACGGTCACCTGGGTATATTATGCCAAAAGTGTGGAAACTATATATATATATATATATATATATATATATATATATATATTATATATATATATATATATATATATATATATATATATATATATAACAGACATACATATATATATATATTTGCTACCCTTTCTCTTTGGGAGATTTATAATAAATTGTTGAAAAATCGCACACATCATGACCTAGTAATTATTGTAGAGTTGTCCACTTGTATATTGTTGTTTGTTGGGGAAAATACACACGCGATGGTACTTGACCTAGTTAAACTGAACAGTTATGCATGTTATGTGGTATATGTTGTAAACTTGCCATGATGAATTTGCTACCTTTGTGTTTAGAATCGTACGATTGGTAAGAAACACAATGGCTTGTGACGTAGCATACTGGAATGTTATGTCTGTCTTGCATTGCTTGGATAGTTTATGTCAGGACTTTTACGTAAAATGGAGTGAAGTAAGGCAGCTTGATAACTCTAGTAGTAAAACCCATTCAGCATAGCTTTATGTAAACTCGTAGAGACCTGTAAAATGTGTTTTGGACAGGTAGAAATATCACTGGACGGGTGGGTGGGTGGTGGATGAGTAAAATATAAGGAGCAAAAAGGGTTTTTCAAAATCGTAGATATTCTCCATTATGCTTTTAAAATGGGTGTCACACGTGATTGTAGTTGATTTTAGGTCATGGTCACTCACATATCTTGACTGGCTCGTATGTATGTGAGTTAACATGCACATGTCAACCAAAAAAAGGCAAAATGTTATCTTGCATAAAGCCCTGCTATTCAGGGCATAACATTGTTGATAACAGGTTAGTTGACAGTGCCACACTGGAGCTTGGTATGTGAGCTGGTACTTGGTTCCATCTCACAAAGACAGTTGTGATCACTTTGAAGTCATCAGTGGTGTACTGGGTGACAGCTCGCTTTCAAGATTGATATCAGTCCCCCTCTGTTGCCTCATCAGTTCACTGGAAGCACTTTCATCAGCCAACTGTGGTCAGTGCAGCTTATTCACACGGAATGTTATCCAAATGAAGTCTTCGTAACAACAACTGTGACTCTGTGAGTGTAGCCATAATGGGAAATAGCTGTAATTGAAAGTCGGTAACAATACTAGCTATAATGGGACTAAACCACAAAAACTGCTGTGCAAAACTTATTAAACCCTCAGTTCTTACTTGTTTCTCGAAGCACTCCGGCACAGGGTGTAGGTGATGCTAATTACTCAAGCTCGAGCATGCAGGTGACAGGTTTGCGTAGGTGAATGCCTGCCGGGCATAGTCCTGACTGGCAGTTTAGCATGGTGCCACACTGCATTTGATCGGGCGTTGATAAAATGGGTGAGAATGATCAGTATTTGAGAGAGCGCTGTCAGTGATACGATCATGGATAGTTCAGTTAACAGTTGACAGAAGCTTAGTACACCTATGTTACATATCACCATGGCAACAAGGTGTCATCAAAGGGGAACAAATGTGGCAGGGGTAGGGGTACAGCCAGGTGACGAGCATTGTCAATGTAGGTTAAGTTTTCTAAGTATTTTTAAGTTTTTATTTCTTGTAGTAGTTTCAGTGTTTCAATGTAAAATAAATTATTTGTTGGTGTGAGTGTGCATAGACCATGCAAAGATTTTGTCATAACTAAAAGAATTAAAAACCATTATATGAAATACGTTTTTTGTTTACATCTCTTTTTACTTCTGATTTTATGTGTAATGATGAACAAAGGTTGACTAAAATACCTAGATCAGTAGATGACAACAGGTAACAGCTGAAACATGTTTTATTGCTTGGGACATGGGGGATGTTAAATGTGCCCTTTCCCATGGCACTATGCCACATTTTAACCGATTCTATCTGCCTGTTTACATAATAAGGCAGGAAATGTGAATGTAACAGACGTTTTTTTCCATATGCCCTACGGTGACCTGGTGTTTGTGAGTTGAAATGGCTCAGACCTCTGGGTATTTGGGTTATCACCCCTCCCCCCAGTCCCCACACCCTGTGGAGTGTATTGAGTTCAACCAAGACACACTGGCTCGGGAACAATTGCCCACCACTGTGCTAACTGATAGGCTAAAACTCAGTTCTCCGTTAATTTAGTTGTTGAATACAGAACCTTGATTTAAGTTAGTGACATGTAGTGAAATTTGCAGATTAAACTTTGTGTAGTTGTTATTTTTCTGTTTATTTGTTATGCAGTTATTGCACATACTGCTTGGATGTCTGAAGAAATCTTAAGTTATCAATAATCATTATTAGCCAATCACAGAACTGAATCAGCTTCGTTGATATTCAGATTATGTGGTATGGAAACAAGTCTACTAATAGTCATGTTACCACCGCGGTCTATGTAAATATTGTGCTGAGGTGATGTTAGTTTTAGACACTTGTGTGTACTTATAAGGATGTCTCCTGTACAGAGACAGTTGGTGTGTAAACAAAATGTGACACGAGTGATGGCTTATGTGTGCGCATTATAATCATATTTACTGTACCTGGCCTAGGTAAAGGGCTAACATAAGTCAGGTTAAAGGAGTACCCTCTCAATTGTAGTTCACATATATCACTGCCTTCTGAATTAACCACAAAACCCCACTGGAAAACCCCACCTGGACATAACCCCACCGGAAAAAGCCACCTGGCAAATCCCTACTCGGTCATAAATCAACTGGCTTTGTCTAGTTGAATTATGTCTAGGTTTTTCCAGTGGTTTTATGTCCATTTGCCCGGCAAGCATGTTACGCTGCTACTCACAAATTAAATGTGTGTATAACACCGTATATATATATATATATATATATATTATATACACTGTATATATATATATATATTATTATTATTACTGCTCTTCCATGTCCGAATTGCGACAGAACTTTTCGTGCCCGAATCGGCCTTATCAACCACAGCCGCCCACATGCGACAGATCAGTGATGTCATGGTCATCATCCCCGAACAAGAAGATATATATATATATATATATATATATATATATATATATATATATATATATATATAAAGTGCTGAATTGATTGAAAATATTATAAATACCACATGCGTGGATGTCTTTTGGGAATGTTGGAATGTACGTACAGGTGGAGTTGTCCTTGATTGCAGACAGTGCTGTGGCAAGGTATATTTAGCTGTTGTCAGTGTGTGGCAGCTAGGAGTAGGATTGACTACCCAGGAATAACAGTCCTCTTAGGATTACGTAAGAACTCTCAGTGTCTCTGTGAGCAAGTCCCTGTTACTTCATTGGTCATGTGTCTCATGTGTCTCATGTGTCTCATGTGTCTCATGTGTCTCATGTGTCTCACGTGTCATCAGGGCTTTATGCAGGATAACATTATTGCCAGTCACACATGTTTTGGTGGACACATGGATGTTAACTGTTAAACCAGTTTACAAACTTTAAAATGTGTCTGATGACCTGAAATGGACTACAAACACACATTTGACACCATTTACACTCACCTTCAAGGCATAACTAACAATATCTATGCTTTTGGAAGACCTTTTTTGCTCCTTCATATTTTTTACCCATCCACCACCCGTCCACCCATATTTCTACCCGTCCAAAATGGTTTTTACCCATCCAAATGACAGGTGGACGGGTCTCTACATAAAGCTGTGTGTCATGCTTAGTCTAGCCACATTTTTGTAGCCAAAATCCATGTATATTGCGTGAAATTCTGTGTAGATCTGAATTACAAATGTTATTGCTAAGTCTGTGTAAAATACTCATTATATAAAAAGTGTTGCCTTCTACTAGTAAGTTATATATCCACCGGTAATAATATGATTACTAGAAATTAATTTACAAAGTGCGTTAAATCTATACAGAAATCCATTTACAGACGCTTAAAATAGAAAAGTGGAATAATTACAAAAGTTAAATATGTTATTATGATTATAAATTGGTACACAAAAATCAGAAACAATCCTTGTCAATGCAGAAGAACCTTAGGATGTATGATCGCCGCATGCTATGTGGTTGTAGTCAGTGTTATTGTTCTTGAATCCCTCCAGGGTCATTTCGGATCGTTCGTGATCGTGCTGGCATTTAGTGCAGCCACTGGAGAAATTAAAAGTTTAATGACTTGATGTATTAGTCTATGAGGACTGCATGTTAAGTGGGCTGTGGCATCTGTCTTGTCTCTGCCCATTATTGTATCATCAGAGCATATTACTTATGTAAAGGGTAGTTATACATTTTCTATGCAGAACATTTACCTTGTTTACATACAATTTTGAAATTAAACGAAAGTTATACGTGTTGATTTTTTTAAAGTGTTTCAACTGTAAGATAACAATTACATTTTAAGTGAGTTAGTTAAAAACTCATAAGCACACATGCTTGGATGTACGCTGTTTAAATTTATTTGACTCTCGTGAACAGCTTTTGCAGCTGACACTGTCTCATGTGAGACATGGTAGGACGGGTGGTTCTTGGAAAGACGGTGTTGTTTTACCTCACAAGGCTAGGGGTGTAAGTGGGATGTACTCCGTCCACTGCAGTACTCATGCTTCCTGTCGGCAAACACCGATCACATTAACTCTCAGTGAAGCACAACAAATGCACTTAGGTCTGTTTCAAGTAACCTCCTTTATGATGCATTAGATTGCTGTACTTGTCCATTGTAACCAGATGTTCCATTCTCTCGATTCGTGCCACATCTCCAGTGTTTTAGTTAGTTTTTAAACCTTGTGCTGATGTCGGACAGAAGCTCTTGCTTTTGTCAGATTTGATGTCACGATTAAGCTTGTTGAATTTCTTGTTTTTCGGCATGGCAAAGTTAATTACAATTAAAACTGTCATTCCATTTAATTATACTTAATGAAACACTTTTTAGAGCAGAAATTGCTTCAATTGCAATTGCAAATTCTTGTAAAGAATTTGGCGTATGTAGAAGCTGATCATAGTTTGAATTGGGGTAAAAAATATGGGTGGGGCCACGACTGGGAAGTTATTGGGTAAAATAAAATGTTGAAAAAACCTTCCATCATTAGGTTCCATGCGAGTGAGGTCTCCCACAGTTGTCAGCGTGGAGGGTCTTACTGTGTGAAGCTGTGATATTTTGTATCGCCGAAGGACTCAAAATTAAAATACTTATTCAATATTAAACATAATCATTAAGGAGTTTTTTTAAATGCTCCTTAACCACCATTTCGCCAAGGAAACTATTTCTGTGACACACCAGTGAAAATGTCTCAGAAGTGCATTCTGTAGTTGATGGTTTCATTACAATATCACTATGAATCGGAACAATAAATGTTTAATGAGCAAACTTAAAACCATTGTTGTTTGCACAAAAGAACGTTAGAGAAGTGATTCCATGTGATTTTTTGGCAAAACACGAAATTCTGTAAACATCATGATTTTGGCCATTTGAAGCAATCGTGCAGTGAGGCATTGGCTTTGTCTCCGCCTGTGACCAAGAACTGTACTGATTTAAAATCCTAAACCACTGGCAAACCTAGACACTAAATGTAAAACCTTAGGTTCAATCCCACAATCTTGTGTCGAAACAAAAATACTTCATGCATGGGGTAATTATGTGACACAGAGCGCTGCTGTCTCTACCCCAGCAGTTGTATGAACAGTGAAATCTGGTAAATGACGCACTCGGGTCAGATAATGTCATTTAGATCTGACTAATACAAAGGCGTCGGTTGAAATGGAGGAAGAAGTTCTTGGAATATTGTTCTATTGCTATTAGTCTCGTTCGCTTCCGTAGTCTTGTGGCTTCCTGTCTGTGGGCGATCACATGACCCGTGATGCAATGGCTTCAAATGGATTACCATGACAACCGTTAATATAATAGAGTGTAGTTGGTGATGTAATCAAGTTATATCAGCCCCAGATCAATTCTCTGGCTTCCTGTATTGTATAGCAAGCGTGTTATTTAAATTAATTTTTTATAGTTACACTATTATTAATAGTAAAACATACGGCTAGATATATTCTGTGATCGTCAAAAGCCTTGATCATCTAAAAGCCTGTTATGTCTCAGTTTTAACCCAGCCAGACTAACGATTTTGAATTGATTCTGCAGATAAGCCATTCTGTTGATCTAGATGCATGGACATGATCAGTGTCTATCCTATTCACTGCCAACAGGTGGTAATTCTACCACAGTAATACATAAACATTAACCCTCCTAATTTATGGGACGCAACGATTTCCAGAAAAAATCACACAATCCTCACTTTCCTAGGCACCATTTGAAGGCGGATAGATTCGTACAAAAGAACGTTACTTCCCAACTGGCACCAAGCAGAGATGTATGCATACTCTGCGAAGTAGGATGGTCATAAAATCACTCCGGCCTGTAAATCTAGCTTCACATAATGACAGCAGTACGGGTGTTTGCATGATTGAAACTGAAAAACAGTCCCTGGATGTGTTTGCCAGCCAGACTGGTTGCACACAATGCCAGTGGCAAAGTAAATGACATTGTGTAAAAAGAACGCTGTTATTAAAAAGCACTGGAACTGCATTCAGAAAGTGGTCGTTTTGTTTTACATGACGTGATTGATTTAAAATAAACTGTTTTTTCATTACATTTAGTCATGAAACAGGAACATTCAAATAATGAAATACCTTGCTTGGTTGGTAATTGCTCCATTTCATGAATTAGTGGTATAAACTAAGATAATGAGTTTTTATTGTCATTTCATAATAATAATACATTTACAATATTATCCCTCATCTAAATAATTATTCTGGGATGTTTTGCATGTGTCATAAAATGAACATGTAAACTATTAAAACTAAATATTTGTTAAATACATCTATTTCAAATTGATATACAGATATACATGTATTAAAAAAAACTTCCAAAAAACAGTAAAACAAATATTCAATAAGGTTAGATTGTATTCATGAACCTTGCACAATAAAGTCATATTTTGTCCCTATTTGCCCACCCAGATCTGTTTTAAAGAACACACTTTTTTAATATCACTGTATTATTATCTGTTTGTGAATTTGTCGTAACATTGTCATGATGCTGTCGCATAATCAGTCCACGCATTCTCTCTCTCTCTCTCTCTCTCGTACATTTAATCAGTGAATGACGACTTGAAACCTATTTTATCATCGATTCTTTCTAATAATAGGTGTTGTTTGAGCGGCAGTGTACCTTCTGATAAGTGATATTCTATCCTTCATCAGTTCTCCAGATGTCGCAATTGAAAACTTTCTGTGTGATCTAAAGACGATTTTATGTAATAAACAGTGGATATTCAGAGGGCACAATGAACGCACTCGTTAGGATAAATATGTTTGGCATGGCAGGCTTTGACAACTGTCTTGGAATTCTGAGTGGCTAAACAATAAATTAAATATCAATACTATAATCAGATTCTTTACCTCAAGACATATAGGGCATGCATGCGCACACACATATGTGTATATATATAATATATATATATATATTATATATGTATATATGTATGTATATATATATATATATATATATATATATACATACAAACACACAGTAAAAACAACTTTCCATATGAACTAGA
Organism: Ridgeia piscesae; assembly: GCA_025642075.2. Classification (NCBI taxonomy): domain Eukaryota; kingdom Metazoa; phylum Annelida; class Polychaeta; order Sabellida; family Siboglinidae; genus Ridgeia; species Ridgeia piscesae. Next base: position 126,523 of record JAODUO010000356.1, on the reverse strand, counting down.
AGCTAAACAATTGTTGAATATTTTGTTTTGCAATATGGTGAACAAAATTAATATATTTTTTTTTGGTTTACTCTATCATTAGTTGATTGATCAATTAAACAAATTATCTTAACATTATATATGTTGCATTCTATGCAAAAAAGGCAATTCACAAATTCAATTTGCCCCGCCCTCCCCGCCATTGAATCAAAATGACAGATAAAATAATGAGACCTAAAAAAGTATTACTTGAACAAAAATATAGAAGTTACAATAATCTATGCAGTGTATGAAATATTAATAAACTGCCACAATAACACAGACCAGTAATATTGTACGTCAAAGGCCAATATTGAACAATGTCCGGCTCAATTTTGAGCACATTCAGTGCAAAATGCTTCCAGAATGTACTCGATCTTGTGCAGAGTTCACCTAGTGAGTGACCGCATTATTTTATATTCTTGGTGCATCCAGGCACTTGAAAGAGCTGCATGTTTCGTAGAATCACATCCAGCCTAGTCATTATGGAAGTTGTTTGCACTGACTTGATCAATGCATGCAAGAAGCGACTCCGATAAACAAGTATTGTTATTGAATTATGCATTTAGTGCTGACAATTTTAGCTCTCCGTTGATATATTTGAAAGGCTGCTTGCAGTTAACCATTTTACTACATGATGTACGCAGTCATGTTGCCATATAGAAGCGTCCACTTGCGACATTGATTTGACTGTCACTATTAGGTGTCTTTTGTTGCTGGCTTCGTCTCAGCTATGTATACATACAGCTTGTCCTGTTATATGGAATGTGTGCATTTGTTGTGTGGTCACACGCCAGCTTGCCAACATACCTGTATGTTAATGAGCGCATGTTAGCATGCTTCTGTGCACTATAGGACACTCACCCACGCATACTGATAAGCAGCTGGTAGTTATCAACTCATCTTTCCTGATATAGTTTATGTGAGTGTCACATATGTGACAGTTCAGTTGGTATTGTCTTTGCTACCTGTTTGAAGGTGGTCGTGTTTCTGATTTCATATGACAAGTTCTGGTTTTGTTGTCTTGTGTTTGTAACATTCTGGTTCTAGTGTCTTGTAACGTATACTTGTTCTAGCGTCTGGTAACATATTCTGGTTCTACTGTCTGTAACATATTCTGGTTCTCATGTCTTGTAACATATTCTTGTTCTAGTGTCTTGTAACATATTCTGGTTCTAGTGTCTTGTAACATATTCTGGTTCTAGTGTCTTGTAACATATTCTGGTTCTAGTGTCTTGTAACATATTCTGGTCCTAGTGTCTTGTAACATATTCTGGTTCTAGTGTCTTGTAACATATTCTGGTTCTAGTGTCTTGTAACATATTCTGGTTCTAGTGTCTTGTAGCATATTCTGGTTCTAGTGTATTGTAATATTCTGGTTCTAACGTCTTGTAACATATATTGGTTCTGATGTCTTATTAATTACATAATTTGGTTCTGATATCTTGTAACATATTTTGACTTTGGTACCTTAACATGTTCTGTGGTCTTGTAACATATTGTGGTTTTGATGTCTTATTACATATTTAGGTTCTCTTGCCTTGTAACACGTGCTGGCTAGGACCAGTGTTCTGTAACATGTTCTAGTTCTTGTGTCTTGTAGTACATTCTGGGGACCGTTCCACTGAGATAAAGAACTCTTGTTAAGGAGAATTCATCATTAAACAAATTCCGTTGTTAAATTAAACGAGTTGTTTCAAAATGCAAAGGTCCATTGCCATATTACCTAGGACACTATTTCAATGGCACATCATGGTATTGGTAGTGTCCAGGTATTTCAGGATGACTAAGATTGAGTTGATTTTAAAGAGCAAAATCACTTTTAAGACCTTAACAACGTTAGCGAGATGGTCCCCTGGTGTTTAAAAAATAATATTTGTAACATATGCTGATTGTTGTCACATAGGCTGGACCTTTGCAACAGAAAAGTGACACTCCCCTTTGCTACAATATCATGACATGACCTTTATGTAGCAACCCTCCCTTTTGCCACAAGGTGGTTTACTGCAGTCTGAAGCCCCGATTCTGTCACTCAAAGTACCTGGCACAGGGGTGTTTGTTTTCCTTTTTTTATTCCAATGGAAGACGCAGTAAGTGATCTCCAGGCCTGCCAGCGTGCAGGGTGGGGGGTGGGGGTAAGTGATAGCTTCTGTTTACCTCTACCATTTTATGTGCCCTCGTCACAGTCCTGTCAACTCTTTGTGTGACGAGCAAGGGGTGTGCGAGCAAGGGGCGTGCGTGAAAGTCTACTGTCAATGCTGTTAATAAATAGCATGGCTATACTTGGGTACCAAGTGCATTTGACGTCACAGTTGAGATCCCAGTCGATTGACGTCATTTCAAGGGAAGGGTGCACTGTGTCAAATTTGTGACAGTTACCTGTGGTTGTTCAGTGGTGGAAGCTTGGGTACTGTTGTCATTAATGTAAAATAATGGTGTTATATTTAATTATTCCCACTCTACGGTACAAACTAGAATATGGGTGTGGGATTGGAGCAAATTGTAAAGCATTTTAGTATTATTGTTTCCATGTGTTTATCGTCAATGATTATTTTGATTGATCTGTTTAATTAATATTAATATTATGTAATCATATTCTTTTAATATAATATGGATTCAGATGTATTGTTTCTATACCCAATTTATGATTTGAATTTTTTATTTACTTGGTTATAATGAATTTATTTTAATATTTATATTAAATATTTTAATATACCATACATGTGTGTATGCATTAAGTGTGCATGTCTTTTTAAACTTGTTTACCACTGATTGCTTTTGGCCCTATCTGTGAAAAAGAAATTCATTTTTTATAGATCTAAAATTACAAGGAAAATTGTGAGATTTTGTAATTTCACTTCGTATCTTCCAGTAGATATAATTTAATTTTGCTTCAAAACAGTCTATTTACTTTTAATTGCCACTATCCCCGGTAGGTGATATGTGCTAAGCAGTAGTTTATGGAAGTTGATTTATTTAACTCTTTCAGTGACAAAGGCGCTGGATGTCCGCGGGGCGCTTTTTCAATCTGTGGTGTTGTCACCTGCCTTTAAGGGGTATACAATTGACGTCACGTCAGTCTTTTTACACCATAGTCTATGTCCACCACCTACACATTGACAGTGTGACGTACATGTTGACAGAAACTAACGTACAAGTACCAGGTAATGTCACGCCTCTGTAACGACGGTAAAAACTTGAATATTATGGCACCTAACGTATATCGTGTGTATTTCTGCACCAGTATCAAGATTTCTGCTGCAATAAAATTCTTTCATAGCTGTTTTACAGGCAGACATTATGTCTGCTGATGTCTACATGACTGTGTGTTTAGATGTTGTTACCCGTGAAATGTTTTGACCACCACAATACAGTATGGTGCATAAATGCAGACATAATAATTATAAAAATAAATAGGCTATTTGAGGGTGTATACAATGTTTTTTAGGATGTATACATATTTTTGACAAAGAAAATTCTGTCAAATAATCCTAAGTGTGTTCGTAATGTTTACTGTAAATGTAATGTTAAGATTACAATGTTTATGATCTTTTTTAGAAATGTTTACAGCTTTAAATGAACAGACAAAGATAACTGATAAGTTAAACATGTCACAGTGGCTTTAAGTTTGTTGCTCCTTTCAACCGATATTCATTTGGTCGGTCATTTGTTTATTAATTAATTCACAGTGAATGACAAAAGCAACAGTAAAATTATTTTTCATTTACAAAGAAATTGGCTAACAATAGGTGGATTCAAAGTAATGTCTTTATTTTGGTTCAACGACCATTACAATAACCAGTGTTAGCATTTTGTTACGGCTATTGGCTTTAGATAAAGTGTATTGAATATGTCTAAAGATTATATCATGGAACTATTAGATAAGTTGTAAGATGAGTATAACAGAGATGGCTTTACATAAGATTTGAACCCATCAGTAGGGTCCATGTAAACATTATGTGTAACGTTATGTAAACAGTAAATACTATTGTAGGCTTTGTAAACAAATGACCTGTAAACAAGATTATTTACAACATTTACAGTGTCCTTATGCAGTCTTAATGTAAATATTAAAGTGTAAAAGCACTTTGAGCAGTCCTGAGGACTGGATACTGCGCTATATAAGAACCTACCTTTTTTCTTTTAAATATAAATGCAATATATCAATTTATAAGTGACTCTTTGTCTTTACCTTTTATGGGCAGTTTGTTTTAATAACTACACGAACTGGGAGTTCTATTAGCTTGTTTACCTGCCTTCAGTTGTATTGGCCTGCTGCCAGGGTGTTTTCACTGCAGTTTGCTGTCTACAAAGGGGATGGTTAACCTAGATTAAAGTGTGCAAGTCACAGGGTACATGGTCAGGAGGGGTTGTAGTCACATAGCTTTGCAGAGACGTGTCATTTAGACGGGTGAAACCTGACATGGACCGGGAAAAATATAACCCGATGGGTAAAAAATGAAGGAGCACAAGGATCTTCTAAAATAATAGATAGGCTTGAAAATGGATGTCACACGTGTGCTTGTAGTTTATTTCACGTCCGAAAACACATCCCAACTGACTTATATGTATGTGAGTTGACTTCCATGTGTCCACCAAAAATGTGTGACTGGTAAAATTGTTTTCTACATAACGCTGTGCATGTAGATATTGTACGTTTTATCACATTCTGCCATAGCTGTTATTTCTATTTCCTGAAATACGTGTGGTCATAAACATTCTGCAGTGGTACATTACAAAGCTTCCTACCTAGATAGTGCCTAGAAGTTATGCTACCAGACAGTTTTGCCCATTCCCCCCCGAGGTTTCCTAGAAAGGAAATTGGATATTACACGCAGAGTCTGGGGTTTCCATGTCATGTTTCACATAAACAAGGTGTTTATGTTGCTCTTGGTTGTGATCCTCCTGGAGAACTGATCTATCTATGCCAACACCCATTTCATGTCCACGGTATATACATATATGTAAATATGTATTTGTATATAAAATAGAAAGATTTTTTTTTTTAAAGAAAAATGTCAAATATTGACAAATGCGCACCATCCGGCTTATTTAATTTTGTTGTTGACACATTAAGAATGGGGAATTTGAAATAAAAAAGTAAGATAAGATAGCTTTATTGCCATGTGTTCACATTGTAATTACAATAAAACATTGGAATGTGTAATGATACTAGTAAATTCACATGACAATACACTCACATGCACCAAACGTACTACAAGCCATATAGTACCAGGGTAGGATATTGGCTGTTGAATCCAGCTAATACTTTACCCCATCTGTGCCCAGTTGCTGATGCTTACTGCAGGCAGCATCTGTTATAACTGAAGTTCTCCCCGTTTTTATAAACTACTGATCAATGCTTGGGTGGCAAAGTCTCGGATTTTGTATCCCGCCATATGTTAATTGTGCGTGCATATGCCCACGTAACACAACTAGACACATTCGGATCTGATGACACATTTCTATGAGTGGGTTTCGGTGCCCGGAAGCATACATTTTTGTCGAGGTATTTCCTTTTCAAAAAACCAACACTGGCATAATTTTGACTAAAAAAGGTGGCGGTTTGTCGTACGACGTCATGTTTGCAGTAGGACTTGGGAAAGTTGTCATTACAACCTTTATGTTCTTCTTACGTTTTAGAGTTTATAGATTACCATAGCAGATTTATTAAAGCTGATAAATGGCCACTGCAGATGGTTTTGTGTTTGTGCTTTGCAGATGTGCGAGATGAATTTATGTTTGTCGTGGTCAATGTTTTAGTGTGTATCGATTAATTGGGCAGATATTAATGTTTGTGTGCATGAATGATAGGTGTAAGTCTCCAACATTATGTTACTAGAGTGATGAAACTTAACAGAGATCTATTAAGAAATGTTATGTTTTGTAGGTATTTCACTGTATTACAAATTTACATGTTTGGTAGTTGTGAATGGAGGTGATGTATGTGAATTGGTGTCAGTGGTTGTTTGAGACAGTTACAAAGACCACCTGTGCAAAGGTATGTCTTGGAAGCTGTCAGTCATTGTGAGACAGAACAGAGCACTCATGTTGGCTGCCTGTTATTAATGTGAGACATGATTTCTGTTTCAGAATGGCATGAGCCGGAGACCAAATATACAGTTTACAGGATCGCATGGGGTGAGTACAGTGACACTGCTAGCGGTACATACTTGGATGGACGGACGGACAGTGAGACTGGGTGTTATAGCGATAGCAACGTTTTCACGATTTGGAACAATAATTGTAAGACACCGATTTGTCATGATACTGAGCGACGTGTACATGCATCCTGTCTGCCTTATAACTCCAACCACCACACTGGCCTTGACAGCATACAGTCAGACTGTCTGTTGTGTCCCCTTGGGGCGTTTCGACATGCAAAAAGAAGACGGAACATAACGCTCCATTGTGGTGTGACTCTCCAGTTTTCCTGTGGCTGTTTTGGTGAATAATTGTTCAGTCTTGTTGCCGAGAGCACGGCACTTAATGTGTATTTTTGTATGGCAGAAGTAGATATTTACGGCCACCGATTGTTGTGCACATGATTTGTGACACCGGTAGACCACTTCTGGGGTTCATTCAGATTCTGCTTATAAATGCTGGCCCAAAAACCCTTCTGTACTCGTGGAACTGGGTGCTTTTGTTTTGTTAAGTACAAGGTGAAAATCAAATCAGTCCCTCGGGTCAAGTAATGAACCAGTTAGTAATGAATTTATAGAAAACAGTTCTACTTGTAATTTACGTAAATTATAAATATTTCTGACACGTAAAAGGTATCTTAAAGTAAACAGTTCAATTGGTGAACAGAAGTGTACTTGTTTTCTCTGGTTTATGGAATTTGTATATTTAATAACAGTTTAAAAAGTGTACTAGTTAATGATTAATGATCTTTGTGTTTTGTGTTACCACCTAGATAAATAATTTGGTTACTTTAGTGTGTTAATGTGTTCAATGAATGCAGTTAGTGTACACTTACACATGTTCCCTATCATAATTCATTATGTGTAGTACTTAGTTGATGTACTGCAGATATCATTAGCGATATAATATGTGTAGAAGTGTATTCCAGTATCATTAACTAGACATAGCAAAACCAAATAAATCGGCAAGCTCTCCATATTATAATGTACATACCAGGTTTTGTTTACAAAAAACTGCCCTATTTAACTCAGTAAAATGACAAGTTTATGAAATTATAGTTTATCATTCAGTCAAGCAGGACAGTAATATTGGAAAACTTTGACATTTAGGGAAATACATTTGTCATATCTGTGAAACAATTTCATTTCTATTATGAAGTCATTTTGCAAACACTTCTATGGTGAAGTCATTTTGTGAAACCCCTGTTTGATAATGGAGCTCATTACGTGAAACCCCTGTTTCCAAACGTGAACACACCTGGAAAACCCCTTGTGTATAGCAGAACTATGTCGTGAGCAGATTTAGGAAACCACTACGTCCGACAGGAAGTGAAACATGCCAGTTCCTGTGAGACGTCAATAGCTTTTCAGAAACCAGAACTATAGCATACCAGCCAGACTCAAGACTTTGGAGCTCTAGATAGAGCTTTGTTATTGTCCCAGTACCGGAAGTCTAACTACCTGGATGGGTATACTAAAAAACACGGTGTTACTTGATACAAAACCTTACCAGGAAGTAAAGTGCAAAACTAGAATGGGCTATTTATAGAAAAGGGCAACGTGTAAATATAGTTGCCGGATGTGATTTCTGCACAATCAGTGTTTATTAAACTTACAATTTTTTATCATCATACGAATTGCAAATGGATCTATAACTTTGGAGCTGTTAATGTGGCCTTTAAATGTTAATAATACTGGCAGTGTTGTTCAAATACAGACTAGTGACATCTGTCCCATATATTTTGGTTGATAACAGTTTAATTAGTCCTCATAAAATCAGTGTTATGAATATTATAAACCATTCATCTTACATTAAAAATATTATTGTAATCAGCATTATGAATAAATATTATAAACCATTCACATTATCATTCTAAATAGTGTAAATTCATATCTTCGTTCGTAAATATTAGCATAAATTTTTTAATATTCTAAATATCTTCTATATTGCGTCCCCACCCTGTGAGAGAGTGGTAAAGGTACGTAACAAATAGTCATGGAGGATATAGTTGTCACAAGATCTCAGCCATGAGACATACCTGTGGCTGGGACCTTTTGTCCTATGGTGAAACTGATACCACAGTTTGGTGTAGTTCACTAGTATAAATCTACGCCTACACCCAATATGCATAGGCAAGCACATTAACTGGCGGTGGGTGGTGTGTTTCACTGTGCGTGCCTTAGATACTTGACCTCTTACCACCAACTTGTAGACACACCGACTGACTGGAAGATAAGGCGTGACATATAATAATGAACTTTACATGTACACTGGTATCCAACTCTATTCAGTACTAATAGTACAGTAATACCATTCACAGAGTGTGTACTAAAAACAGGCTGTAATAAAACACTATATACACATCATCGCCGTCATCATCATATTTGCAGAACTTGTTGACTATTACCAGTTGTTGTCCCAGTCAAAACTGATGCACTGTGTAACCATATCTTGTTTTCAATCTTAGGTGTTGTTTTGTTGATGTGTCATGTATTCTGGGGGAGGATTTAGCAGGCCATTGTTTGTCAAGTGTTTGTACACATTCGTAAGATTTAGTGGTGTAGACTTAAATTCGGCCTGATAAACTTGCACATGTAGTTTCGTTACAAATAAACCACTTACATTTAGCTGTACAATTTCAGGAAACGTTACCGACAGGTTTTAAGTGATTTAGTTTGTGGAAGACTTGAGTACAATGTTGAGCGCTAAGTATTATTACAAATCAAAGCGATGTACATGCGTGTGTATGTGTAATTCAGCCAGCCAGACCAGTATGGGTTAGATTCCTGTGCTGCAGTGGCAAACCTTGTGCAAGCGTTTTCACTCTGCATTGCTCCAGTTCACTCAGTTGTATAAATGAGTACCTGGCTATAGGCATTGGTGGATATTAGTGTATGAATAATTGTGTGACTGGATACTTCCCAGAGAAGCCGAGATAGTGTTAACAGTTTGATTGAACAGATCTGCAAGGAATAAAGTGTAAAGCGCTTTAAGCAATGCTGAGGATTGGGTATTGGACTATATAAAAATGATGCGACATTTGTGTTGTCCTTGCAGATTGTGCATATTCCGGTGAAGAAGAGTTGTGACAACACAGAGGGCTATTGTACGTTTCACTTCAGTCTCTCGTCCATCCAGGGTGATCCGTACGGCAGCTATGAGTGCGTGCAACAAGACAACATCAGGTGGGTTCTTGTTATTGTTCTTTGTCAAAGAAAGCCTGTCCATTGTTTGTTGTAATATCTCATTGTGACGAATGAAGTCAGACATACATCCGGGGATCATTTCACTAAGATAAGAAGCTCTTAAGGAAAATTCATCCTTAAGCAAAATCCGTTGTTAAATCAAATAATTTTTTTCCAAAGCACAGATATTCATTGCTGTATTACAGAGGACATTATTTCCATTATACACCAGTGACTATGTCTCGCTAGTACGATGTTAACAGTTTTCATATACTCAAATCACTATTAAGGATCAAAATTTATTTTAAGATGCAAAATCTGGTTTAAGAGCTCTTTGTTAGTGAAATGATCCCCAGATATGTTTCGATGAAGCAGAAGCGACTTCTGATTTCAAATGTTAAGAACAAGGGCACAAAACCTTGATCCTATCACACGCTTAAATTTTAAAAACAAAATGTTTTATAGCCTACTTGTTCAGTCTGTGAGTTGGTATATGTGTGATTGTATGAAAGTAATGAATGAACAGCAACGAACAGACAAAACACATTTTAGGCATCATGAAAGTGAAAAACAGACACCTTGGTTCCTGTTTCTGTTTTTATTCAGTGTTATCCGACTATTGCGAGTAAGCATGTCATTGGAAGAGTTTATAAAATGTTCATATTGGGTCAGAGAGCTTTACCTACAAATTATCATGTTGATGTTTTGTGTGGTGATAGAATGAACGTACCTAGGTACCTAAGTTTTTACATAATATTAAACCCAAAAAACGACGCAACGAACCAGCAGCAGTACAATACATCAACAAATATCTTGATTATCCAGGTAAGTATTACCTGTATGACCTACCTAGATCTGAGAATTAATCTGACCTCAAACTTTTCATCCTAGGGCAAAATTATGGCGGCCATCATTAAAACGTAAAGCTATCTAGCAATCTGAATATTTTTTGTCATTTAGCAATGGCTTTGAGCTTGACAACTGTGGGTAATGAATTCTGCCAGTAGATTGTTTCTGGTGATACATGATGTAGGTTTGTGTGCTGCAATCCACGTATCTGATTATACAATTGTACAGCAAGTGGACACACATATGAAGGACTATTCTGACAATAGTGTCTGATTTATTTATATGCATATGTTTTGATAGGTCTGTTTTGCTTTATCAGTTCAAGATGATACACGCTTCTTAAAATCTTGTCATTTGTGTCAGGAAATAAAAAATCTGACAAGATTGAGACTGTCTTAGATTTGGTGAGAAAACAAGCGATAAAATTTCGACCAATTTGCCTTGTACTTGGTGAGAAACACTGGTGATAAGATCTAGGTCAAAGGTCATTGCAGTGAACATGGCAAAACCTGCATGCGGCAGGGCAGGTCAGAGGTCAAACTACTGGTTTCTGGGTAAATTGATATGTTGTTGATCTGGTAATGGATACAACCCTGCAGATTTTTATCTGGTATTTCGATATGCAAGAAGTCTTAGTTCCTGGAAGTTCTATAAATCAGTTTAAAGGGCCGGGTACACACATCAATGGCACCAGGAAAATGACTATTAAGACAAACGATGAGCAATGCATAATATATACACAGTGGGATCAGTAATCTTCAATAACATTCACATTCTGCACGAGAGCAGCTTGTGAATGCAGTAAGCTGTAAGCATACAGCGCTGATTGGTCCAAAGAATGAATATTAAAAACAATTGAGTTGGTTTCAGTACCTGACCATTTACCGGTGAGAAGTTTTGTCATCGAACTGTTTACCATTGTATGTGTACTGGAGTCTATATGTTATTCCAGTTAGAGTAGTTTTTATCTTGCTGACGTGAGAACCTTTAGATATTGAAATTGCAACATTTGAAGATGACCGAAACAAATTTTTTTAGTGTGGCTTCCAAATTAACACATTGACATAATTTGCGGACGGGAAAATTTCATGGAATGGAATTATTGCCATTCTAGGAAGTTTATTACAGTGCGTGTTGTGGGCTGTAATGACTGTCTGATGGAGACTTGCCTGGGTGTATTTTGGTACACGTTTCAGACGCAAAAAAGCGACCTTTTCATAAATGCATTAGCTGTGTGCGTGAAATGGCCTAGGAAGTACATATTTATTCAGCAATTGGATTATGTTGTCTGGTAGTTATGGCTGGTGGAATTATGCGATACGGTCAATTCTCGAGGTTGTATGTCTCTGGGGTAGTCAACATAAGGGGGCTATTAAAAAAATATTTTTGTATCAAAGGTTGCCGTCCTTCCATTTTGTATATTGCACTGCAATGTTAAACTTTAGGAATACCCCATGAGAAAATTGTGTGACAACTAAAGCTGTGTATCATATACCCGGTTACCGTCAAACCAGTATTTTTTATACGGTTTTAAGACCATTTGTTTGACAAACCAGCATTGCATATGGTATATTACATCGCCAGTGTTTCTATGCAGATTGTTGATACTTCTTTTGAGATCTTAGACAAAGAAGCACCTTGCTCGTTGTTTGTTGTAGCGCAAGAAATAATACTTTCAGTTTCTGCATACAAAACATAATTTACAACACATGTATATGAAAAGTGTTTTTATTCCTAAAATGTTTACCAAACCAAAACAAAAACTGTTCCCATCCACATTACGGGTCTCTTGATAGGGCTGTGAGTGGAGGAATGATGTGTGAATTTGTGACATTGTAGGCGTGACGCCCTGGAGTGCCTCGGCAGTCTCACTCACAAGATATCAGTGCATGCCAACGACGATGTGTACCAGTCGACGAAGCAGCGCATGGCCGCCTTGGAGAGTGAGGTGAAGAAGTCATGGTGAGGTTCCTGTTAATCTCTGTACCCCTTGGCCGTGTATCCCCCTTCTTCTGTAGTTCACCCATCTGTCGCATGGCGTGTTGGGTTTCTGAATTCACACAGCTGAATTCATGGGGCATTTGTGCATTGCTTTGTGTTTTTTTTCACGTTAAGAGGTTTTCTTGATAACAGAAACATGAGGCAAAGGTTTTATTTAAAGTGACGTAGGGAAACCGCGATTTTCCACTCGAAATTATGTGCTTGATCTATATAAGAATTTACATTTACTTTGTTATCTGTCTACATCCAGTCCACCTCAGTATACTTAGAATTGCTTTCACTGGTAAGTCTGTTGTTAGTAGTCTGCATTGTCACTGACAAATCTTAAACTAGATCATGTTATGTTATTGATGATTTTTTTTTAAAAGGTTCTTAATTTTTATTTCACCAAGTCCGGTTATAATTTGACTAAGACAGAATGATTTGATGGGAGGTAGATCAGTTTACAAGTGTTTGTAAATAATATTTAATTGTGTTTCATGTTGAATTTTATTATGGAAATGTATTCTGTGGTATTGGTATTAAAGATGTCTTAATCTGAGGAGCCCATGTGGTCGACCTCCTCATTACTTGAAGTGCTGTCACTGGGTCTCTGTCGCCCTACGTCACCTCCATTAAGCTGGTTTATTGTCTCTCCAGGTCACCGAGATGTTTATTAGGATGATAATGTGAAGTAGTTAAGATGTTTATTGTCAAAGAAAGGTCAAAATGCCCTCAGCTGAATTAAGATTTTTACGGCTGTAAGACAAAGTGATATGTTTGATGGATGAGTAAGGTTGATGATTAATTTTATAGTGATTTAGTAGCACTTGCATGAGGGAAGTACTTGGGCATAAACAAAGGATTTGTGAGTGGAACCAAGGTGGACTGGGGGTCGGGCCACTGGGACAGTGTAAACAATTGTGTCAAGACAGTCGTGGTTGTTGCTGTAATCTTGCCTCGGCCAGGACTTAAAAACATCTCACGGCGTCCCATGCACTTTGTAACGTCTTCAAGTCTTTGTGATCACTGCCTCGAGGCACTTCAGACAGAGTGGCTCGCACGAGATAACAGCAATGTGCTTGATTTGAGTCGGTGGGGGGGATTGATAGTTATATTGTAATGTCAAACGAGCGCTGTAGAATTACATTGATGTGATCCCGAAGACTGTGTATAAGTCTTGCCAGGTTGTTTGCAAAGGTTTTACCTTTATCAGTTATGTCCATTGTACCGCGTTGTCGCTTGTTTCCATGGAAACCACATGCAACTGCATGTTTAAACAAAATCTACATTTTGAATATCTTATGCCACTATCTATGATGGCAATGATTACAAGTTATTTTGCAACATGATTTCATTTAAACTCACCACTTTGGATGGTGATTTTGTTAAAACGTCTGCTGCATTACTACACAAAACCATGTCAAGGCTATTGCAGCCATTGCTATGAATGTTTTGATTGTTTGAATAAACTGTATTGAATTGCTGCATTTAAATAATGCAAGTCTTCCAAAATATAAAGAATTATAAGAATTCTGTACAATGACGTTGATATCAGGATTCTGATAGTTTACTCATTTTATTATTTCAGTTAATGTCAAGTAAATGTTTTTGGTGGGGTGTGGGGTGGGGTGGTTACACATGCCTGGGAACATGACTGTCGATTGAGGGACAGTGGATCAGTTGAGTCTACCACAGTTTCAAATCTTGGGCAATTTTGTTCACCTCATATTGAGAGTATCTTATGGAAAAGCCTCTAAATGCTGTTGGTGCCATCTATTTGGTGTCTGTGACAGGAAATAAAAGCTCCCACACCGAGGGTAAATGTGTAAACTGTCATGGACTCACGGAGTTGTGGTTTCTCTCACTAACCCACAGCATCTTGCTTCCAGTGGCCGGAGTTGCTTCATTTTTAGATGTGTAAGAGATACCGAGTAGGCAGTGATACATTATTACAAGCATAGAGAATCATTGCCCCACCGGGCCCTATATGAATACACGTACACAAATAAAATTTGGCTACTTGTATTTTAACGAACATCTTATGTTCATTGCAGTGCCAAAGAAATCAAAGCGAGTGGCCCCCGAATAGGTCACAAGGTCAAGAAGGTTGTGAAACACGGAATGAAACTGAACGGCGTCGTCAGCGGTAACCATGGCAACAGTCGCCCCGCTGTTGCATCATTGCCATCGTCGTATCCGGGTCGACATCAGTACAATGGACACGCCGCTCCAGCAGTGCCCCCTAGCAAACCAGTCAGTATTAACACCGGGCACGATAGTCAACGTGGCCAGTTCGGCAGCCGGAGTAGCGGTAACCATGGTAACCCGCAGCGGGTGTCGCCAAATAGTGTCGCGGAAAGCCAGGCGAACGATAGTAGTAAAAACAGCAGTCATCCGCTCAAGGTTCAGTCGGACGCAAACAGCAGCCATAGTAGACAGTTGACGAGTCGGAATAACGGTCACCGTGGTAACCCGCTCAAGGCGAAACCCGACCACGGCAACAGCAACGTTGTGGCGAAGTCGTCGCCGGGGCTCCACCAGAACACTCTCGGCCGACACACGCACAGCTCAAGCATCCTCAACGTGCCCTACAGGTCAGTGTTGGTGGGCGGGCGGGTGGGTGGGTAGGCATGGATGATAATTCGTATTGCTTTCTAATGTAATTTATTTCCTTTCTAGTGTCACGTATTTATTTTCTAATGTCACTTGTTTTCTAATATCACTTATTTGTTTTCTTGTGTCATTTATTTGTTTTCTAATGTCACGTATTTGTTTTCTTGTGTCACTTATTTGTTTTCTAATGTCATTTATTTGTTTTCGGATGTATCGTCCCCATTATTTATGTCACAACTGTAACGGAAGATATTGCCAGTCAAAGTAACGTAATGCCCTCGCTTGTAATGCCCCCCTGCTCCACCCCTGCAAGACGGGGGCATCAGGTCACTTTCACCCCTCATGTTTGAGGCTATATAAGGACCTTTGCTGAGTTGTTGCTTGTTTCATGCTGTGATTTGTCGAACCAAATTAAAGGTTCCTTTTTCAAAATTGTTCATAAATCACTTATCTACAGTCCACTAATAAATTGACACATTATTTTGTCAAGAATAAAATATCATATGTTATCTTTGAAATATATCCGAATCTCATATTTGCTGTAAAATTTCAGTGCTATATCTGAATTTTAATATTAATTTTTTTATCATGGCCGAGAACATACATTTTCAGACATAAATGTTTGTAAAATCTCTATTTCACATCATGTTTTCTCTATAAAATTGTGTATTCAAGCAAAGTGGCATAGCTAGGCACGAAACTAGCGACTGTATTTTGATATTTAAACTGTTATATTATGTGAAAGGACAATTTATGTTTACGAATTATGAGTTACGATAGTGCCACAACAAACTCCTGCCTATTAGCTACATATGAATCACTTTGTTATAATAATCATAACCACGCCACTTATGATGTGTCGTGCTAACAGTCATTGCGAACAGCAGTGTAGAAAAAGTTGTCGCAAACAATTGGTAGAGTGAGGTTAGATGCTGTGGTAGTGAGTTGATGCCTGGAACACCAGGCACAATGATCTGTGCCTGGTGTCGCTCTACACAGTGGGTGGCATATTGTGGTGCATGGCCTGTCTGTGCTCAGTTTCTGAGCGGAAGATTTGACATTCCCCTTGCCTTGCTATCGGCAACTAGTGCAGCTTGATCATGAGCGATGCAGTGTGGCAGGATTCCTTTGCATCGTCATGTGCTCTCCGCAGTCCTTGCATTTATTTCTGATGCAGTCGATGGAGCAGTGCGCTTCCAATGTCATGTCTGCTAGTAGCAGACGCACGCATGACATATTCTGTTGCTTCCGGTGTTAGATACTATTTAAGTCTGGCAGTGTTGTGCCCGTGGAAGATTGCAGATGTGCACATAATATGTATGCGTGTGTGAATCCTCATCTTGGGATCAGACTGCAAGGGATTGCATACGTCATGAGACACCGCGATCAAACAATCACCAGTGGATATTTTGTGTAGCTCGGCCTTCTTTAGCAGTTGGGCAGATCCGAACGCGTTCACTTAAAACCGTTTTTGAATCATTCACCTTTAAGAAGTTGGTGGTCACGCACGTTCTGAACACCCACTACACATTCTGTGGCACATGACAGCTGCAGCGATGTTCTCACGGCCGGGTTTCACAGGGACGTACATTTGTGGGTTGTCCATGATGAAATGATCAATCAAATTGTTCTTATGTATGATCTCGGTAACTGGTGCTGCACAGATGGAAAACCGCAAGCACAGAACTCTTTGGAACCTTAAATGCAAGAGGACAAGTAGGCGATGTATTACGATGAATGTGGACGGACTGGACTCATTGTCTCAGGTATGACTTAGACCAGTCCAGTGCGTGCTGGACCACTTTACATCATGTGATGGCCTGAACAGCATCGACAGTGCCAAATGCAGCCGATAAATCAAGACGAACCGTGATGATGACGTTCTGATAGGCAATTGCATACTGGATATGATGCTGTATACTGACAAGGCCCATGTCAACGCTGTGATTGAGCTTGTCTGCAGTCTGGTAGGATCCGCAGAGACTGTGCTCTGACACACATATGAGCCAACAGTTTGGCGGCAATGACACGTTCTGTTGCCTTAGATAAGTATCGTAGGTTAGACACAGGTTACTAACAGTTATTAGGTCTTTTTTCCAGTTACATAATTTTGAGTAAAGGCTGTGGAATGGCGAATGTAATTTGAGGTAAATGGTGTCGCTGTATGGTATGGTTGAAGACAGGTGTGCCATTTCAATTAGCAGTTCATCCAGGAAAGTGTGTTTGTAGCTCAGAGCTCGGTGTTCTAACTTCTAGTCTTTCTTTTTTGGTGGATCATGGTTTGGTTTTTGTCAGACCTAAAACCGGGCCACATGCCAGGTCGAAACATACCTTTATCAAAAGGTTCTATTCGGACAGGACAGGACAGGAAGAGCACACATTCAGAGACTGCCTGCTCCCTTCCGAGTATTTGTGCTCCTACCCCACTGTCGCACAGTCACAGCTGTAAGCAGTGTGCGTGTGTCGGCAAGACGCATTTATCGAAACGTTCATGTATGTGAAATTACAGCTGGTTTCATGTCCAAGGTTTCATCATAGCACCATAAATCATAATGTTACAGTGAAACGTTATTCCATTACGATGTTGTTCCTGGAAAAATCAGTGAATCTGGTGTTGTAGCGGCGAATGTTTTTCTGCTTTCAGGGAAAGAATTTTGCATTTATTAGCACTGAAGTCATACAAGAAGCCTGAACTGATGTCTCGGTTACAGAGAGGTGAGTGAGAGGTCATGTGACAGGTCATGTGACAGGAAGCTTTGTCTGCCGCCTTTTTCCTTTCGGAACCAAGATGCGTCAGATCGCTATTAATTTATCTGGGCTGTGTTCGTGGCATATGACAGAAATGCCAGTGATCTTGAGATGGTGGTTCCATCCAGTGCACTTGGATTTTTGTTCCATTACATATGTTTGTGTGTAGAGAAATTGGAGTATTTAAAGATGATACCGAAATGATAACCATTACACTTGCAAATGTATAGAAGTATAAAGTTTAACTTGTCATATGTATGTAATTAATGTATAGCTTAGTATATTATATAATTAGTTAACATGGTAGACGAACAATGGGAAGAACAAAGCTCAGCTGGAAAGATCTGAGAAGGGCTGGCATGAACAAATGGGTGACCTGTTTGCGGAAGAGAGGGGTGCATGGAAGTAACAAGAAAGCAGGGGAGGCAACGAATGTGACATAGCCCCCACCCCACAAAGATCAAGGGAAAGAAAAAGTTAACATGGAACATTCTTGTATTTCTTACAATGAAGTGACCCCCCATGCTGTACAAAACGTTCAGTTTGTTATGGCTGTTTTGTGGCATGAACATGTTGACGACGTGATCTACTGGTTGTTACTTGCTACATTTGTTCATTATCTTCCTTGTTGAGTCTTCTGAAGGCCAACAAGATTAGGCCTTAGTGGGAAACGTCGATATCTAGCTCGGAATATGTTTTACAAACGCTGTTTACCAGATAACACTGACTATAAATACAGTACGTAAACGTCAGATTAGTTTTGCTCAGGAGTGCGTAATATTTTTGGAAATGCATTGATTTTCCTTGGAAGGCAGTCAGTATATAATCTATTATGATTTTGCACCAAATTTTTTTAGGTATGTAACCTGCTGTTTCTCATGTCTTGCGGGTATATTGTACATTCACTTGTATTTGCAACACAGCAATGCAGTACATCTTTCAAGTTTCAACAGTGGCATATGTGTAATATTTCTGTTTCTTAAAAACGCAATAAATATGGGCGACAGTGTCTTCTCGTTGAAAATTTATCATGTGACCATACATTGATCACATGACTGATGCGTGTTATGTAGATGGGATCCGTGAGAAGGATAAGAACTCGCTGGGATCGACACTCAAGGAGATCGCAGTGTTCAGTCCGCGGGAGAATGCGTACTCGCTGGCGAAGCACATGTATAGCGAGGTACAACAGAACTATCCGTTCTACTCGGACGAGGACCGGCAGATACTGAAACAGTGAGTGTTGCTCTCGGCCGAGTGCGAGTGCTAGATGCCCAGCGTTCTTATATACTTGCGTCATATAGTTGAGAGACATTTATTCAACAACACAATACGTTCGCCATATACAATATAAAAGACAATTGTAAATCATAGTTCTGAAGTTGAAAAGGGAAAGAAGAAGCTACTTATAACACTTACCATAATTAAACTTGATTTAATTACAGTCACCATATATGTGATATGCCAAACAATATACAATTTATATTTTTATCTAATATATATATATATAATATATATATATATATATATTATATATATATATATATATATATATATATATATATATATATATATATATATATATATATAAACACTTATTTTGAGGAATAACAATCATGAAGTACAATATATTTTATAATATAATGTTTTTTTAAACTGGACATTCCTAGTAGATTTTATGGAGTTGTCGAGAAACTCCACAGCACTAGACAGTTCTTATATAGCGCCCCATCCAATTATTGTTCTGGGTGCTTTACAATGGTTATTCCAGTTAAATTACAGCAACATAAACATGCTTATGCATGAAATGTGCAGTCATTCCTGCTAATAAAACCAATTATGTTCCCTTAAAATACATATATAAATAAGCAGAATTATACAGTGTATTAAAATAATAACATATATTAATACAAATTATAAATAAGTTAATAGAAATGGATGTCTAGTTAACTAATTAATTATGATTGTCGAATGTCAAAATAATCTGTAAAAAGTTGCATCTTGAATGCAGTTTTAAATTGTCATAGTTACTGTGGTAACATTAGTAGTAACACTGAGTTAAGTGATTGAGGAAATGGGTTTACTTAAAAACACTGGCCCAGATCTAAAAGGTTATGTTGAAAGTGGTTGGGCATGCTGGGATCACGTAAACATCCAAGTCACACATTGTGACTACGTGGGTGTTGTGTGAAATTCAACAGGAAATGTAATACTCTCATTAGTTATTGATAAACGTTGCCTAACAAGCCGCTGAAACAAACGCCTCGGAATAGTCGCACATGTGCTACGCCTGAAAATACTCACGTTAAGTCCCCAATTGGGGAATTGATCATGCGGATATTGCTACGAATTTCAGCTTCATCAACATGTGAAGTAACGGAAAATGTGTGTTAAAAATTTCACAGGCTAGCGCTTAACACCTTCGTGGATGTCAACGTTCATGTGTCACTGTTTGTTTTAATCTGTGCTTCACATAACAAATTTGAGTGGGTGGACCTTTTTTTGTTCATCAAATTGTTCATCATGACATTTTCCATGTGGTACAATTTTTGTGCCTGTTTGAGAACCATATATATATATATATATATATATATATATATATATATATATATATATATATATATATATATATATATATATATATATATATATATATATATATATATAAAATATATATATATATATATATATATATATATAATATATATATATAATATATATATATATATATATATATATATATATATATAAATATATAGCCATAATGTGCTTCTTGTACACCTTTGTAAAATTTAATATCCAGTGCGGTGATTTTTTGCCACATCGTCGACACTGACATATGTGACAAAGTTATTGTTGTTGAATGTCAACTCTGTAGTGATTGTTATCTTTTTGTGCTAGTTCTAATCAACAAAAGCTGCCTTGTTGTAAACCAGTTGCTCGTCTTAAGCACACGCTGCACGTAAATGAGAGAGACAGCAGTGCATTGTGGGTCCATATCGTTGTCTCATCTGGTGCCTTAATTATTTAAACGAAACAGGTTCTGCTTTTAGAGTCGCATATCTCGCTGTAACCTAAGCCAGCCTTGCTAGAACCTGAGAGTGTCGTTAAGTTGAAATAAATTAGACTAGTGTCACGCTATCATAATTAAAACCCAACTAGTACATTACTGCAAAAATTAGGCTCAAACTTACCTGACCTCCTAACAAGATAATGATCCTATCTAAGAAGTCATTCAGAGGGTGAATGTGAAATTGTGCCAAGGAGCATGCTAAAAGGATGCAAATTTTGAAAATCTGCAATTTTTTTGCGCAAAATGGTATCGATGTCAAGTTTGACTATTGTTTAACTGTTGCTAAATCAGAGTGTTTACGTTTAAACCGCCATGGGTGGGACACTGGGCAGTTTGTCACCAACGTCACATGGCGTCTTTGACACAACAATGCATTTATCACCACTGCCTGTCAACTGTCTCTAAAGGCCAGTCTTTGTAAGTTGCACTCGTCCGCAGCTTTATTGCCCCGAATATGTCAAGTCAAGCATTGATCATGCTCAAAACACATGACCGGTGTGTTTTGAGACGTCATGTCCATGTTGGTACCTGGCTCCATTTGTATAATTCTCTCAACCTAGATATGTTACCTACACCAGTAAAGACGATAAAAAAGTTGTTAGATTCACTTTGTGATGGATGCTAAAAAGATGGTAGGAATAAAAGAAGTGTTATATAACATGGCTTTCGCGGCGTGTATGTGGTAACGTTTGATCGATTGCTTATGTGTTGTCGCGTTGGTCACTAACCGGTTCACCTTTAGCAGTAATGTTTTTGTTGTTTCTGGCCGTCTTGTGATTGCACGTAAACGACAGTAGTTTAGAGGTTATCATGTGGCTCGGTGCTGAAAGGTTGTACTAATCTGTAAAATAGGATGTGGTGTTCAGTTCGTAAATTGCATTCTACACCGATTTGAGAATGCTTCGCCATGTGACTTTGTAGTGCCATTAAGTTCGGGGGGGGGGGGGGGTGAGGATATGTGCATCATACATACTATATTATATATAGTAGCAACTTTTTAAAATACATATTTCCAGTTAGTATGTTGCTTCTTCATGTACATAACCCCCTGAATTTTGACATGGAGAACGAGAGCACAGTTACTTGCTGTCAACACAGGCAGTATAAGAAACAAATCAAATTATTTCAATTTTTAGATGATCCCTGATGTTCACCGTACCTGTTTCACCTGCATGGTGATTTGATCGTGCCTTGTTTTTGTTTTCTTCCCAGGCGGATGCCTCAGGTGCCCAGTCCCTCACAAGTGAACTCTCCCGCCGTATCCCCTGTTCACAGCAACAGTAGCCAAGGGGGCAGTCCCCAGTCCCAGGTGAGTTCACAATAGTCAGGGGGCAGTCAAATGTGAGTTCAAAACAGTCAGGGGCAGTTCCAAGTGAGTTCACAGCAGTCAGGGGACAATCCCCAGTCCCAGGTGAGTTCACAGCAATCAGGGGGTAGTCCCCAGTCCCAGGTGAGTTCACAGCAGTCAGGGGGCAGTCCCCAGTCACAGCTAAGTTCACAGGGGGCAGTCCCAGGTGAGTTCACAGCATTCAGGGGGTAGTCCCCAGTCCCAGGTGAGTTCACAGCAGTCAGGGGGCAGTCCCCAGTCACAGCTAAGTTCACAGGGGGCAGTCCCAGGTGAGTTCACAGCATTCAGGGGGTAGTCCCCAGTCCCAGGTGAGTTCACAGCAGTCAGGGGGCAATCCCCAGTCCCAGGTGAGTTCACAGCAATCAGGGGGTAGTCCCCAGTCACAGCTAAGTTCACAGGGGGCAGTCCCAGGTGAGTTCACAGCAGTCAGGGGGCAATCCCCAGTCCCAGGTGAGTTCACAGCAATCAGGGGGTAGTCCCCAATCCCCGGTGAGTTCACAGCAGTCATGGCTAGTCCCTGTACTAATTTTTTGGAAAACTCAGTCACTGTTCAAGATAAAATGGTAAAAATTTACATTCAAGTAGACTTATGAAATTAAATCTAAAAAAATATTAATTTGACCACCTCATCATTTAAATATTTACATAATGATTAAGTGTACGCAGCTATAAAAGAAAGTACTGTAAGCATTTTGTGGCGCGTCAGTCGTGGCAGCCCAGGTGATCTGGTATTTGTGTTGTTCACAGAAGCGATCAAGTAATTCCATGAACGATGACGACCCATTCCCGACAAAAAAACAGCGCTTAGCGCACGTACCAAAGGACGGAAATGACACGAAGCTGTCACCTAAAGCGACATCTCCAAAGCTGAACGGCGATACGGGCCCAGTCAAGCGGTCATGTGACAGTTCCACTCCGGTTGCCCTCAGTAACTCCAAGCACAGGCAAAAACAACCAGGTGAGTTTGGGGACCATCCCAAAGTGTCAGCAAAATATTTCACATGCATTTTTCATGGTGTACACACTACGCATATAGAGAAGTGGGTTTAGCGAAGGAATTACAGAACTTAAAAAAATGGTGGCTATAAAAATTTGGTTTTTCCTCGTGAGTTTGGGGACCATTCCAAAATGTCAGTTTGTATGAATGCATTTTTCTCTACTGTATACCAGTATAGATATGAGTTTTTACGCAGTGTGCTTCCAATTAGTATGGTACATAGTCACTTGTCTGGTCCACCTCAAGTCATTGTTATCCCTTGTGTATATAGTTCTGTATGTCCCCAGACGTGTGTGCGATTTTGTTGGTCTCCGTTAGGTTTGTGTGAGTTATCGAAGAATTCACTGACCTTGCTTGTGTTCGTGTGACAATTTATGGTCACTTCAGAGACACCCCACTTGCAAATTGTGACCTGTGATGATTCATCATTCGTAACAGTCTCGTGTCACAAAGGTGTTATGGTGATCGTTGTGACAAAGCTGGTAACGGTGATTGCAGTGCAGCATGCTCTAATTCTACTTGGCGCATCAAAATAACAAACCGTGCGGTCATTAAGCGATGTTTATTAGTCATTTTCTATGAAGAATCTATTGTGAAAGTGTTGTCAATGTCCCTAAAGGTTTCTTGTAAACAAGGACAGAGTACAGCAATAGTTGGCTGCAAGTCTGTGAACTGTTCACCTGTTGTGTCTCAGTGTCTAGTTTTATCTGTCTGTATATGACACAATCCATTGTGTGCTTTGCAGACATCACATCAGCCTGCCGTGCCGTGTCTACCCAAATCCTTGTGTTTTCTTAGGGGGGAATTTTGTTTTAGTATCGATTTCGCATCTTGAAATGTGTCATAATGCGACGTGGTTTTAAGGATTGTCACTGATATGCCACGTATATGTCCCTTCTGCACTCAGAACCATGATCAGACAAGCTGTAAACACAGCCATTCTCAAGTTTGTAAGCATTGTCCTAGTTTGTATCTGTCACACAGTGACAGCAGGTCTTGTCCTAGTTTGTATCTGTCACATAGTGACAGCAGGTCTTGTCCTAGTTTGTATCTGTCACATAGTGACAGCAGGTCTTGTCCTAGTTTGTATCTGTCACATAGTGACAGCAGGTCTTGTCCTAGTTTGTATCTGTCACATAGTGACAGCAGGTCTTGTCCTAGTTTGTATCTGTCACATAGTGACAGCAGGTCTTCGTTCCTTACTTTGTATCACTAGTCTGACCTGTGTAGAGCCCAACTTTTTCATTGTCACATTACTTATGTTGCGGGTGAATTCAGTGACACGTTTTTTACCTTGTCAAATGTCACAACTTCAAAAAAGGATGACAGCTCTCGACGTCTGACGACCTTTTTATGTGAACAGTAGTGATTAGTGTGAAAGATGTCACTGCATGTTGCTATTTTCAGTGCAGTTTTGCTTTGTCATATAATGATATGTAATTTTTTAATTTTAATTTTTTTAGTCTACTTTCCGGGAATAAGTTGATGTTAACAAATACTTTGCGATTTGGCAAAACAAATTGCACTGTTATGTAAATGGCACCATTTTATATAATTGTGTCCCAGAATATCTTGGGTAGGTTATAATTTTGGGTTAATGACGTAGGTAGAGTACTTCTCATTGATGAATAATGAACTTGGCTGGTTTCTTATGTTGCTATCTTCTTAAGTTATATTAAAGTATATGTGTATGTTATTATTAACGTATATGTGTATGTTACATATGTTGGATTAAAATTTACATGTATCAAATAACAAATGTTAGGTAAATGTTTTCCTGAAGAACTGTGCCGTGTGTGTGTGTTTGTGTGTGTGTGTGTGTGTGTGTTTGTGTTTGTGTGTGTTTGTGTGTGTGTGTGTGTGTGTGTGTATATTTTTATGATATATATATATATATATATATATATATATATATATATATATATATATATATATATATATATAGAACACACCAGAGTGCGCACACACAAACACATGCATGTATGCCGTTCACACAGTCATGTAAAGGTATGTTGTCGAGCATGAGAAAAAACCCCGATGCATTAGGACAGAGAACTTCTTGTAGGTCCTTTTTCTCCTCCATATACCCAGACACCCAGACACAGCCAGCTGAGTTGTAGAAAAAACTACTCGTTATCTCGAGTGAAGTTCAGACGTAAGAATGCGGAGGGACTGTAGTGGAAACTGGCACCGACTGGTAGCCTTGTAGACATGGCTGAGTCATGCCCCACACACGTACACACACACACCGCACACCGCACACCGCACACCGCACACCGCACACCGCACACCGCACACACCACACACACACACACACACACACACACACACACACACACACACACACACACACACACATTACACACACACTTATGCATACACACATACAAACACACTTATACATACACAAACACACTTACACACACACAACACACACATTGTGGCTGGCATCAGATAAGTCCTAACAGTGAGGCTGAGTAGGAAGGAACTCTAGTTGGTTCAAGGGAATTTCGACAACATGTCCCAAATGCATCTATCGTGGGTCAGGAATTGGCCGACAGCCCGCCTGTTTGTGATTTCCCACGACTGCGATGGAGGTCATGAACTTGAGGTGTTTCGGGGGAAGACACAAGAATGCTCAGCTGCTGGGATACTTACACGTATCTCATCACAATATGCATCTATTAACCAGCCGCTAGTGTGAAATGAGTGAACCCTTAAGCTTAAGAAAAGCATAACCTTGTGAAAAGCTTAAGCTTATGAAAAGCTTAAGCTTGTGAAAAGCTTAAGCTTGTGAAAAGCTTAAGCTTGTGAAAAGCTTAAGAGAAACTTATAACCAAAATGTAATCCTGCTTGTGAGATGTCAACATAACAGCAATTGTGTTGATTAGGAATTGGCTGATTGTTGTGAAGTGAAAACCTAATGCCACAGCATGGAAACCATCAACTTTACTCACATTACCAACCAGTATAAGTCTGCTCTAAAGATAATCGCACCAGGCATGTGCAGTCATCACTTACTGACGGACTGGTCTGTCTAACTGGGGGTGAATATCACAGACGTTTACACTCCTGTTTGGCTGATACACATAAGAAATGTTTGGATGGAGTGTGTCCTAGCACTGGTTCATTGCTTTGTTGTGTTTTAGGGGTCGTGACCCAGGGAGGATCGCCCCTAAGTAACCAGGAAAACGACTGTTCAAAAAGCGAAGAGGCTGCCACGGCTGAGATGCCTGACTACGAACGGTGTGTACTTCTGACACGTACAAACATTGCTGTGAATCTGCTGTCCGTCTGCCTACAGCATGTATACACTATTGTGTATAGGCGTCCGACTGAAACAAGTTCAATGTTTTGCTCACTAAGACCCATTCGATGGTTTTTGTTAATTGAACAATAATCTCCCCTGCTGCAGGTCCAAATGCATGAAAACTAATTTGCCAATCACATTTTTTAATGTACATTTGAATGTTAACTCATACAAGGGATCTGAGATATGCTTTATGACCTGAAAACAACTACAAATATGCCGGTGACACTGTTTTTTGCTCCTTTTTTTGTTACACATCACCAATATTTCTGCCCATCCACAAATGGTGGACTGACAGGTAGAGAGGTCTCCGCGTAAACCTATGATTCCATGTAAAGAGTATGATATGTACAATATTCTGTGAGCAACTCCAAACCAGGGGAATGTTTTTGGGACTGCAAAACAGACATAGCTGTACATAGGTGTTGGGAGTGGTGACAGCCATCGCTATATTGAAACTGGACACGAGTACCCAACTATCGTACTCAAGTAGCTTTTGAAAGTAAAAAATCCAGGGCTCAAAATTTGTAAAAATGCTCTAATTGTCTGACAGACAAAACCAAAAGTTCACTTTCTGCACAACAATTCACTTGTGACATGAACAGCAAAATTTCTAAACCTACTTCTCTGTGGATTTTCTGGTTGTCCAGGCTGCAAGCAGGAAGCAGTAGTAATTTTACTTATGCGGTGGCAAATCTGGTTGTCACGTGTTACCAGACAATAGTAAGCCCTGTACTTGAGTATCAATGAGTTACATGTACATTGGGCCTGAGTTGATGGTGTGTGGTGGTTGCAGCAAGTACCAGCGGATCCTGTCGAAGGAGCAGCGCTACGCCTACAAGGCGGACTTCAACCGACAATATGATGAGTATCGACGACTCCACAGCAATATCGAGAAGGTGGCGAACAAGTTTGAGCAGCTGCGACAACAGCTGAAACAACACGAAGAAGGCACCGAGGAGTACGAGGTAGGCCACCAGGTGTCGCTTAGTTCATCATCATGACATTTGTTCGTTGTCATATTTGGATGGGACACTGTACTAGAAATGTATAGTGATACAGGCAATTTCCATGATGGTGTCTGTTATGGGTTTAAGTCAGTCTCCAGTCCAATATATGACGGGAATTTTTTATTTTATGCTGCTATATGATGTTTAAAAATTGTTTAGGATTCGTTAAGTTTTAAATTATCTACAGTCAAATTTGTTTGGGATGTTCATGTAACATTTATTATATCGGTGTGGCATTGATAGTATCATTGTGACATTCATAGCAACATGATACTCCCAGCATGGTTTTGACATACCCAGCATCATTGTGACTTTTGTAGCATCATTGTGACATTCCTAAGACTGTTGTAATATTGTTTAAGGTGTATTTTTGAACTTCTGCTAAATGGACCGGTGATGTTTGGGATTCGTTCAGTTTTTCACTTTTGAATATTTGCATTCAAATTTGTTTGGGACATATTGTGACATCGGTGTGACATTTATAGTACTGTTGTGACATCTGTAGCCACACAATACTCCCAGCATGATTTTGACATACCTGGCATCACTGACCGTTGCAACATCATTGTGACATTCCTAGCACTGTTGTGACATTCCTAAGATTGTTGTGACATTGTTTCAGAACATCAAACAGCGCATCCTGTCTGAGTACAGACAGGTGAAGAACAAGCCGAAGTATGTTCAGCAGCGACAAGTCTGCGACTACCTGCACAAGAAGCTCGGCCACATCAAGAGCCTCATTCTGGAGTTCGACAACAAACAGCGCAGTGGCGCCTCCTAGCAGCTCCCCACCTCGCTCCTCTCTGCCTCTTTCCCACCAGTTGTGATGGATTGATTGTTTGTCGCTACCGGGCACTGCTGATGACTTGATCGGTGACCGACCGATAGGTGGCGCTATGTGTCATGCGCCGCCGGACGGGTCGCACACGAAACGTCGGAACAAGATTAATCTGTGATATTTTATGATCGATTGGCCGCTGTCCGGTCAACTGACCCGTTCCCCCGTGGTAGCTGTTTGTCATCGTCGTCGGGGATAAG
Organism: Ridgeia piscesae; assembly: GCA_025642075.2. Classification (NCBI taxonomy): domain Eukaryota; kingdom Metazoa; phylum Annelida; class Polychaeta; order Sabellida; family Siboglinidae; genus Ridgeia; species Ridgeia piscesae. Next base: position 98,207 of record JAODUO010000356.1, on the reverse strand, counting down.
GTGATGCTATCACTAATATTCCATGTTAGAGTCGCTGGGGAAGGCTGGCAGTTATTTACGAGTGCGTGTCGCCGACACACCGCCCCGTAGCCAGACCGAATCATCGTTGTCGTCGTTTCTCACAATCATTTTTAACAGTTGTTGCTATTTTAGTTGCATGCTTTTGTGTTCGAGACGTTTTATTTTTGATCGGCGTATCCGAATCGAATCGTTGACTGACTGGTGGGCCCGAGCATGTGAGTGCCCAGTTGCGACGTATATCTCATGTCGTACCGTTTGCTATTATGCGATGTATTGGGGCAGTAAAGTCTTCGTAACGAGCTCAGGTCAGAAATGAGTGCTGGGTTTGTTGGTTGAATAGAAAGTGGAAATGTTTCGTTCAAGTCTTCCACATGCGCACATTTTATTTAATTGAGAGTTGTTGCCAATTTGGCTAGTTAAACCATTTGTGTTCTGTTATAGACTGTTCTTTTTGTTGGTATCCAGCTGCCACCCAGTGCATAGCTTCTGGTTATGAAATGTTCACAAGTTGATGAGGTAGTACCCAGGCGTATACACACACAATTTTTGGCAATAATTGTAACAGTTAATTTGTGTTGCACGTTTCTGAATTCATCAAAATTGCGGAGGTTCCCAGATCTTATGAGGCAAGTTTTAACGTCTTCCGTTTCATCTCCCCTCCCCTGGGTGATTATATTTGCTCTTCCCTAACCCCATGACTGAATCGATCAGTGATTTTCTTGAACAAATGTTATTCCTACAACATGATACCACACATTCCTACCAATCTCTGTCGCAGAACACTGGGTTTATAACCCACTACGGCTCCCAAGATAGAGAGATTTGTGATATCCTCGTAGTCTTTAAAAATAGGCGGAAAGTCGGGTAGAAGTTTATAGCTCAACTGAAAGTTGGACACATTCAAATTTCTTCTCAAAACATGGGATGATAGACCAGCGTAGGTCCTTATCAAATGTGACCTGTTATTTAACAAATAACTGGGCGATTGTGATGTGATCACAGCATCAGCCTATCACAAAGCTTGACCATTTAGATGCCGCATCAGAACAGCCAATCCAGCACTCATTTCTTATCAGAGCTTCATCATAGCCGCCACGGTTTATGGCGACTGTGAATCTTGTGCCAGGTTCTTGATCGATGCCAATGGCTGCCGTGACTTATCAGACTTAATAAGGTGGCCTTACATCCAGCACGGTGCTTCCCTGTAATGCTACACAGTCTTCGTGTTACCGAATTGAAAGTTACATTTATGAACACTAGCAATAGGATATTTAATTACATGACGTTTGTTGACGATTCCTTGAAAATGATGCGTGAATTCTACTGCGTTACCGGTACGCAAAGCAGTGGGCGAACGGTCCAGTTGATACTTAGATTTATTTCACCAACACGCGGTGCTTCATGTCACACATAATATTGACCAATCACGGCGCTCGACTTAGTGTTGGCCCGGCGAAGTGGTTGCTATGTACAAAGGCCGGCGTGACATTTTACTGGTATTTGCAATGTGCCAAGTCGAGCAAGTTTCCACCGTGTGCCCAATGTTAGGTGCTGAGTACAAGCATCCAACTTGAGTAGGAAATGGTAATCCTGCCTCTACGATGTGAGAGTTCAGCCACGACACGTTGAAGTCGTGTGTGGCAACTCCAGCATTTATTGACAACCATGTATAACGCGACTTGTTGCTCCGGCAATGAGTGCAGTTGTCAGAAAAAAGACTTAATTCACCCCCTTTGTCTTGTGTATGTCCCCCCCCCGAGTTGCGTCAACGTATGCATACCCTGTGACGTTTTATTTGCTGTATTTATGTGACATTGTGTTGTGTGCTGCCTCTTGGATATAGCGAATTGGCCCAGATCTCAGTCGATGCCGAGGCATGATCGTTGCAACGATTTTAAGAATCTATATATATATATATATACGTACGTACTTGTAAAAAGAAAGAAAAAAATCGTAAAACGAAAATGCACAAAAATATTTATCTGAGCAATGTGTTGCCATGACAATTAGTTAAGCACAGTGCGTGCGGTCACCACGACGACGTGCAGTCTTTGGTCGGTAGGGGTTATACAAAAAAGAAAATGGACTCTGAAAAAACTTTAAGTGTTGGGTAAACTACTAACAGTGTCGCTGCTGGTGTCGACAATGGACGATGTAACAAAGTCACGTAAGAAGACTTTAGAAAACTGCCACAGGGCCAGGCCTAGGTAGTGTCATGTGGGGGGCCACCATTTTTGTTATGGCCCCCAAAGAAGGCGACAACTTTTAACTGTTGAAACGGCTAACGAGAATTAACTGCGTACGTAAACAGATGTTGCTTGGTGAGCGTTACAGTGACAGCGTACGGCCCAAAGGTGTTCCAATTTCCCCGCGTATTGCGCGTGTTCAAAACCTGGATGTATGGAGGTATATGAAAGGCAAGTTTTACAGCAGAAAGATTCCAGCTTGAAAACAGACACTTGCCGGTGCTCTGGCAAGACGGAGCAGCGCTTCGGCGTGTGGTTTATACTGGTGACAACATTCCTGCAGACACGGGACAATGAATGACTAACCCATGGCGTGACATGTTCGCAGTCGTACATTGAAAGCATGCGTGTATTCAGTTGGAAAGCTGTAAGTTATCCTTGAGCGAGCGAGGCGGTATTCCTTCGTGTATTTATTTGCCAAGCGAGCGTTGTAGAGACGTGGAAGTGTAATGCGGGATCAAGTAGAAAGTAGCGTGTACATAGGTTGTTTGTCGGACACAGCAGGTCGCCGGCATGCTGATGTTTAACTGCTGCTTCAGTCTCTCTATCTCTCTCTCATGTTCAGCACTGCTTAGATTTAGTGGTCACACGCATCCTGCGAAATGCTGGCTGTATGATATTACATAGCTGATACTTTGGCAATTCCATGTACATATGTATAGTGTCTTTGTCATGACCGTGTAGCTTCGGACTCGTCATGAATCTGTGTTAATGTCCAGCGAAGGAATCATTTATTGGACTGTACTGTGTTCTAATGAAGGTTATTCAGCCGGTTGCGCGAAGAAACATTGTGAAACGCAAACGGTTGTGACGTCAAGCGATGTACAAAAGCAATACTTGACTGACATCTTTGGATGTGAACACGAAAACTGGATGTTTGCGCAGTAATGTAAAGTAATACCAAATGAAAGCGACAAACGTGTAACGGGCCAAATATCAACACAACAGCTGAGATTTTGAGTTGACTAGTTTCTGACTGGGTTATCAATTCATTGGCAGATGTGAACACTGCTGGATTGTCTGATATTTATTGTTAACAGGCTGTTTTGTCTGCAGTTTGCTAGATACCACACGATATCAAAATCACTTGAAAACCAACCGGTACATGACGGAGGAAATGTTCTGACAGTTCATTGTTGGTAATTTGTGAATTAAAACCCATGTCTAGTCTTCCATTTACATTTCATCTGTTGATAAAAACAACTGCTGCTGGAAACAATGGCTGCAGGGTGGAAACAATCGACTGCTGAGATTGAACAATGGGTGGAGATGTTAATCGTATCGCTTTTTATGACGATTTGTTGTATACAGCTGTATTTTTCCTATAAAACTGTTTGCCAGTTTTGTTGTTCCAGCTGGTACTATAAAAGTGCACAAGTTGCAGATTAAAGAAAAAAAATATTCACTCAATCCTAAATAAAAGTCTAAACTCACATTGGCTTTCTTTAAAATACAACAACTATGAATGAACAGAACTGAATCCATATGCGATAATTATATTGTTATTTGTATAATATTTTCATAGTGGGGATGTTGTTAATGATTCGTGATGTAAACTCCAGCTAAGATATAAAAACACATCATATGAAACACCTCGTATGGTAAATTACTCAAGCTAATTCATTGACAATTCCAGATGTTTTATCTGATTTTGCGACTGGTGTCACTTTTACGCAGTGGCTTTGTGTGCATGTGCTGACATCTGCTGGTACAATCTGGCACTTCTCATTCCATTAGACGACTGTCTTATTGGTGTCTCACGTAGAATCTTAACAATATTCCTTCATACTGTGGTGTTCTCTACACAAGTGTTGATTCCAGAGCTAGACGGGTTTGAAGAACTGTGAACCAGGTTTCAATGTGAACACTTCAGAATATGAACAGATTATCTGTTTTCTTACAATCCGTTTTAGTGAAAACATCAAAAGAATGAACACTCCTTGACTATCAAAATATATTATTTTAACGGCAAAATATTTCCAGTTCCACTTACTACAATCAGTCATATCTACAATCAGTCATATTATAGTCGAACTCTCACAAGTTATTTGATCCAGTGAAAAGGGTCTGTTCTTCCAAAAATAGCAAGCACAGTCTATAAATTATTTACAACTTCTCACACATTGTGTATATGGAGAAACCTGATTCTTGACAAACCATATGTGTCAACTGGCGCAATTGTTGGTAGCCCGGCAGAACTGTGGCCAGTGGCGAGTGCGTTGTGAACTAGAGGACTTAGAACATTCGTCTCATGAATCTGTACCTGTTTCTTTACCTCGTCTTTCATTCAAGGATACCAAGGCCGTCGCTGTGCCGGCCGTCGCTGTTGAACTGCGTTTTAACTACAACAACTACTGTTATTACTACCGAAATAAAGTATATTTAAAGCATTGATGTGACGTATTCGTTTGTGATCATTTGTTGTTTATTGAGACATTAACCAACTTGCATGCAGACATTATACAAATTTGATGGAACATAAAATGATCACCATAGTTAGTACACAGCGATCGGGAGACACTTGCACATTACATGTACAATATAAACAAAGACTTGTTTTGGTAGCAAGTGCAGTTTGTTATATGATGTAATATCCTGATGCACTATCAAGGGTATGAAGAAAAATACGTACATGCATGCACACATGCAGACAGTTCTTTCATATAAAAATGGTTGGCTGAACAATGGAAGTGAATGTTCTTAAATGTATGACATTAACATTGTAAGCACATACATCACACAAACATGAATACACATGTACGGTAAGCATCAGTTAGGGTTTTGTTTGTGCAATGTTGAATGGAACATTTTTATGTAGCACATATGGTGAAAAAAGTGAGAAATTAACATTGTACACAGACAAACATGTATTGTATATTACATAAACATAGTGTTATTATATAAATATATATAATTTTCTTGCAGTAGATAACATTTGATTATGGTAGCACCTGCAGTGTATAGCCTAGCCTTCCAGTACCAACGACCACTGACATGTAATGTTTCTACAGTATACATTTAGTAACCACCAAGTCATAGTAAGTACCTGGATCAATACAAATTATATTTAAAAATTACAGTTTTTCATAATGTATTAACGTATATTAATAAGCTGCATCATCCATGATTGCTTGCTTCATCTTTGTCATTTACTGCATTCCCACTCTTGTGTAATAAAAACAAAGAAATATAAACTTCAAGGAGCTGTTTTCCAGTTTGACCAGTTGCCTTGGTATTCTCAATAAAACAACCTACATTACAACAGCAACAGAGCCATTTGAATGAAGTAACAACTCTCACTGCAATTTTCAGTTAAATTTTTTTAACATTTCTTTGACATTTAAACATTCTTCTTAAATAGTTAAACAATCTTCTGTCAAATGGTAACACAAGACAATGGTTTGTTTCTAAGCATCTTAAGGTATTAACAAAAACTAACCATTTGCAACTACAATTAAAACTGTTATGCCAGTAGTTTAAACAAATTTGTCTACTGAATTAAACTATTCAACATACAATTGGTCATACATAGAATTTGATATTTTAAATCCGATTCTAAATATGCTAATTAACTTGACAATAAACATGCAAAACGTGATCTGCTCATTGCTCGCTGTGTGTTTGCCGAGAATGATGGGTTTGCACGGAATATTTGTTGATGATGTTTTGAGCAGCATTCATTCAAAAACATATTAAAATTAATTGAATTGAAATACACAATGACACATAATTACCCAAAACATGATGCCAGTGGCTGGGGAATTGGGTACACTGGACGTCTGCGACTAACTGAGGACTAAACACTTAAGTGCTGCCATCTATTGGCAATAGTTGCACAGTTTCGCATTGTCTTGATTCTTCTACAGTGACATGTTTGGCACATAACACATCGTCTACCGGTAGTTCAGCAGTTCCAAAACTAAGGTATGCGTACCCCCAGAGGCTACTCATGCGTGTACAAAGACGGCTGTTTTTAGGAAGAGACCTGGGGGCCATTTCATTAACATTGTTAAAAACTCTTAAATCCAATTTTGCACTTTAAAATCAATTTTGATATCATGGAAATAGTGTCCTCGGTAACACGGCAATGGATATTTGTGTTTTGAAAACAAATCATTTAATTTTTTTTATTATTTAAAGATCAGGTTTCCTTAAGTGCTCTTAATCTTAGTGAAACTGTCCCCAAAAGCCTAGGAGAGTATATACGTATTTTATATATGTTAAAACAATGAAGTTACCATGACAATCATGTTAAACCTCAGGGGATATTCTTGGAGAAGACTGGGAACTAGTTGATCTGTTGGTAGGACGAGGTCAGATCACCGCCATTGAAGCTGGACGAGGCACGTCTCTTTACACACATATAGATCCCTCCAGCCAACATCAGCAGGACGGGCAGCCCGAGCCCGATACTGATCACTAGGATGATCAGAATTGAGATGCGTTCCTTGGGCGGGAAGCCGTAGCCGATGGTGAATGACCTAAAGACAGATGCTGGCAGTGAGTGACAACACAAGTTCGCAATGACTTCTCCCTCGCTGCTCCTCGCCTACGGAATGATCTTCCACACCATATGCACAAATGTGACATCCTGCACTAATTTAAGACTTCTGATGACACATTTTTACAAACGAGTCTTATTCCTGAACTTTGGCTCTCTTTGAATGTCATCGCTAAGTTTAACTTTTGATGTTTTAGATTTTTTTTTAATCTGTGCTGGATTTATTACCTTAAATATTGGATAGTTGATGCGATGTTTTTTAATCTTGAATTTATCTTGTGTTATTTTCATGATCTTGTAACAACGCCTTCGAACAGGATAACCTGGATTTACAATACATGTACTACATAAATGTTTTTACTACTATTGTTATTACTTCCACGTTACAAGCTGTCTAAAAGACACATGTTCGTAGCGTTTCAGATAAATGTAATAATAACTTATCTTGTCCATGGAAATGGGAAATACACTTTGCACTAAGGAGGGTGCATAATTAAAAATAGTATTTCAAACACATTTGCATAAAAATCAGTTATGTATACAGTTGCTAATTAGTAATACAGAGTGTAATACAAAGATAATAGTAAGATCATAAATCATTCAATGATGAAACACGGTGATAGCGTAAAGCACTCAATGACGAGACATAGTGATGACAATATGACAGTGAGAGACAGTGATAACATTGGTCAGTGATGTGATGTTTCTACGACTGGTTCCAAAGCTTGATGGAAGGTGGAATTAATGATTTCAAGGCATGTTGAGTTTGTATACATGTATTTGGCATTCAGTGTCTCATTCGTGAGGTTAGAAGAAGGTGACGCTGGCCATGTAGGCCACTAGTAGGATGTGGGAATTGTTAACAAGACAGGTGTTTGTAGTGACCTACACAAATGTTAATTATTAACACATCAGACAGATGTTAACTGCACATGTTAATAGGTGGATGTTATAAGAGATCAACATAACTAATGATGTTGTCCCCACCCTATATGGAACCAACCTGACCTAAAGATGTTGTCCCCACACTATATGGAACCAAACTGACCTAAAGATGTTGTCCCCACCCTATATGGAACCAAACAGACCTAATGATGTTGTCCCCACCCTATATGGAACCAAACTGACCTAATGATGTTGTCCCCACCCTATATGGAACCAAACAGACCTAATGATGTTGTCCCCACCCTATATGGAACCAAACAGACCTAATGATGTTGTCCCCACCCTATATGGAACCAAACAGACCTAATGATGATGTACCCACCCTATATGGAACCAAGCAGACCTAATGATATGGTCCCCACCCTATGTGGAACCAAACAGACCGAATGATGTGGTCCCCACCCTATATGGAACCAAACAGACCGAATGATGTGGTCCCACCCTATATGGAACCAAACAGACCTAATGATGATGTACCCACCCTATATGGAACCAAGCAGACCTAATGATATGATCCCCATACTATATGGAACCAAACAGACCTAATGGTGTGGTCCCCACCCTATATGGAACCAAACAGACCGAATGATGTGGTCCCCACCCTATATGGAACCAAGCAGACCTAATGATATGGTCCCCACCCTATGTGGAACCAAACAGACCGAATGATGTGGTCCCCACCCTATATGGAACCAAGCAGACCTAATAATATGGTCCCCATACTATATGGAACCAAACAGACCTAATGGTGTGGTCCACACCCTATATGGAACAAAACAGACCTAATGGTGTGGTCCACACCCTATATGGAACCAAACAGACCTAATGGTGTGTAGGAAAAAGGAAAAAGAAAGTTGAACTAGATGAAACAAAATCTTGATGAAAAAAATCTTACCAAGCTGAGTAGTTTGTGGATGCGTAGAAGTGGTCCTTCGACTGCCCAAATGAGACGTTTGTCGCCCGCATCATCAGCAATGTCCCCGGAGTTAACAATTTATTGCCAAAGTATGCGAGGGCTACAGTCATGTTTGTAGTCGCGTTCGTCGACTCCAGGTCGTATTTCACGACATCAGTTGACGTCTGCACTGATCTGACGTCTTTTTTATAGCACACTGACTTCCACTGAAGATACGCAGCAGATGCCTTCAAGTCACTTGATGCCAACCAATCAACTACCTGTAGGCAATTACAGAAGATGGCATAAAACTAAATGGTTATAGAGCAGAGCTCAAGTTCGAGATATTATAATGTGTAACAACGTTTGCAATGTTTCAAATTTTTTCACTATCTGGTCAAAAATACTTGAAAACTTTGATTAATTCACCAAAACAAAATATAAAGTGGCGACAAAAAAGGCTAATGCACCACAGTCAATATTATATATGAAAAAACAAGAATGTGGAAACAATTTAACTGGGTAAGGACCTTTAAAACCATATGTTGATCTCACCTCAAATACTCCAGGCGAATGCTCATCGTCAATTGATCTGTAGTTGGTCAGTGTTTGTGTCCCCGTTGACTTGTTCGATGTCACCAGTGTCATCTCAAGGGCGAATCGTGAATTAGGGAAGGTTGGTTCGATATCATTCAGACTGAAGTCGATGAGAGTGGAGTTTGCTGAGAATTCCAGATGGGGCAGAATTGAGCCTCGGTCGGTTACATTGGAAAGTTGCAACTAAAAAATATATTAAATTAAAAATGAACTAAAATATGAGTGAAATTTTTTAGAAATACAAATTAGAGAAAACAAACATGAAGATTAATTATTATTTAAACTAAGCACAAACAGCTGCAAAAATAAACAACTGTGAAGCGTAAAATGTTGTAATGCGATACAGGTTTCACCAAAGAGTGAATTGGTTGGTCGGTTACATGTAGACCTCTAGCATTATAGTGACTTTGAATAAAAATAAAATAAATATCTAGAAACAGGTATCTGGATCATTAAGTTCATAATGTAACCACTGTTGCCTTGCAATGTTGACTGTATGAGAGTTGCATTAATTAATTTGGACAACATAATGACAATAACACATCCAACATGTAATATTTTAAAGCAATGTTATGTTTAAAAAACACACAACTTTTTTGACATACATGTACAACATTTTTGTCAACAAAATATCCAGATGATAACATATAAAACATATCTAGAGAGAACTGTCTGAAATTACACTATCAAAATTAACAAAACAAATGAAATATTAGAAACTACATCAATAATAATTAGGCAACAAATGTGTTTACCTTGAAACTCAGATATCCATGCTCATGGAAATTAATGGTTCCGTTTTTGCTGAGACGAAACTCGACCTGATTTAACTGGACATTTGACGTGTCGTTCGCACTGTCCCACTCAACGTCTGAGAGGTCATACACTTTCCAGTCACTTTCGTTCTTGGAAGCCAACGTCAGACTAGCCTTGTCGTCAACATCATTGTATTCATACAACTACAAAATATTACACAATTAACTTGCTTGAAATCCGTGTAATTCGGAAAATTTTAGGTTAGCTAAATACTAAATGGCTAACATGAGCAATGCTTATTATGGGACGAAAATATAATTATCTTGCTTCCCTCACACAGATGTTTTCGACTATGTCACATGGCAACATGCAGATGCAGCAACAAAAAATGGCACCATTCCCGGAAACAGATCACAATTTTATTTTAAAACTGATGATATATGAATAACGTGCTAAAGATTTTGGGGTCACAATCAAATAGGATTTTTTGCTTTATAGAAATTTCAAGACCTTCAAAACCCATCACCAGCATTAATGTGCACCGTTATCTGTTGTAAACTAGGAATACAATGATATCGGTGGAACCTTATCACATCAGAGCATCATCAAGCAAAATATGAATTCTATAGTCTTCTCAAAACAAATGAAACCAAATCTGGAATAACCTGAAAGGTTTGTTTATATTGACTATCTTGTACACTTAAAGTCTCAGTAACTGGCCTTACCTTTGTAAACATAACAGCGAATGTGTAGAAGGGAGGTTGTGAAAAACGAATACTGTTTTCCACACTACTAACATTGTGTGACAGTAAATTGGTACAGTTGATCATGGGATGACTTCCCAGGGGTGTATGAAAAACCATGACGGTTGGCACCCCAACAGTGCTGAGAATGTAGTGCAGAGCATCATCCTGCCCTACTGCTTCAGAGTAGACCACGTTGTCACTGGCATCATGCTTTGTGCTTTCACAAAGAAATTCTGTTGTCACCTGTAAAATAATCAGCCTCAATTAGACTTCTTCTATACACCAACAAACTGACACTAACAGAACAGACATTAAAGGTCTTGTCTGTTCATATGCAAAAGTGTCAAACATGACTCGTACGTAAATGGTTACACAAAAAGGCTGTATTTGTTATTGAGTTTGTTAAAATTTTCTATAGCTGTATTTTTTGTAATTGCATTTAGAAATCACTTATATCTATGGCATTATAAAAGTGATCGCTTCAAAGTGCAGTCAAATTAGTTTAGTTCTTCAAAGTTATATGAACAATTAACAGGCTATAGACAGTGGTGGATGTTTGTGTATGGACAGTTATGCATTAATTATAGCACGACTGAATGGATTAAAAAAGTTGTAAAATTATATTCAAATGAACGGGTCTGTCAGGCTTTACTTGTTCTATGACATGTCGCTTCTGAAGTTGTATATATATATAATATGCGGGCCCCATAATATGCTTCATTACTTCTAGTGTTAGATCAGTTTAAAATATTGCTAAATTCTGCTGTCATTTAAAAACGTATATACCTTTGCAACTTTGCCTATCCACCATAGTTCCCTGGCATATCAATCAATCTGTTGACAATTTGATTAATTGTTTATTGATTCTGTGATCGATTAACCTTTTTTTATTGATGGGCCTCTGAGCTAGTTCTCAATGGTTGAGGTGCAATAGAAGAAATCTTAATATTATTGCATAGGCGTTTATATTACTAACGCAATAGTTGTGCCTATCAATAGGTTCTACTTCTAAAATACAAACAAACAAAGAGATTAACACTAAGTCGATTAGTCAGTGTTGGTTATCTGTATTTGACAAGATTGGTGACGGACGCCGCGTCTGGACAGCTGTTATTTGTTCAAAATCGCCGAAAACGTGTCCTGCTGTTATATGTACTTGTAAACTGGTGTTTTGGTGGCAAATGATCCACTCTTGCGATACTTCGCGACGCCACCCCCCCACTGATTTGAAAAGTGAATTAAAAGTGTCAGTGAGCGAATCTCACAGTCACAGTCAGTGAGAGTCACTCGGAGTCGGACACATTTCTCTAAACTTTCAACGACAAATTAACACGGGTGTGTTACTTTTACGGGTGACAATATTAAATCACGTCACAGTGTTAATACAATACCTTTCGTGTCAGCGTGGAATCCGCTAAAACAATGGAAATACTGAGAACAAAGCAGACAGCCAGTGCCACAGCTCGACACATCTTTGTTGTGTATTTTGTGCGATTCGCCCCCAACGGGTTCACGTGATCTTGTGTCATGTGAACATAACTCCACTGAATAGCAGTAGATGGCAGCACTTAGACGAGACTCATTCGTTGGGTCTGTACTAGACCCCCTGTACTTACGTGGACCCTGGGTAAGCCCACCTGAAGATATTCAAGTTAAATTTCAATATTGTATTTACACACATATCAGAACCATTTAGTGGCATTTATGCAGAATTCGGACCCACCTCAATTTTGCTATTATAACCGTATCTTTACTAACATTTGATACCTGATTTAGTTAATGATATCATTTAACATCATCTTGCGCATATCTATGTTTTATAAACAGTGTGCATGACAGATCATGCCTAACATAGAGTGTCTGTACTATAAAGAAGTTATCACAACCGTAATTAGCTATACTCACATACTGACACAGTTCATTTGGCTACCTACCAAATAAATGATTAGCACGTACCATTAAATTAAGGACCAATCATATGCCTAACAGAGCACAATTCGGGTACATTGCACTCCACTCATCATAGACAATAAACCTCATTTATGTCCCTAACTCGTAACTTCCATAAGCCTTAACGGTCCAGATTCCCTCCACGGTACATGGTCCCCCGGCCTCAACCCACTGCGCACGAGCTCCATCTGCCTCACTGCCTAATTAACCTAATTTATTGCATGTGAATTTGCTTTAAATGTTTACGTCTTCTTCTCATTTTGTTATCCGCGTGTATCATTCGTATTTGAATTATTATTGTTATTATACAATACGTTCAGAGGTGTAGAAATAACCGTCGTCTAGACATCCCGACTGTTGCTTGTGGTGTGTCGTCCCTTCAATTCGCACTTCATATCAGTTGTCATTACCTGTTGCTGGGTCATCTAATAACGTTATCACTCTGTCTCCTCGTGTTCACATCTACCTTCTTCTGGTTTTATCCTTCCATTTCTACATCGTCCGCTGTCTCTCTGTATTCGCTGTATACATTTTGCATTCAAACAAAACACTCGACTCCTTTCCACATCTCTCCGTTCGTTAACAATTCCCTCGCTACTAAAGCCATAATATGCCTTTTACTATCGTTCTTGTGTGATTGTTGTATCAATCAGTATTCCGCCATATAGCGCGATGATTAATGTATCCCCTTTTTATTTTTGTTGGAACTAAAACTCTTTATCGTAGCGTTCTGATACCGCAGGGCGCGACTGTTCCTAACCCGGGCTACGACCGGTGATTTGTTCGCATTCGTTTAAGCACTGGGGCTGCTTGCCACAAGTAGTACAGTGATTTAAAGACAGTCGTTTGACCTATAACGCTGACAGCAAAACCAAATAGTAAAAAAAGAAAAAAGAAGAAGTTTCTTTCTGCCCTGCCCTGCCCTGCCCTGCCCTGCCCTGCCCTGCCCTGCCCTGCCCTGCCCTGCCCTGCCCTGCCCTGCCCTGCCCTGCCCTGCCCTGCCCTGCCCTGCCCTGCCCTGCCCTGCCCTGCCATGCCCTGCCCTGCCATGCCATGCCATGCCATGCCCTGCCAGGATAAGTCCTGCCTTTGTCCGTTTTCGTCACTATCTAATTATGTTATTGTTTTGCATATTTTTCCTAGATATGTTTCCTTACATGTTCTACCTCATTTTTAAATGCGCTCATACTCTTCTACGTTACAGCCTAATGGTGTCATATAATTCACTCTTCAATTGCGTTACTGTCCATATCATGGAATTTTTATTTACCGCATTTCACAGTTATTAACTCTTTTTCTGCATTATTTCCTAGACATATATATTTACTTTACATTTACTTTTTATTTTCGTTCTACATCATAACAATTATATATCCTAACTGTGCCTTTGTCCTTTTGATTTAATTGTTAACCTAATTTAGCGAAGCTCGCGTGCAGTGGCGAGAGGCCGTATTATCTGCTCGAGGCAGGGGTGTCGCCGACACCAGCCGGGTCATTGTCGCCATTTCTGGCGAGATCTGGACCTGATAGCTATGCTACTACTTTGAAAAAAACCTAGGCTGGAGTCACGGAGTGTCATTATTACATCATTATTGTTACGTGTCTACATTATTCTATTTTCAATGACAACTTAATCCAGTATGATCATTACCGTCCATAGCCAAACCTACTAGTAGGCCATACGTTGTGAAAGTTCCGTTCATTTGTTAGAATGAAACTAAACCACGTTGTCGATTGTCACACACGACGGACATACCATGTTATTCTTGGTGTTATTTTCATATGGATAAATAAATCAGAGTGAAGTTCACACGTGTTATGGTTGTAACGCTCAAGCATGAGATGTCGTACACCCTGGATAAAGTATGTTCTTCAAAATGATGATTGCACTATGGATAACCATTGAGCGCAATGGCTCGGGGGTAGAGCTTCGGACTCTCGACTACGAGAACCCGGGTTCGAATCCTGTTCTGCGATGTTAAGAGCTTGGCAAGTTTTTTCACTCGACATTGCTCCAGTTCACTCAGCTGTATAAATGAGTACCTGGCTATAGACAGTGGTGGACATGTGTACGAGCAGCCTTCGCGCATTAATTGTAGCATACGGCTGGATGCTTCATAGAGAAGTCGAGATGGTGTCTGAGTGAACACGTCAGGGAAGTAAAGTGTAAAGCGCTTTGAACGGTCCCGAGGACTGCATACTGCGCTAGATAAGAACTAACGCAATGACTCTCCAAGTGCCACGACTGCGTGAGTCGTGCAGCCTTTCCGTTGTCGACCTTCCAATCCTGGTGGCCAGATTATCGAGCATTTTAATTCTATGATGTCATCTGCATGTTTTCCACTCAGTTATTTAAATGTAACAAAACAGCACTGTCCCTGTCATAACCTGATACAATTCTTCTAGTTGTCGTGTCTTTTGCAGATGTTGGCGACCACGGTCTTCAAATACCTCGGTTGTGTCCATGTCTCAAAAACCGGTTTCCTCGTGCTTCTACCAATTCAGGTTGCCAGACTGTCTAGATGTGTCGTTCTTTTATATACTCTGTATTTATTAACCTAGAACGTCCCCATTGTAAGCAGGTGTCAAAAGTCAACACAAATTAAACATTTTGCTTTCTCGTCGCATGGCCTATGAATCCTGCTTGTTGTTTCTAAGAGTTGTTCATGAAATTTCACTTATTCACTGAGTAGCTGCTGTTTGACGGATTTCGTTTATTTATTTTTTTGTCCATGATAGTCTGTGCATTCGTCTAAAGAATTATTGTTGCTATGTTTGGGTCTGACCGTTTAAATATTACAGTCGATCAAACTGTACATCAACAGCAAGATTTACGCAGCGTTTTTTGTAGTACATGTTTTCTCTGTTATCATTAAAACGACTCCAACCCAGGTAGAAAAAAAGAATACTTATCATCAAATAAGAAATTAAACTGCTCTCTTTTGAAATTTCGATTGCTATTAACCAATGTTCGTTACCTTATCGTGGGACTGTGCATTGCAAATGGACGTGATTAGATTCGCGTTGTTAATAGTTGAATTTTCCGACTTCGTCATCATTGACCGGCCATCAATTTCCTTCGTCTGTCATCATCTCCAACGAATTCAGGACTAGACTATACAATCGAAGCATACACAGCACGCACGCACGCACGCACACACACAGCCATATATACACAGGCATATACATACGCGCACACGCACGCATTCGTAGACAAACACCTCGTGCCATGCACCACACTCCAAGCAGCACTCACCACACCACACACCACACACCACACACCACACACCACACACCACACACCACACACCACACACCACACACCACTCTCAACACACACCGCTCACAACATTCACAACACACAACACTCACCACACACAACACATTCCGCACTCACCACACACAACACTCACCACACACAACACCCACCACACACAACACCCACCACACACAACACCCACCACACACAACACTCACCACAGACACAACACTCGCCACACCCCCATCATCCATGCATATACGTACACACTCAAACACACACATTCAAAACCTACGCACGCACGCACACGCACACGCACACGCACACGCACACGCACACGCACACGCACACGCACACGCACACGCACACGCACACGCACACGCACACGCACACGCACACGTCATCATTGGCCGGCCATCACTTTCCTTCGTCTGTCATCATCTCCAACGAATTCAGGACTAGACTGTACAATCGAAGCATACACATGTTTTACATAATTATAAACTTAAGGAGACATACGCCCGCACGCACACATACACACACACGCACGCACGCACACGCAGAGCCATATATACACAGGCATATACATACGCGCACACGCACGCATTCGTAGACAAACACCTCGTGCCATGCACCACACTCCAAGCAGCACTCACCACACCACACACCACACACCACACACCACTCACCACACACCACACACCACACACCACACACCACACACCACACACCACACACCACACCCCACACCACACACACACACACACACCACACACCACACACCACACACCACATACCACACACCACACACCACAACACACACCACTCTCAACACACACCGCTCACAACATTCACAACACACAACACTCACCACACACAACACATTCCGCACTCACCACACACAACACTCTCACCACACACAACACACAACACACACCACACACAACACCCACCACACACAACACTCACCACATACAACACTCACCACACACAACACTCACCACACACACAACACTCACCACAGACACAACACTCGCCACACCCCATCATCCATGCATATACGTACATATAACATACGCACGTATGTACGTAGATGCGCATGGCGCGTTGCGTCACGCACGCACACGCGTAACGCATGCGTGCATACATAATGCATGAATGCACACGCGCACACACACGCACACACGCTCGACCGCACGCAGACACCCCACCACACATACTGACCCCCTCCCACAACCCCACACACTCAAACACACACATTCAAAACCTACGCACGCACGCACACGCACACGCGCACGCACGCACGCACGCACACGCCCACGCCCACGCCCACGCCCACGCCCACGCACACGCACACGCACACGCACACACGCACGACGCCGAACCACCGCACACAACGACGGACGACCGACCGACCGACCGACCGACCGACCGACCGACCGACCGACCGACCGACCGACCGACCGACCGACCGACCGACCGACCGACCGACCGACCGACCGACCGACCGACCGACCGACCGACCGACCGACCGACCGACCGACCGACCGACCGACCGACCGACCGACCGACCGACCGACCGACCGACCGACCGACCGACCGACCGACCGACCGACCGACCGACCGACCGACCGACCGACCGACCGACCGACCGACCGACCGACCGACCGACCGACCGACCGACCGACCGACCGACCGACCGACCGACCGACCGACCGACCGACCGACCGACCGACCGACCGACCGACCGACCGACCGACCGACCGACCGACCGACCGACCGACCGACGCGACCGACCGACCGACCGACCGACCGACCGACCGACCGACCGACCGACCGACCGACCGACCGACCGACCGACCGACCGACCGACCGACCGAATGACGTGCTGACTGATTGGTAAAGACTGATCAATATATTGGTTGACTGGTTGACTGGTTGACTGGTTGACTGGTTGACTGGTTGACTGGTTGACTGGTTGACTGGTTGACTGGTTGACTGGTTGACTGGTTGACGTTGATGTGACTGGTGACTGGTTGACTTGTTGATCTAGAGTTTGAAACTTGGCTTACGTTGTAACAACTAGGGCATATTTGAATGAGCAATTGCACTGGCACATTGCAAATTTGGCTTAACAGCTGCTAACAACCGCGATGTGCCACACTTGACGATCGAGAAATCACGTGGCCATCTTGCTTGCGTGTGGTGACGCGTCAACTGAACTTAGTTAACTTAGGTAACCGCCTCCCTCCCACCCTCGCTACTGGTCTAGCTCCAGTGTCTGCTTTCTGGTCCCTCGTCACTGTCCTCCGCTGCCGTCTCTACCGGTTGGCTCCTGTCCTGTCCTGTCCTGTCCTGTCCTGTCCTGTCCTGTCCTGTCCTGTCCTGTCCTGTCCTGTCCTGTCCTGTCCTGTCTGTCTCTTTCTCTCGTCCTCCATTTCTCTCCCGGATCTCTCTACGCAATCCTCACTTCTAAATTTTTGTCGTCATCGTCACATTTACCTTCCACTTTCCCGACATCAGCTCACTCCGTGAAACGTTGTCTCATTAAACTACCGTTATTATGCAGCGAGTCGCATTTGAAATGCGAATAAACCTCAACCTACAGTCTCTGTACACTAAATATCGAGACAAATAAAATTTTCTTTTACGGTTTGTTGGAATTGAGTATCCCTGCCCGTGTGTATCATCCTCGGACAAATAATTCCGATGACTGCAAATTGTGACGTTTTTGTGATAATGATAATTGCTCTACATAAAATGTCTACTACCTCAGTATTTTTAGTTTAAATATATTCATTAAGTTGTCGTGACAATTGTTTATGTAGGTCTACTATTTCTCAACAACTCTGGGCCTGGGGTCATTGCCGCTGCCAAAATATGGAATTTATGTTCTGCTTTTGTAAAGGACATTAAGAAGTCAAAGTTAATTTTTTCACATCCTGCCCCTGCATGGTATATGCGTTGTAATTATACTTATCTGTTCAACCGTGGCTTCACTTCTTTGCAGTGTTTCACCGTGGTATTCTAGCGTTTTTGGTAGATGGCAGACATCGAGCGATTCACAGCGCACTGTTAGGAGCGTTTGTGACGTCATTTACGTAGGTCGTCAGTCACGTGAACCTGTAACCGCCTGGTGGCGCTGCTAAATTGTTGGGAGAAGGCTGTGGTTGGGTGCAGAGCCTTATATATGTAGCTAAGGCTCTGGATAGAACGTTCGACGTTCCGTACATTGACGCTTTTGCCGCGTTGTTGTGTCTGTGAAGTCATAAAACAATCAAATCGTTCAGATAAAAACATACCAATACATACAGAAAATCTAGTTTTTTGATTTGTTAAATTGTATTACACAAGTCTTAACAATATGAAATAAAAGACACTAAAGATTGTATTTCATTACGATTTACAAAACTAATGTGGTCACAGACATATTTAGGCTGCACCTCAAAATAAATTGTATAACGGATTGTAGCTACAGCAGTAAAGACAATTGCAAAGCATTTCGATTCTGGGTATACTTTCACTTGTAGCACCTATCAATTTCGCCTTTCTGTTAGTCACCCTTCTTACATATGGAGATAGAGTTAATAAAACGAATGGACCTGAAATTGCAAGCAAACATCCAATTCATTCAACATTTTGCTTGAATGATGACATCCATTTCCGATGTTTTGATACAGGGAAATTTTGTAGTCAACTTGACAAAAGCCTTGATTTTATGTTCGCGACAGTGGAACGAAACGCCACTGAGCTTTGTTTTATAATAATCGACATGTCAGATACCATAATTTCCGGTCACATACCGATTAGTCAGTTAGGTCTTGCTCTATGTTAAAGTCGCATAGCTTTGCGGCAATTTCCTTTACAGAATTAAAGCAAAACAACTGTTTATAAGTCTTAATTGATTCGATAGATGGCACCACGCACTGACGGGCACTCGGCAGGTGGCGGAACCGTGAGATAGAACGTTCGACGTTCCGTACAGTGACGCGGTTGCCGCGTTTTCTCTCTGTGACGTCATCTAACAATCAAATCGGTCAGATAAAAAAAAACATACCAATGACGCATGCATAAAGTCTAATGTTTTTATTTCTTAGAGCGGGGAAGATCAAAGGTCAAGGTAAAAATATCAAAGGTTACAATGCGCCCCCTAGCGGATAGCTGATGAACTGGTGGCGCCCCTAGCATATAGTCGATGAACTACAAAATAGGTCAAAGAACAAGTGGACCCATCTGTCGGATATGTCGTGAACTAATTCCCCCCAAAAAACGTCTTATTTTTTAACTACTTTAAAAAAACAAAGGTCAACGTTAAGGTCAATTATCATCATCATCACGTTCTGCACATAGGCCACTTGGGTCACTTTCTTCACGTTCCTCATGTGGGTTATCTACATATCATAGCGCATGCGCAATGTTATTGTTTTCTACCTATCATACATAACAGTGGGCTAATGCAACTGCCGCGGAGGAAGATAAAATGTTATAAGTGATTGCGTGTTTATAAAACTATAGTAAATTGGGCTTAACTCAGCGCCATATGCAGTGTGCCGCTCTACTGGTAGCTAAGTTATCAACTAGGAAAATATATTCAATAAAGCGACAATTTCTGTCTTCCGGAAAACGACCGCCCCATTAGGTCATTGCGCTATGTTGTAATTTGTATCTCTACCGAGAACACTTTGGTTTTTTAAAACGTATGCGACTAGCATACCTACATATTTAGTTTGGTTAGTTACTTGGTCCGTCAGCTGAAGGTATAGGAGATATTGACCGTCGATCCTCCTGCCTGCGACTGTGCGACGTGCAAGGGCACCGCTAATATAAGTAGCCCTGCCACATATGAAGAATAGTTTGGTGCGCGTGCGCAATGTCTTCCGTCAATACAAAATTGTAGTTCACGATCGCTACCATGTCCAGTATGTAGGTGTCCAGTATGTAGGTCACATAGGTCTTTCGCCAATACAAAATAATAGTTCACGATCGCTACCATGTCCTGTATGAGGTCACATAGCTCTTCCGGCAATACAAAACTTGGGTCACTTTCTTCACGTTCCGCATGTACACATCATAGCGCATGCACAATGATATTGTTTTCTATCTATCTTAATGTTATGTTGTTACTGAAATTGGATTCAACATTCTACAAAACAGTAGTCGTGGATATGATATAAACAGGTTCTTATATAATTTGATATACTTCGTAAATCATCGATTTATATCCCTCAAGAAATAAAATATTCTATGAGTCTATGTAGAATGATTTGACTGTCTCATGCATCTATAGGTATATGTATGCAACAGTCATGCCTATTAAAACGTTATTAGTCAAGTAAGATCAATGTCGACCAATTTAAGAGGAAGCAATGCTTCATAAAAGGGGCCCATGGACAACTGTTACATAATATAAGAGGATAAGCTGATGGGCAGTAGAAGTTCTAGTCAAAGGGGAGAGCAGGACCAAAGCTGCAAATCAGAATTCAAGGATATCAACACTTTGAATTGGGAATGGTGTCATTTCTGTATTGGCCATGTGGTTAGGCAACAGAGAATTAGAAACATAACTGTTGACTTGAGAATACTGCCTGATGATCAGTTTGTGTACATGTTAGACTTGGCCATATGAGGACGCTGTTTGTGACATTATGCAAATTGAGGATGTACTGTTTATGTGCATTATTTCAATGAAGCCAGAGACCAGAACGACAAGTAGGAAACGGCGAGCAGAAACCATGCAGGTTAGTAAATATTATTGTAATTATGATTACAGTACTGTTATATTTGTCTCTGGTATCATCAGAACATGTTAGCATTGCACAGCAATTTTCTATAAAATAATTACTATACCAACACTAAAACATGCTACAGAATCAACCATACATAACATAGTGTTACTATTAATTATGTTATAGTGTGTGTCTATCCGAAGGCACTACCCATTATAACCCGTCAGTTGGCAATATTCCCTGGGAACACATTTAGAATTTTAATTTAGGCATGTCAAGAGAGTCATAATAGAATAGAAGTAGAATATTGTGTAACTTCGTGCATGCACGTTTTGTTATTGCTACAGAGGGGGTGTGACTGTAGTCAAAATATAATAAATTTTCTAAGTAATCAAAGACAATGTTTCTTTATTCCCCAAAACATTATGCACTCAAAGGTGCACCTCAACGTTAAGAATCTGCAGTTTTGCTTTTCAAGTGTCAAACCTTTGTTTAGTTGGGGGCCGTAATAGTCTTCTGACAGCAGTTAGTAATATGAGACAGTTACATGGGTGGAAAATATTTGGAATCTCACAGTCGCCCATACCATGCATTGTGTGAACTAGACCCATTGCCGACATCATTTGTCAAACAACACATCGACGCTCTTTCTCCTCTACTAGCCACAACCGTATTTCGCGCACCCATGAAACACGCTGTCGTTGTACCAATTTTGAAGAAGGGAGGGTCTGACGCCAACTCGCTCACCAATTACCGCCCAATATCTAACATCGCGTTTGCGGCGAAGACTACTGAGCGTTTCGTTGCACAACAGGTACATTTCATGGAGGAGAGTGGTACCGTGCGCACCATAGTGCGGAAACCGCACTCGTGCGGATACACAACGACATCGCCCATTCGATTGACAATCGCCAGAGTGTGTTCCTCGTGCTACTCGATCTAAGTGCGGCCTTCGGCACCATCGACCATACTATATTGCTGCGACGGTTGTCTGGATACGGGTTATCTGGGGACGTCCTCGCCTGGCTGACATCTTACTTGTGTGACCGCACATATGTCGTACGAGTAAAGCGTGGCGTGTCGGAAGCAAACATCATAACTACAGGAGTGCCACAAGGGACAGTCCTTGGACCGCTACTGTTCAACGCGTACATCGCACCACTGACGACACCTTTATAAAAGCACAATATTCGCCACCACTTATACGCAGACGACACCCAACTGTACATCACTTTCCCACCAACCGACCACACACAAGCCCTCGCGCGTATGGAAGCCTGCGTACAAGACGCGAAAGCATGGCTCTGTGATAATGGACTCGTGATGAATGACAACAAGTCACAAGCCATTGTCATCCATTCATCATGCCTGCGTACACCAACATCGTTAACCCGCGTCAACATATGTGGCCAGCTCGTCGAAACTTCCCCCGTTATACGGGATCTAGGATTCAACGTCGACTAGGTTCAATTGCATGTTGATGTAAAATATGTATTTCCAAAATACTATCAAATACATTTGACACAGATCAGGCATTTATTTAGAAGTGTAATTATTGCCTAATATTCTTTACTATCGTATAAGTTCATCAGAATTGTATTATCATCAACAAATGTACTCCGGTATTCCTGTGTACATTTATAATTGTTTTTATTTGTTTAGATGTGTGTATAAATATTATTAATATAAGTAGGCCTACATGTTTTTCACAATTTCAGCATAAGGTTTGTATTGCACCCAAAAAGGTATGACTATTAGTACACCTACTTACTTATTATTCCTGACAAATTAATAATATACATTTGTGTTCTGCATGGTTTTCATTAATGATACCATTAAATGAGTAATTGATCACATATATATAAACATATCTCTAAATCACAAGGCCCGGAACTGAGTTTGACGTATTCGTTTGGCTTGGCCTGGCCTATAAGCGCGCGGCATTCTAGGTCTCTGCTGAGGCCGGTCAGCTTCCTGCGACGTCACTACGCTTGCCTACGGCACAACAACATCGAGTCTTCGTTTAGTTGGCGTGACATGTAGCAGCTGCTTAGTCCTAAATCGGTGGTCAACAAGTAATTATGAAGAAGACATGTATCACCAGTTGATGGAACAAGATCCAACAAAACGTCGCCGACCGTCGTCTTCTTAAACCCGGGGCAGTGCTGACAATATTTAGCCATGAATGGACCTAAAAGCTAAACCGTCGAAGCAAGGCATATATCAAGGTGGCCGAGACATCAATGATCAGATCGCAAGAAGGTTAGTATGATGTACTATTTTTTTCTGTGGTATAACGTTTATATTTAATTGTGTTTTTTACAGACGTCAAGCACATGTAACGTTTTTGTGCTGTTAAAAGTAGTGTTGACCTCCGTAGACCGGCTATCGATTGATGATGGCTCGATCATCGATGTATTGACGATGCCCGATGCCGATGTCCATCGATGACAGCTAACCTGTTTCTATGGTATCACGTCCACATGTGTAAAGACTAAGATATACTTGAACCAAGCTAGGACAATAGCAACATTTATATCATCGCAGAATTTAGTACAATGCAGAATAAATAATTTAGCCTTTAGAAGAAACTTGAATAACTGAAATTGAACATGACACGTCTCATGGGTGATAATATGTCATCGGCGGAGGGACCGTGGCCTTGGATTGTCGTTGGCACTTGTTCGTAAACTCATAGTGACATAGACATTTATTTCCATCGATGTGAATGTAGGCTATGGCAGAGTAAGGTGACATTGAATAATACAGCTAGTAAAGCTTATGATCAGTGTGTTCAGATATGTGCTAAGAAACAATGAAAATGTTATGATGCTGAAAACTAGAAATTCAGTCAGTATTTATTTAAACATTAAGTTTTTACAAAGTTTTGTTAGTTGCATTTTTCTGTTAGTTTCCAATTATGAGATACACATCTGACTATATTGATCATAATTGTATCAAGTTTCTGCAAAGTTTCTTTCAAAATTAGTTTCACCTTCGAGTAGCAGTGTTTATGACTGTTTAATGGCTGGTGGAATTCAATGATTGTTTGAAATCCACTACTCATTTTATCTGCAACAAGTTGTGTTTATTTTGATGTTTTATTAGCTTTTTAGATGTGACGTCGGTATCCACTGGTTAAAGATCTATTGTCACCTGTAAGTGATGATTGAAAAAAAGATAAGTTTTATTCTAGATAATTATAGAGTGAAAATTCATACACTTGATTGATATTGTCTGCTGCATTCTCACAATGTGGCTGTGTTTCTCACTTTCTGGTAATCTCATATGAATAACCAAAGGAAATTCCAAATAGGTGATGATGCAATGAATTATTTCACGTTCCTTTGTTGTTGGTTACAGAAAAGAGTGATTGTCACTCCTGTATCACATTGTGGCACCCACACGCATGTGCACACGCTGCAATTGTTGAGGAACAAGATACGACAATTCCCTAGCTCACTAAATTCTGTCATACTGGACAGGTGGAGGTGTATCAGAGTTACCTGGCCCAAGAGACAGCACTTCTATGAAGGTATGACAGCAGTCGTAACTACAAGGGGACTTTTGCGACAAAGGGACTTTTGCGATAAGTTGCATTTGAATCCTTGCTTGTACAGTTCTCTTCATATTGCACCAAGCTGTATAAAGTCGCACATGGTAATTGCAGTATTGCTTCATATTTCTAAGATAATACAGGTATGGCATTTGAATGAACTCCTAGTAACTGTGTCATGGGGGGACAAAACACAGCTGTAATCAGTTACTGTGTATGAATACAGCTACTTGTGTAATTAATAACTTCTCTGTTTTATATAAAATACAATAAATAACACGTCATTATCACTGAATGTATTAAAATATAATATAAAAATACATAAAAATACAGTCACTGTATATATATACATGATACAAAGTGAAACATTAAGATTAGAACAACAAGTGATAATTGGGAGTGGAATGTGATAGTGGAATTCCTGGTCAATGTGTTGTTATTTAACTTATGGTTACTAATTTGGCTAATGTTTGGTTACTAAAACAATGACTTCTTACATGATTATCAAATGAAATTACAAAAAAATAGTACATGTTTATAATCATGTAGAAAAAGTTTCAAAGTTGTCTAAATACTAATCAGTTAATGCAAGCACTATATTCATTGTAGGAATGAAATCACGATTGATGTTATCTGCTCTTGCGGAGAACTATCGGCCACGTCCTGTCCCAGGCATCCCTGTTAACACAGATGTCATCTTCGAGAAACAATGATTAAACTGGAGGTTGCGCAACAGAACTCAAGTCCGACATAACCGTCTACCCATGCTGATGAGCCACATAATCCATGTGGTGATGGGAAAAGTTACACTGCCACTAACCACTGTACCACCAGGGGTTGCTTGATCGGGGCAAATGTGCCAAAACCGAATAAGGAAGATCTGCGAGCTGCATGGCTCAATCGTTTTGTACATTAGTCAAGTCTTCGAGAGCAAAGTGATATCCCTCGTGCTGCTCTCCAAGCGAGGACAGGGAACTTTGTCCTGATTAGGTGGCTGGTGCATGCTGGCAGTACTCGATGAACACTCCGGCCCAACTTGCTGTGAACCCACCAGTAAACTGCCTATAGACAGCCCACCTGAGCAACCTGAAATAAACGTGTTCAGATAAATATACATATGACATTGTAAATAAGATGAAAATTAATCAATGATCCTTTTAATTTAAAATATATCATTATAGACACACCCCATTTCAAACATGTGGTGCTTTTTAAGAAAAACAAAAATAAATGTGTGGCAGTATTATAGCATATTGCATCTAATGTTGACAATATGCACTTTTAAATCGCTGTGTGGCATTAGAAACCATTGAGGATCTATTTCTATAATTTGGAATAAAGTGAATTAGGGTATTGCTAGTAAGTTCAAGAAATGTTTATTAATTTGATTGAACCATTCTGAAAGCTGTCAAACATAAACATCTTGTCTAAAACCTCTAATGACAACTCCAGTCCCTGCATTCACATATTTGGTTGTCATCTCATAATGGATAACCAGAGAAAATGTCAATTAGATTATTATCGTGAAAAGACTAGGCACTATAATTTACTCTATGATCCATTCTATACTTTGGGCAGTAGTAGGAACTATGCACCATGTTCACAAATATACCTGCCATTTTCACTACATAAAAATTATAATGGTTCCATGTGTTGTATCTATAAGTAATGATAACTATTATTTTTTATTTATAATGCTACTTTGTTTGATGTTGTATTGTTGCTTCTTATTTGATGCATTAACGTTTATTGCAACATAATTATATAAAATGTATGCACAGTATACTTACTTATTTGTTGATGGATCTAGTTGCCAGTTATCTATCTGTATATGGTTCAGTGCAACCAATACATTCCGAAGCACCAGTTGCTCGAAGCAGAGA
This sequence comes from Ridgeia piscesae, assembly GCA_025642075.2. Classification (NCBI taxonomy): domain Eukaryota; kingdom Metazoa; phylum Annelida; class Polychaeta; order Sabellida; family Siboglinidae; genus Ridgeia; species Ridgeia piscesae. The sequence continues at coordinate 71,126 of JAODUO010000356.1, read as the reverse complement.
ATAATTTCAAATCCGACTTTTCGTAATACACAGCAGTCCACCTGTAATACAAAAATCGAACATTAAGAAATGTTTTATGTGAATCATTGCAAACATGGATTATTATTCTGAATGAACATAATTTCACAAAGCATGAATTCTGACACATTTCCTGTATTCATCTCGTCACTAATATCTCTGGGTTCTTTGAAACAAACTCATTATCTATGTTTATATATGACTCCGTAAGACACCTGCAAAATGACGAGAAGATAACCCTGCAGTTTATGTTCAAATAAAATAATCGTAACTGCCTGCCATTGCTGTGAAGGCGGTGCATTTAGATCATGATATATGAATAAATATAGCTGCTGTTATTACAAATGTGATGGGTGTCGACACCTGGGGGATGCAAAAAACAGCAAGGTATTGACTATTCATTTGTATGGATTTCCCCCCACAATAAACACACCTGCACAATTGAATTGTGGGACCTGATTCATTTAATTTCATTGGAACTATTCAATACAATGTATGTTAAATGATAAACCCCACGAAGTCTTAACAAATGTGTTATTACCATAAAGCATAATAAGTGACACATACTTAGTCTAATAGTTGAATGCGGCAAGCCTGAGGTCACTGAGGTGATCCGGCTGGCCCAAGCTAAGCGATCATATTTCGCTTGTCATAATAATACGATCATTACGCAGTCCGGACCTCAGGATAATAATATTTAAGCAATAACAATAATAGACAACTTAATATTTACCTTCATCAATATGCTCCACGCGTTGCCGAGTTGCAGCCATTTCATGACAGCAGACAAACTTGTCACCGCATCAACAAATTGGCGCACAGCGCTTCCAGACGGATTTATGAATAACTAATCTGTGGAGAAGCCTAAGCGTAGTGACGTCATTCTTCGTCGACAATAGGGCCTGCAAGTGGGTCACGATACATGGCGTGACTCCGCGCGACTGAAGCTTATTTTATTGGGGACTAAGCGAGACTAATTGGGGACTGGACACAAGAATAATATTCTAACGATGGATGACAGTTGTAGCTTCCGACTGGTGAATACTAGGAAAATCAGTTCATAAATATCTTGTGTTATACGTTTCTTATCTTAAATGTCCGATTTAATATTGAGTTTACCACACTATCATAGACACATAGCGATTTACGTAGTGCAGATAATCGACACGATGCTAGGCCTGTATGTGTCTTTTACGGGATTTGTGTTTTTCATTGCTGTACGTTGTGGTTTCGATATGCAGTTATATCTGACAAGTTGTCTAAATGCACATAATCACAACACATGTATACGTTTGGCCCAAACAGGTTGTACAGCGCGAAAACTGGCACTCTTCATTATTAGTCAAGATCGCCAAACACAGTACTTGCCGCTATTGCCATGGCAACTACCATAATAATCGATTAAAATTCATGATTTCCGTGATCATTGTCACCGGCAAAATGTTCCACTGCTTCTGCTTGTAATAATCCTTCCGAAAAGATAACTGAAATATGCTATTTCGGGACAGTTCGATTATTACGACCAAAACAAAACAAAGTTCTATATGTTAACATGGAGTATATGGACCTCCTGCCCTCAACTGCCCCCAGCCTCGTTTTCGCACGCGAGACTTGCACGCCCTATGGCGTAGCTTATAGTATTTCGATGGCTGGGTGTTCAAAAATATTTTTCAGGTAAACGGCTGGCGTTAAAAAATTGAGTATATGTGGAAATTGTTACTTTATATTAACTCTATTAGGTGTACGCCACGACTATTATGAACCTCAACTAATACGTCGATCACCCTATTATAAATCTGACAAGTTTACCGAACTAACGCAAACAAAACAATCACGTTTTAGTGTCTTAAGCACAAACATTCAATCAATAAATTCTAAATTTAATGAATTGGAGGCTTTCGTAGAAGAGTTAGTAATAACAATTTAAAATGTAATGTAATTTGCATACAGGAAACTTGGACATCAGAAAATTATGACTTATCACAATTTTCCTTACATGGTTATGACTGTATAGCACAAGGTAAATATGCAGTAAAATGGAGGGCTAATCATATATGTCGACATTAACTATAGATCTGAGATCAACTTAAAACTAAACATGTATGAACACTGGGAAGGCTTGATAGTCCAAATAAATGGTGGTAATCTCTCTAAAAGCATAACGATCGGAAACATATACAGACCTCCACGAACATCAAATGATAACTTAAATGCTTTTATAAAAGAATTTTCGTCCATAGTGTCATTATTAAAACACAATTGTAAAAATACTGTAATCATTGCAGGTGATTTTAATATAAATTTGCTCAAATTAATTGAAAATTATATATATATATATATTAGTTATTTTGACTCCTTAATATCACATCTTTTCTCACAGATTACCTTTCCTACTAGATTTACTAGAACAAATGGTACTTTAATTGATAATTTCTTTTGCAAACTTAGTCAATCTATGTTGGAAAGTACTGCCGGGAACATAAATACAGTTATTATTTAAATAAAAATGTAACTTCTACATTTATTTTTGAACATATTGATGAAGAAACTGTGAGGAAAACTATAAACAACCTTCCCACAAAAAACAGCTGTGGATTTGATAGTATCTCAACAAAATTACTAATTGAACGTGTAATTTTAAAACCATTAACACTATTAATAAACCAAGTTTTATACTCTGGTGTATTCCCTGATAAACTGAAAATTTCAAAAGTTATTCTTATATTTAAGAAAGATGATCCATCCTTATTTGAAAACTACAGACCAACCTCTCTTCTCCCTACCATTTCTAAAGTATTAGAAAAACTAATTGTTATACAATTATATTCATATTTCAACGAAAAGAATTTTCTAAGTGATAATCAGTATGGTCTTAGAGCTAAATATTCAACAGAATACGCTGCGATTAAAATAATTGATAGAATTGTGACTAAATGGATACAAATGATATACCAATTAATGTATTTCTTGACCTATCAAAGGTATTTGACACTATTGACCATAACATTTTACAAAACAAATTAGCATACTATGGCCTAAATGGCTCTGCCTTGTATTTGTTCCAAAGTTACTTAAAAAACAAAAAACAATATACTGAAATTGAACAAATAAACTCAGACATCTTACCTATAACAATCGGTGTCCCACAAGGTGCTGTCTTGGGATCACTATTGTTTATTATTTATATAAACGATTTTCCACAAGCTAGTCAATTATTTAATTTTGTTATGTATGCCGATGACACTACACTATCTAACTCTTTAAAGGGTAAAAAAGGCAACGGTTTCGTGGCGTACACTTAATAGAGTTAACATAAAGTAACAATTTCCACATATACTCAATTTTATAACGCCAGCGGTTTACCTGAAAAATATTTTTGAACATCCAGCCATCGAAATACTATAAACTACGCCATTGTCGACGAAGAATTACGTCACGACGGTTAAGCCTCTCCGCAAATCATTGGATCTTGGTAAATCGGCATTACCTCTGCGCGCGCACACTTGGCAGAAAGGGAGATTACCGCGGGAACCCGTGCCGCGCGTTTGTAATGTCTTCATGTTAGCACCCGCATTTTAAAATGTGCCGTTGGTTGTAATTGACGAAATTGTTTCATAATAATGAAGTAATAAGTATCAATATTTCATATAGCTCTAATATCTGGTGTCCTGTATTTGCCGAAATACTTCGTACATTTCGATAAACTGGCCCAAATCCCGCCCGACATGATAACCTAGCCAAAATCCCGTCTGTCGAGAGTGATTGTTATGTAAATAAAATACTGGCCCGGTTAATGATTTTTATTGTAAAAACAATGATAAGCAAGAGTGAAATAACACTGAGCAAGCTGAAAGTAAACGCAATAATAAGCATAATCCACAAACGTTCCTAGGCTATGCCTACTGCGAGTTATCACCATTCCTAATATCAATGAATTAAGCCTATAATACTAGCTTTAGCTAATATATGCAACTATAAACTTCATGGGTGAGGGTCTTCCCCCACTGACTTCTATTGGCCACTGGATATAGCCAGCCGGCCACACGTTTCACGCAGTGCCAGTTTTATTTAGCCATTTGACTGACAGGAGCCATCATTTGACCATCATGTAGCTTACACAGGTAGTAGTTACACTGCCTACATTGTCATAGGATCTGTGAATATATATTACTCTTGGACTTGGTATTGAATTAATAAACGTTTTCCTGGTACACAAGATTTACGGTACCTGCAGCTATAACCTCCAGAATAAATCATACATGTCAGAGCCATGTTAATTGTCACTATGTTTCTTGTATTGGCAGATGCAGATGTACAGCAAAATGCCAGGAAGCTGGTATGCAGTATCATCAAAGAGAGTGAACTCACACAATATCATCGATATCCAAGCTGATGTAGTTCACCAAAGAATATCGAACCTGTCTTAGAGTGTCGAGAGAGGTTGACCAAAGGCTCATGCCATATTTGACAGACCATGGCATCCACCGTTCCATCATCAACTCCAAAGCTAGTCAGACGTCACCATATTCGCAGGTCAAGTACTCTGCATTCTACATTGGCCTCTAGTCAGTCAGGGTATCTGACCGGCATGGATGCCAGTGTACACACCACCAGCACTGCGGAGTCTGTCAAGATGCAACACACAGTACAACTGGGATCACTTCATTTGGTCGACATTCGAATACTTGACATTTAATATGCAGCATCTTGCATGGCTCATGGCTGTATAGTCTTGTCCACAAATACAGCCGTCGTGTATAGCATATTAACTTGTTGAAGTAGTGGTAGTAAGCATTGTTCAGTTGCTTGGTCACCTGTAAAGAAAAGCATGTATTCAATTTCAGTAAACAAAAAACATGCATCATGGTAGTGGAGTTGGGAGTAAATAATGATGTCATGTCATAACTACTACATGGTGTGCACATATTCATTTTTGATATTTTATGTCAAACATGAATAATTGAGGTTGTCTGGTCGAAGCAAATGTTGGAAATGACAAAATAAGGTTATTGTGAAGCCAACAGCACATTCCCCTCAGAAAATATTCAAGTATTCATGTATGTCTACCTTCTTCAACACTGTAGTATTGATTTCTTGAGTCATTGCTGCAGTATTTTCCCTGCTATATGATGAGTGAGATGGACCACCTCAGTGTTTTTCTAAGCCAATTTGCTCAAATTATGCCAGGATGGCCAACTCATAGGTATTTCTTGCTATAAACATGTTTACACTTGTAGCTGTGCATTTGTTTTCTCTGTATTTCCCAGGGAATACGTTAAAACATCCTTCAGAATGCACCATTTTGAAGGTAATTTTTAAAATAATTGATCTACGTAGCCATGCTCAGTGTATGTGCATTAATGTCTGTGTTGACACACTGGGTATAATAATGCATTACACAAGTGCAAAGGTCATTCTAGTTTTCCATGTTCAAGATAATATGTGAATGAAAATAAATGTGTATTTCAATGGACATATTAAAATATATTGATAATTTATACATTGTTGATAGTTAAAAAATTTTTAAATTACCTGGATTGATCAGCTGTGAGCCTCCCGCAGACTACATATCCTCCCTGCATCTGCCATACCCATGTAACTGCCTTAATCTTAGCCTCTCCTCTGCCTTGTCTCACTTTTGCATTGAAGTGTGGCCTGTAGCAATATTATAATTCGAATATATTATGCATTCATACATTGCTGCGATGAAAATGTTGATAAATATGTGAAAACAGCTGGCACGTGTGAGTTGAAAGGTACCAGGTACATAGACTACAGCCAGGCATCATTGACTACAATGGAAACAAGTGAAAGAATGTTATGTGTAATACTTGCATGATATAGTGTATACCTATTGTATTAACATTTTATTTTCATGTTTATTTATTTATTGAATAAATTCATAACCATCAATCATCGTTGTCATAAAAATCTAAATTAGTTTGCATAAAATATAACGGAAATCAACAACATTCAGTAATAGTACTGAAATGTGAATCACAAAACACTGTTTTAATAATTGTGAAATATAATATTATTCTCCGTTTGATATTGTTACACGAGATAACGAATTCTCCCCTTAAAAATACAACGCTTCTTGCCCGACCAACAAGAACTACTACCAGTCCCCCATGTCAATTTTATTTATCATTTCGTCCCTCACGTCATCTATTCTCTTTGGATGTGTACTTTCGCAATTACTAAGTTTATTAACAAGATCATGCGTAATCAAATACAATACCGGTACATATTAACACAGGTTGTGTCTGGCTGAGTGATGCCGAGCGATATCGATGGTGACTGTCAACTCAAACTGGCTTGCTTGTCAGTAACACTGCCAGACTTAAAATTATTATAATCTTACAAGTTAGAGAATCCGCGTCGAGTAGACGTTCACAAGAGTGAATTAGCCCCCGACTACTCGCTATTGTTGCTAACTGCGTTAATGCACTTAATGCGTACCTTCATAGAAGAATCACTGCCTTTGGAATCTTAGTCATGACGTGTAGTAGGTCGATCTCGCATAAAGCACGTGACCCAAAAAGCACAGGACATCAGCAGCTGGTGATTGTTTCGCCAGTTATACCCGGTGTAACGGCGATTCTTTGTTTACGATAAAAAAATGACAAGTATGCATTTAACAAATTTACTGACTGTGCATACTAGTTAAACTATTAACACATTACACATCTGGTCATAAAAGAACCGGTTTGGCGATTAGCAAACGAGTGCAGGGAGCAGCTTTAAATAGTATCGTGTTCAAAGATGCAGTTAGATTATTTATTAGATTACTAAAAAGGCCGTCTTTGGCATTGCGTCAGCGCAATCTTGAAAAATGGTCGGTAAATTCAAAAAGACTAAAGCTGCAATGCGCTAAATGCGATTTGTATTAACATTTCAAGGTCTTCTTATTAAATATTCCTCTAGGCTCTAGCTACTATAGCTAAACTTCAGCCCAGAAAACTTCCTCAACGACAACGTGCTACGATTATCCGAACATATCGCATATTCACTCATCAACATTAAATAACTCACTTAACATTTTATAATTCACACGGTGGCATTCTCTGTCATCTTGGGTCTCAGAAAATGGGGTTTCACCTGCGCCTCCCCTCATGAGTAGAAAGCCTAGTGGACACAAATTTCAGCCGACCTACTGGCGCGCCCCTAACGGATGTTCAGGTCCCTAGTGAAAAGTGATAAAACGATGAAGTGTTGTTTTACAATATGCAGTTTGTTCATCATTGGCATTGTGTCATGTCAAATATACACATGCACGTGTACAGGTAAGATACTTGTATTTAAAACTATATATGTATATATATATTTGTATATATATATCCTTTTATCCGATCACAAGGGCATTCACTAATTTCCGGAGCGGATGTATAAACTCATCCTACCATGTAATTTACTGATCATTTAGGCTGGTTTATAGTTAATGAGCGGTCAGTCGAACACGCTCGGATATAGATAGTAATTACCAACATATGTAACATAGGTACATTTGGTATCTACACAAACAATCTGCTTGACAAAGATGTAAAATGAGGTTTGAACATACGTTTTTAAAAATAACTGACATCACACGAAATACTCGTTGGCCCCGTTGCGTAATGGTCCCTATGGCGTGTTTAAAAACAACATATAAAATACCTCCGAAGGGCGGAATAGACGTAGGTAATATGGATTGGACTCTCACTATGCCTAAGGATGCTTTGTCCAGTTGCCACTCTCGGATAACAATGTTATTACATTTTGTTATTGCTACCAGTACCATCACCGCATTACCATTTCGACTCGCGACACGGAATTATGTTCGCGCGACTTCGCTTCGCCTTCGTCTCGCAGTGTATATTTTGTAAGTATTTCGCCAAAATATACCTTTTGAACCATTCGTTTGAACAAGTAGAATAAAATAAGTGTTACAGATTTGGAATATAGGTATACTTTACAAATGATTTTTCATATATTGGAACAATCGGCATGTTTTGATGCATGCGTTTGACTCGCGGACTGACCTAAATTAAATTGCTAGTAACAGTAACACTAACACTTAAGAATGAGTGCATTTGGACTGAAACCCAGATAACAGGAATGAAACACATGGTCCTGTGCATTTTCTGTCGTACCCCATATGATTCAACTGACCATTGTAAGATGTAATGTATTACTGATGTTAGGTGGGAGGCATATCTATTTAGATTTTAGGAACCATGGTGGAATGCCTTCCGGCCCTTGTGATTTAGAGATTTGTTTTTTATAGATTTTATCAATTACTCATTTAATGGTGTTATTAATGAAAGCCATGCAGAACACAAATGTATATTATTAATTTGTCAGGAATAATAATTTTCATCTGTCAGTTTGGAATGTAGGTAACTATCTAGCGTGAAAACGTGCATTTTTATGGACCGGAACCTGGATGAAATGTTAGTGAAATGCAATTTTTCATTTTGGCCCTACGTAAAGTGAACTTTCGATTTAATCGGTGTTAACAGCACTTAACATTTTAGTGAAACGGTCCTCTGGTTTCGGGCCATACAAAAATGCACATCGAAAAACAAATGTTTAAAAGTACGCCATATCATACTTAAAGTTGCATTCTGACTTCCGCCATGTTTAAAATAAAAATGTCCAGTAAACCAGCATTCACATACACTATATATTGTTTTCCTCAACTACCTTTGTTTTCCTCAACTTATTTTCACATAATATGCCATTTTTAGATAGAACGGTGCAAAAGACGAAACAATGACCTGGCGAGGCTCGTCAATAAAACATCACTGATTGGTTTAGACCTCGACGAAGGGATTTCTAATGAAAAGCGTTGTCAGACATGCGCAATGATTCATATAAACAAGACGTTTCCGGCATGCAGCGTTGTCGCTGTTGTTGTCGTCTGTAGTCACGGTTTTCAACGTCATCTTGACTTATGTGATATGTTTGATAGACCTTTGTGTCGTAAAATCGTTGCCGTGCATGTGCTGAGGCGTAAAGGAAAAATCGCAGCACACGATATTCCGTTGCAATGTTGTTACCTTTGCACAAGAAACTGTTAGAAGAGTTTACGGTTAGAGAAGTAAGAGGACGTATATGTGAGGTTTGTTTAGTTTCGTGAATGTGTATGTCATGGATGAATGTAAAAATACTGGATAAATAATGGGGTAGACTCCTGTGAATATAATCATTTATACATTTCCCAACTTCAAGTTCGTATATATCATTCAATTTAATTAATTTAAAAACACAAAGAAGGGGGTGAGAATGTTCCCAATAATTACGTTTTAATATGGAACGAACAATTTGTTATAATAAATAATTCGTCAAATACGTTTTGATAATTCCATACGTCACGTGGGGGTAATCTAAAGTGTAATCAATTATTTTAAGAGCGGTCACAGGACGATAACTGCTAACCTTATTGATTATGTATAAAGCTCTGGTTAGTTTATTTTTGCATTTGTTTTTGTGTTCATGCCAATCAAGTCTTTCATAAATATGAAGACCTAGAAATTGTTCATACTTCATACGCTGGATTATTTTATTAGACATTATTAAAATTAGTTCTTCACTCTCAGGAGCAGTGGACCTACAGAATAACATGCATTTCGTTTTGGAAATATTTAGAGATAGTTTGCGCGAAACCAGTCGCTAATATCTGAAGTTCCTTGTTCATATCTTCATATATATTATTTATTTGTTCTTTCCAGTCTTGTATATAGTAGCGTCATCAGCAAATAATATAGTTTTGCAATGTTGCAAAAACGGATGTAATTTATCTACATTAAAAACAGGAGCTAATTTGATGTCCCGCTGAAGCGAATTACTATTAATACATTTAACATATTGTTTCCAATTTGACAGATAACGTTTAAACCATTTGAGAGGAGTACCCTTTATTCCATAACATTCAAGTTTATATAATAAGATTTGGTGATCAATTGTATCGAATGATTTACTTAAATCCAAGAAAACACTAAGGACTTAGTCTTTATTTTACAGAGCTTTTATAATATCACTAGCAAGCGCGGGCATAGCATTTACTGTTGAATGTTTGTCACGAAAACCATATTGGTTATTATTTAATATTTGTTTTGTTTTAATAAAATGAAAATTCCTTTTATATACAACTTTTCCCCGTATTTTAGAAATTTAGGGTAACAATGATATAGGTCTATAATTGGAAATCTCATATTTAGCATTTGACTTATGGACAGGTATAATTTTCGCAATGTTCAATTCATATGGAACTATTCCCTCAGCCATTGACATGTTTATTAAAATAGATAAAGGTATAGCTATTTGCTCACCAAATAACTTTATAACAAGTGGACTCAAATTGTCATAACTTGCACTTTCCTTATGTCGAAGTGACATTATTATTTGCCTGATCTCATCGGTTGGGCTCATGAACAAACTATTTGAATTAGGTTTAGGGCAATTCTGAAGATATTATATTAATTGCTCTTTTGATCATATACTGTTATGCAGTGGCGTGGTTTGGGCCAACATTTGTATAGAAATTACAAAATGTATTAGATATTTGACTAGGATCCTTAATTATAGCATTATTATGTTTGAAATGTAAAAAAATGTCACATTTTTCGTTGTTTATTCCAATCATTCCAATATTGTTTAGTAAATTCCATGTTTTAGAGTCATTCTTGAATGCGTTTAATTGATTAATGTAGTAGGTTGTCTTTGCAATTAGTTTTAACTTAAAATAGATATTTCTATCTTTAGAAAAACGGATGTGTGTAGGATGTGTCTTAGGTTTTCCCAATATATTTCCGATATAGTTTATTTGAGGTTAAAGATGATTTCAATAGTCAAACATTCCGAAACCCATATTTCGGTTTTATTTTGACAGTTTTCCCTGGTATGTATAATGCAATGACATAACCTGAACGTTCAGTATTTTTAAGCGCATTATTAAAGTCTAGCTGATGAATATGAATATATATGCTGTAGAACAGATTTTATTTGTCGGAATAGACAAGTTAGAGAAAGGTCTATATGTGAATATTAAAGGTTCATTACATATTTTTGAAGGCTTCCGCTTTCCGATAAGACAGAATATAGGTAAATGGTCAGACATATCGTCACATAGTATACAAGAGTGAAAAATGGGGTTGTGTGCCGTACATATATGTTATCAATGCAGGCAGCAGAAGCCTGGGTGATACGAGTTGATTTAGTAATCGTGGGAATGGTATTTCCAGCTAGATACAGATGTAAAAGGTCAGTTGAGGATTTATAAGAGTTAATTTTTAGATAGCAGACATTTTTACCAGTGCCTATTATAACTGGATTACTTGAGTTTTCCTATGTAATATTGCCTCAAACCGTTGAATATATAAAGTATCATTTGTATTAGGAATACGGTATGTTTCACCTATGATTGAAGTTTGTCCTTTACTATTTAATATTATTACCGATATATATCACGACACCACCTTTATATTTAATATTTCTATTTTATAAATAAAATTATAAGTGGGCAGCTTAAAAAGATACGCATTATCATCATTCACAAACCTTTCACATAACAAAATGTAATAAATTTCCATATGTGCATCAGAGAGCTCTGATAATAATGTCTTAAGTTGATCAAATTTTGATGAGAGTCCTGGTATGTTTCAGGGGAATACTTTGCACTGAACATTATTATGACTAAAATTGTCAGGAAGTATATTAATAGTTGCTACATTAAAAGGGTTCGTTTCTACATCTTCATTTTGGGCATATCTCTCGTACAAGTACCTCGTACAAGTAAGCTCAAGATAATTACTTAGCATTTCATCCATACTTTCTTAACACTAATTAGCTTACAAATCACATAGTACATAATCATAAACGAGCGATGTCATTAACGCAAGAAAACAGTATACGAGAAAAAAAGATCGTTAAATAAATGATGATAATTATCACTGTAATAGTTGAGACTTCGCATACACATTTATAGCATTTTCAGCATTTCCAGCATGAACAATCAAGAACATTGTGTTCAAAGTGCTCCTATAATAAACAAAAGGCTGGCGTAAACAAAAAGGTGTTTAAAACATAAACGTGTAATATTAAGTAAGGCTCAAACATAGCATAATTGGCAGCAGGTATATTTCTTCACAGCTAGAAAAAAACACTATCCAGGCAAACTAGTATTATAATGAGAGCACATACGAGCACCAAACATCACAAGACACGGATAAGGCTATTTTACAGAGCATCTCTGTAAATAAGCAAAAATATGTTCGTTACATGCACGCCTACTTAATAATAATGTAATTGCATTTACGTGGACAGTCTAATGATATAAAATACGTTCGGCGCTGTTGAATCATTGTCTGCGTGATTTTAACGATCTTGCTGGGAAATTGAGAAGAGCTTTACTTCCAGAGCTGCTCTTGCAATACGCGTAAACCAGATCATTATTTCCACAGCAGCTATGGAAATAAGAGGGAATATAACCTTTGTTTTCAGAAAAACCTGAAGGCCGATGTGAAATCGGCGAAGAGGATCTTGGTATGTGTTGTTGGGGTATCAAGGTGAATATATAATTTGTCTAAGATGAATAACTTGGCCCCTTCAACACCTTTTCCAGCCCGGATTGTAAACTGATTACCTCTAACTAATGGTAACAATAAATGAGTTTACTAGTTTTTCCAGGGTTTTTATAATAAGATATTTTTGAGCAACTGGTTTGAAGTAGATTAGGTGTTTGGGGTTGTTTGTCTTTGGAATGGGAATAACAGTAAAACAATTCCTAGCGATGCGGATAATAGCAGAGTATAGAGAGGTCTGAAAAAGATGTTGAAAGACACCATTAGATAACATGATCAGCACAGAACGTAAGAGTTCTGCCACATGTACCACCATAGCGTGGGTATTATGTTGAACATAAAGATAATGAGTTATATTATTCTGATCAGAGCCAACAGGGTTGTCAAACGTCGATAGACACTTTAACAAAACGTGTAAAGAAAGCATCCGACACTTCGGGTAAGCACTCGTCACTTACAACATGCAGCCTATTATATTGGTCTGTTATCGTATTAAAAGCTGCCATATTCGTTAAACCCTTCCACACGTTCACGTAGCTCGTAGCTCGGTTGAGCATTCGTTCTCCTACTGCTGCTTTAAATGTTTCTGTCAGCATTAATCAGGCCTGCATTACAGTGATTTGTTTCCAAAACTGTTGTACGATTACATTTGCTATAGTCCACATTTGGATTGTGTCCCTCATTTGCTATGCGCATTACTCCAGCCAGCAGGATATATCTTACGGCAGTTAGCCTGTTGCCCGCTAAAATCATAATCATGCAACCACACCTTCAATAATCTTGTGGAGTAGAGCGTATTCTCAAAATGTAATATAAATTCGACAGAGCGGAAATCTCACGCTGGCTACATATTTTCCAAGTATCAGCTTGACACCCATACCAGCTAAATGCGAAATATAAATATTCAAAAGAAAAACGAATATGAAATATATATCATCTAACATACCGGATACACAACACAATATACACGCACATATGATTGAACAAATTTGTGTCGATTGAATACAACTCAAAGCGAAACATAAAGAATTATTAAATCCGGAATGTAATAAGGACTATTTTAGTCATAATAGGAGCCTGCTACACAAGATATGTACAAGCTAACCTTTATTTTCAAGTGGCGTCATTGACCGACAGCCAATAAATACGGCTGAATACAAGTTTTTAGAACAATAATTGTAAAACAATTATTACCCTATTTCTTGTTAAATCAAAGCATATTATTCGTGTGCGTCCCCCACAGTTCACTTTGCACTAACTTGAGCATGATATTGGGACAGGTTTTATTAATAAAGACAATATATCAGTAACCTGGGAAAAGTATTTACTTTCCTTTACTTGAATATTTTAGTTATGTGACTGTTTCATTACTCATTGTCATTTGTCGGCTGGCAAATCACAATGCGGGTATGCATTCAGGATATATATAAAACCGACACGTCAGTAACTCCATATAAAATTCATTGCAGCGATGGGCCAGATTTCATGAATACGTACTTGGAATACAGAAGAGAACGTACTGGTCCAATCCAGGGCGTGGTGTTCGAGCTGTGTTTTGCAATGTTGCTTCAGTATGCAAATGGCAAATGCTGGTATCGCTACCGTAGTCAACAGCTTTGCATGAATCATTGGATAGACATGTGGCTAGGCATGTGCTGACGTTGACATTCTGAATATGTATTACGGACCCTAAAGTGTGTACGTCTTTGGTTTTATTGAACCCTCCTACGAACGCGTCTCCGCAAACTGTAACAAAGACAACAGTATTTGTAAACATTTTATCTTACCACTGAGTAACGTTCCGAGTGCCTTGGTTGTCATAGTAACAATGGAAATTATTAAAACGTCCGAGTGAATTTATTCAGAGATTTAGGTGTGTATATATATATATATATATATATATATATATATATATATATATATATATATATATATGTATATATATATATATATATATATACACACATACACACACACACACACACACACACACACACACACACACACACACACACACACACACACCACACACACACACACACACACACACACACACACACACACACACACACACACACACACACACACACACACACACACACACACACACACACACACACACACACACACACACACACACACACACACACACACACACACACACACACACACACACACACACACACACACACACACACACACACACACACACACACACACACACACACACACACACACACACACACACACACACACACACACACACACACACACACACACACACACACACACACACACACACACACACACACACACACACACACACACACACACACACACACACACACACACACACACACACACACACACACACACACACACACACACACACACACACACACACACACACACACACACACACACACACACACACACACACACACACACACACACACACACACACACACACACACACACACACACACACACACATGTAGTGATATAATATCAACGTTACTAAATGTGACTTAGCGCGTTTTAAAAATTCTGATTTATCCATGTAGGATGCATAAGTAAGACAGAACACATGTGATATACATGGAGTCAACCAGTATTTAATACATACTATTAAAGACATTATACAATGCATAATAAGTATTGGCCAACCGTATCTTCTTACATCAAATAACCCGATGACGTATAGAACTATACGGTCACATCAATGCATCCCTGCGTAACCCTGTAACTTAACAGACTCGCGGAAGGTCAACGCTTTATAAAACAGCAAGAGTTTTTATGCGTATGTTCGAAGTAAACAGAAAGTTCAGGATAAGGTCGGTCCTCTAGAAGGTAGTGATGGAAACATAATAACAGAGGGATTCTTAACCCATTAGACCCCACGCGTCCAAAAGCGCCCGGGTGTCTCCTCCCCAGAGCGCCCGAAAGCGTCCGGCGGAGATAAAGCCTCTAACGGTGGCCCCATCTTGCGGATACTTAAGAGACTAATTCCCACTGATTCTTTGATATCTCAGCTATGAATCCTGGGTAATTTTGACATGGGTTTGCATTGAAATTTTTGAGTTTTTCGTGATTGAAGTTCATCATCTGTGGACCTTCAAAAATGGCGGCGCCTTGGACATCGTATCTGTTTACTACTGATTAAGTTTGTGCTTATATATCGTTGGATTGGACACTTCTGGCATTGAACTGAAGGTAAGTTTACATTACGTACGAAATACAACTGAATGAGCGATAAAATGAATGATCGGAGCTTTGTTTATGTTTCGTTGTCCAGGTTGGGTGACCAGTAGTCGGGTTTTCAGCACCGAAACTGTTGATTATGTGTTTATAAATGAAAATTAGGTGTTTTATTATAACAAATCATTAGGTAACATTGCCAATTTTCCTAATGGTTGACATTTCGTTGTTTCAGGTGTCAAAATACCAGTGATCACAATGTCAACATACACATTGGCATGACACAGAAGTCGCATATAGGATGATGACAACCAAGATAGAAGTCTTGCAAAGCTGTGTTTCCTGTCCATATCCAGACAAAATGAACTGATTTACATAATACCATATCTAAACAAGGCAGAGCATGTGTAAATAGAACAATATAATACATTTTATGTGAATAAAACATGATATATTCTACTGTATTGTTGTCCAGAATAGTAATGTTCTATGTTTGTCACCTATATATAACAACATATGTTTTACCAACATACACCAAAGTTACACCAATTTAAAGATAATTAAATGAACATTAAAATAAACACAACTTGCAATTATAGAAAATCAGTAGTTTTGAAGATACAGCTTAAAATCTGCAAGCACCCCAAACTGGTGAAATCAGTGGCTGCAGCTTGGGGAACAGGAGCACTAGTCAATTTAACCGGCTGGGGTCTAATGGGTTAATGGCAGAAAACCTAAATGAGTACTTTAGTTCGGTGTTTACCAGGGAAGATATTAGTATATTACCAGTACTTGAGACTAAGTTCGAAGGGAGAGAGTTTGACTATTTAGGACAACTAATTGTAACCCCAACAATGGTAGCTATGAAAATAAGAGATATGAAGGATAATAAATCACCTGGAGTGGATGGGATTCCTCCCAAATTACTATTGGAAATTGTAGAACAAATCAGCATACCGCTTGCAACAGTGTTCAATATGTCATTAGAGGAGGGAATAGTTCCGTTAGAATGGAAAGAAGCAAACATTATACCATTATTTAAAAAAGGTTCGAGAAACAAGTCAGAGAACTATAGACCAGTGAGTTTAACATCGGTGATTTGCAAACTATTAGAAAGACTAATTAAAGATCACCTGGTCGATTTTCTTGTTAAAAATAAATTGATAAACCCATCTCAACATGGGTTTTTAAAAGCGAGGTCATGCTTAACAAATATGTTATGTTTTTTGGAAGATGTCACAAAGTGGCTAGATGAGGGATTACCAGTAGATATAATCTACTTAGATTTTAAAAAAGCCTTTGACAAAGTGCCACACCAAAGACTACTACTTAAACTAAAGGCCCATGGCATAGGAAATGGAATGATCAACTGGATAGAAAAATGGCTTATTGATAGAAGACAAAGAGTAGTAGTTGATGGGGAGGTTTCAAACTGGAAAGCGGTTTTGAGTGGAGTACCGCAGGGATCAGTACTGGGACCTATTTTATTCTTAATATATATCAATGATTTGGATGATGACATAACAAGCAAGGTGTTGAAGTTTGCGGACGACACAAAAGTGTTTAGGAAAATTAAAAGTGATGCAGATAGACAGCATTTACAAGATGATCTTAATAAGTTGATAGAATGGTCTGAGAAGTGGCAAATGGTGTTTAATTTTGGAAAGTGTAAGTGCCTTCACACAGGACATGGGAATGAAGATGCACAATATACAATGGGTGATACTGTACTAAATACTACCTTAAAGGAAAAGGACTTAGGGTTAACTATTAGTGCTGACATGAAGGTATCAGAGCAGTGTGGAATTGCAGCAGCGAAGGGAAACCAAATTCTTGGATTAATTAGGCGAAATATAGTGTACAAAGAAAAAGAACTAATAATACCGCTGTATAAAACAATAGTTAGGCCTCACTTAGAATATTGTATACAAGCATGGAGGCCATATCGCAAGAAGGATATTGATATGCTAGAAAGAGTACAAAGGAGAGCAACCAAAATGATACCAAAACTCAGGAATATTAGTTATGAAATGCGTCTAAAAGAATGTGGTTTAACAACACTAGAAACCAGAAGATTGAGAGGAGATCAGATTGAGGTGTTTAAAATATTGAATGGATATGAAAATATTGACAGAAATATTTTTTCACAGTCAAGGAAGAGAGAAGGACTAGAGGACATGGAGTTACATTAGCAAAGAAGCAGTGTAGACTGGATATTAGAAAATTTTCATTTTCACAAAGAACAGTAAACGAATGGAACAGATTATCAGCTGATTGTGTAGGTGCTAGTAGTGTTAATATATTTAAAAATAAAATCGACATATACCTAAGAAGGGCGGGGTATACTTAGATAGATAGGTTGGACTCTCGATAAGCCAAATGGCTTCCTAGTCCACCTGCCATCTAGAGTTGAATCTCTAGGTGGCAATCTTGTTAAATCTTGTTAAAACGGTCGTAGTGCGGCTGCGAAGATTTCACGTCGCACGGAAGACGCACATATGAGCAACGATTCGATGACGGACGTAACGGAGCAGCGACGACGTCACGACGTAACCGAATATCGATGTATCGAGAACGGATTAATTTGACGATTACCATCCCCATACATCACTCCACCCATGTATACAAAAATGTCTCTTTGCTTAAGCTTCTACCCATCCACGTGTATATCCAGCTCTTCCCTTCTCCGCCCCATCTACATTACCTCCGTCTTGTCCAAACTTACTTACTTACAATCATTTGGCCATTTTAATTTATTTCTTATATATTTACTTATATATTATCTTAATTTTATTTATTCAAGGTATATACCACATAACTTTTAATTTAACTTTATATCGCTAGTTAATTCATGTGCCATTATAATTTCTTTACTCAGTTTTCATTTTATATTGCCATGTTTTGTAAGTTTATATACTTATTTATTTTAACTAGATAATACACCTTTTAGTAGTTTTAGTGGAGCGCAGTGGCTTAGAGGTAGAGTTTCGGACTATCGACTAAGAGGACCCGGGTTCGAATCCTGTGCTGCAGTTTTAAAACCTGGGACATGTTTTTTTCACTCTACATTGCTCCAGTTCACTCAGCTGTATAAAGGATTACCTGTGGTCGATATGTGTACCAGCAGTCTTCGCGCATTAATTGCAGCATATGGCTGGATACGTCCCAGAGAAGTTGAGATGGCGATTAATTGAACATGTCTGCCTGGGAAGTAAAGTGTAAAGCGCTTTGAGGATTGGATACTGCGCTATGTAAGAACTAACCTTTACATTTACTTCTAACTTTTAGTTAAAATGTATATACTGTTGAGTCTACCAGCTTTTGTCAATACGCTGTCAGACAGTGGATGTTGATGCTATGAGTAATCGAAAACCACATAGACACGATATACTGTGTACATGTGTCAATTAATTAATTGTTTTTGTTTATATAATCATTGCGTCAATATCAGATGGTAAGTAAATGATAGGTCTCTATTAATTCACAGTGCAAGGCAACCATAGTATTAACGTCATCCTTGCCCCCAAAGAAACCTGGCTTTCCTGCTTCACCTGAAAAGAAATACTGCTGGAAAAAATGTACATAAAATCTAAGGCTTGTTACATTGAAGATAGTGACCTGAATAGCGAGGTGACATTATTAGTGGTACAAATTGTCTATGTAACATATTTGGCATTGTCCATAGATATAAATCTAGAGGGATCGCCGACTCGTGAAGTCACCCTGCATTTTAAGCCTGATGATGTCCCTCGCACTGCAGCGCCCTCACCGGGAGTCGTAGAAAACTTGTATGTCACGAAAACATCGTTGTGTAGTGGGATGCCACAACAATAATCAGAAATCTAAAAGTACATGGATCGGCTATGTGACATTTCAAAAGATTGGCAATGACAAGGAGACCGATGAATGAAGGAACACATTTATTGTTTACGTTGGGCGGTCCGATGGCGATGACAGCTTCATTCCTTCAACCCTGACAAGTATCAAAATAATTATTTAAATAATATATGCACGGCTCATTTTAAACAGAGTTCTTTACTGATTCATCCATAACTCTATTAAGATAATAAATACACATTCCGCCAAATGCGTGCAAATAAATAGTTTGAAAGTTTTTTTTGATGAATTGCTACAGACAGAAAAAAACCTCGTAAAAAACACATGTGAACTTAATATCCGTGCGTCCTATTTGCATTGTGCGGAGGGATTTTGGCATTGGCTTTACAATGTGCATCATATATATAAACATAGATTCAAGATAATAGTTTAGAGTACACACAGTTACTTTTTTAAGTCACCACGAAATATAGACAGCAAGTGTGTGTATACTAGACGTGTACTAAAATTAGTAATTCTTCTATTGGACAACATATATATTTTGGTCAATCACGTTGATTATTGTACTGTTTTATATAATATTAAACATTGTAATCTTATATTTCTATCTTTATGCCTATTTCATCAATGTATCATAGTGTGTTAATGCATGAACCAGTAAATTGTGTGTACTTTTATGAGTCCACGCTTTTGTGGAAGCCACAATCCATGTGCTGCAGTGGTGTGCCATATCATATGTACTTAGTCGGGATTTCTGCTAGGATCCACTAAAATTGTCTTTTGATCGCCATGGCATAGGCATAGTAGTGCCAATTCAATACTCTACCAGTTTGGGCGTATATTAAGACACTGTTATAGGTGAAGATGTCAGTTAACATATTATTTTCACACACCAAGTTAACCGTAATAGGCATGTAAATGCATGTAATTATAAAAGGTAACGGGATTATAATTAACATGTCCATTCAATACTACTTCACCATACAGCAATACATTTTGTCATTTGGAAAAATAACAATACTATTTGTAAAACTAACATGTTGTCCAGTAGATGTGTGCTTAGGTGTTCTTATTATACTTGTGTACTATACTGTACTGTTGTATACTTGTGATAGGTACCTGGAGCACCAACTCTGCCCCCAAAGAAACCTGGCTTTCCAGCTTCACCTGAAAAGAAATACTGCTGGCAGAAATGTACATAAAATCTAAGGCCCGTTATATTGAAGATAGTGTCACTAAAATTCAAAATCTAACAAAACACATGCCGATCATTGGTTGTGTGTTGCAAGTGATGTATACACGGTGCCTTAACATGTCATCGGCATGACAATAAATATTTGCAGACAACAATAGCAGGTAAAAGGAAATACATTTTTATTGTTCGCTGTACATGTTGCAACCATGACTAATTCTAATGACAAAGTGACAGTATTTCTATTTGTGTAGCTTCACACAACAATCCATATTATAATTTTCCGATTTAATCTTATCTCAAATAAATCCCGAAGTTCGGAAATTGGTACAAAATCCACTTCCATGTTGCCACTGTTTGAACAGTGAGCGTCCATGGTTTCGACTTTCTATGACTCCCGGTGAGGGCGCTGCGAAATTCGAACATATTTTTCAGCCATTCGGAGTCGGCGATCCCTCTGCGCCAGTATTCTGTTATTGTGGTCTATCACCAAACATGGTTGTGGTTTGTAATTGTGGCGAATAAATCATTACATTGTAGAACACGGGCCTCGTTCCTTGGCGTGGGGGCAGCGTTGTCCACGCCTACGAGAGGGGCCAACACATAGGTTGCTGAAATACATGGCCCGGGAACTTTAATCATCGTAAAAAGTTATTTACTGTGGTGAACTTTGCCTCCATTCGTACATCACCGAACGTTACCAGAGAGTCGCCGTCGACAGCGTAACATCAGTTGATTGTGTCATGAAATGTGGCGTGCCACAAAGGTCAGTACTTGGACTAATTCTATACTGCATATACACGAGACCCATCGGTTACACCGTTGCACGACATGGCCTGCAATACCATTGTTATACTGACGATACACACACATATATGGCAGTGAAACATAATCAGCCAGTCACAGAAGCAATTACAAAGATCAAACAATGTTTGACGGAGGTGACTTACTGGTATGGAAAGAACCAACTTAAGTTGAACACTGAGAAGTCACAGACAGTCATCTTTCTAACATCAAAACAACGACATGATTTGCCCTCTGATATTTCCGTAACAATTGGTGGGCATCGAGTTGTGCCAAAGCCATCTGTACGAAACATATGAGTCACACTCAACAGTGGACTGACTATGCAAGCGCAGGTTGCTCAGATAGCAAAGTCTTGCTATCACCAGATACGCACCATTGGACAAAGCCGGTCAAGCATCACTGATGATGCGTGCAAAACCCTGGTACACGCGCTTATTACTGCACGCCTCGACTACGCGAATGCGCAGCTATACGGCCTTCCGCAGACAACGCTGCAGCGTTTGCAAGGTGCAAAACTGCGCTGCCCGGCTCGTTAGCCGTACTAGAAAATACGACCACGTCACGCAAGTACTGCAGCATCTGCACTGGTTACCGATTTGAGTGCGCCCGACATATAAAGTGCTTCTAGTTGCTTTTTCGGTTATGCATGACCAAGCACCGTGTTACCTCGCGGAACTACTACCACGTCGTCAACCCAATCGCCGACTGAGGTCTATGTCTTTGCCGCTATTGACACTACCTGCTTCGCAGACGGTTACTCACGGTGATCGCCGTTTTGCTGTAACAGCAGCCGCTCTGTTGAATGGACTGCCGGACAGTGTTAGGACGGCAAAGACACAGCCATAGTATAAAACACTTCTGAAGAAACACCTTTTTAGATTAGCGTTTCTGTGACATGATCATGTGGACTTTAATTACATACATTTATCCATAAGTTATACAATTTTTATCACATAATTATTACGCAATTAGTATCATTATTAGCATTTTAGTATGATAATGTTTATGTCAGATTAGCTATGTTATTAATTATATACGTTCTTTTTCTTTTCTATTTTAGCATACTGAGGAATAATAAGTAATGTAACGACTGTGTTATTTTACTTTACTGTTTCATGTATAGGCTTATATTTATAATGTTTACATATATATATATATATATATATATATATATATATATATATATATATATATATATATATATTTATCTTAATAATAATTTATCATCCACTTATACATATATCTATTTTAATAATAATTTATCATCTAATTTTAGCTACTATTTGTACATTTATGTAAAGCGCAAGACGGTCATCCTGCCGGGAGATTACCTGAAGCTACAAACACCTTGTGACGTCTACACCGGTTCACTCTGGGCTCTCGAACTCTCGGCTGGACAGTCGTAATCCTGAGCGGGCGTGGCCTCCTCCCTAAGAGATCCTCTCTGTCAGTGGAGCTCTGCGCGTCGCCAGTGATACCGATGCCCCTATGCTGGTCAGCGGTGGCGAACACATCTGCCATGCACGTCAGATAACCCCAGCCGCTGTTGATCCAGACATTTGTTCATCTCGAACACGGCTTTGTTCGGAGAACAATACATCGTATTCCACGGAGGTGCCCATCAACCCATGACGCATCAACCCATGACGCATGCTTGACTAAGACTATGTCTGACAGGTTCAAGGAACTGCACAGCTACTTCAATGACGCGTTTGACATAAAGCCTTCCTTGTACAATAGGGCTAGAGGAAAGATCCAAGTCTTCGTTGATATGGGCCCGACATTGCGCCCACAACGAAAGGGAAGACTCCCTCAGTACAACAGAATACCCTAAGCGAACTTCAAGACAAGTTCGACAAGCTTGAATCAGCCGATTACATCGCAATACCAGAACTGGTCACGTTGCTACCATGTGAAGTCGACGCAGTGCACATGGGTGTTGCGAACAAGCACTTTGCTCCATTCACCATCCAATCATCACACGCTACCAAGATCGTGACGGACAATTGCCCGTGTGTCCGCACACACAAGAAGCTCATACGCGGTGAAGTCTCCTCCAGTTTGAGAATGGCAACATTTCTCAACTGCAAGCCGCTACCATGTTCACATCAGACACATCGATGGTGTTACTAAGTTACCATCAAACTTTGAAAGCTGCAAGCCTCGTGAGTGCCACAACTCAGGTTGTCAGGTATGCAAGTTCGTTCAAGAGTTGGTTATACTAGGTGTTTCAATGGGCGATGTCACCGGCGGCTCTGCCAAGATGTCATTCACTAACCGAGAAGTTTGGCATACCACTCAGCTCGGGTGCCCCGATTTTAGACGCACTCATGCTCACTACACACTAACACCTGCCCTTCTCGACAAGCCGCCCGATGGTCCCATTCCCGGTCAAGATGTGTGCTTTGATTATTCTACTGACTCAGAACCGGAATCGCCAGAACCAGCCAGGCACGGTCAGGTTGTAGCTGACGGAAAACCTTCGTTACTGTTTCTGCCTCCACCATCTGAAGCGATCGTTGTTCATCCCATTACACTAACTGCGAATCATACGGCCGAACCTCCGGACTCATCCGGTGCACCTAAACGCACCTGCCAACGGCCTAGAGGGTGGAATGATGACTGAATCATGGACATTGATTAATGTCACTTCGACACTTAAGCGTGTTACCGTTAGACTAGTTGCTAGTTTGTTGTCCCTAACGTAGAGATAAGGAGTTTCACTTTTTATGTAATTATCTTATTCTGTTTCCATTAACTTGACGTTGGTTTAGATATTTTCGGCTCAGCCAGTTCTATTATTAAGAAATTTTATGGATATGATAAGCACTCTTACCACGTATATTGAAATGTTAGACGGAGGAGAAAGAAACAATCACGCCAGTATTCTGTTATTTTGGTCTACCCCACGACATCCGGGCTTTGCCCGTTTCACCAAACATGGTTGTGGTTTGTAATTGTGGCGAATAAATCATTACATTGTAAAATACGGGCCTCGTTCCTTGGCGCTGTTTTATATCTATGTATTGTCCCAAGGTGACCATAAATATGGTGAGATGGTTGTATTAATGTGACCGCAAGACTTCAATTGCATGTTGATATAAAGTATGTATTTGTAAAATACTATCAAATACATTTGACACAGATCAGGCATTTATTTAAAAGTGTAATTATTATTATTGTTTAAGTTCATCATAGTTTAGTATCATCAACACATGTGCTACTGCGGTATTCCTGTGAACATTTAGAGTTGTTTTATCTGTTTAGATGTGTGTATATAAGTATTATTAATATAAGTAGCCTTTCTTGTTTTTTAACAATTTCAGCTCAAGGCTAGTATTGCACCCACAAAGGTATGACTAGTAGTACACCTACTTACTTATTATTCCTGACAAATTAATAATATACATTTGTGTTCTGCATGGCTTTCATTAATAACACCATTAAATGAGTAATTGATCAAATCTATAAAAACAAATCTCTAAATCACAAGGGCCGGAAGGCATTCCACCATGGTTCCTAAAATCTAAATAGATATGCCTCCCACCTAACATCAGTAATACATTACATCTTACAATGGTCAGTTGAATCATATGGGGTACGACAGAAAATGCACAGGACCATGTGTTTCATTCCTGTTATCTGGGTTTCAGTCCAAATGCACTCATTGTTAACTGTTAGTGTTACTGTTACTAGCAATTTAATTTAGGTCAGTCCGCGAGTCAAACGCATGCATCAAAACAAGCCGATTGTTCCAATATATGACAAATCATTTGTAAAGTATACCTATATTCCAAATATGTAACACTTATTTTATTCTACTTGTTCAAACGAATGGTTCAAAAGGTATATTTTGGCGAAATACTTACAAAATATACACTGCGAGACGAAGGCGAAGCGAAGTCGCGCGAACATAATTCCGTGTCGCGAGTCGAAATGGTAATGCGGTGGTGGTACTGTTAGCAATAACAAAATGTAATAACATTGTTATCCGAGAGTGGCAACTGGACAAAGCATCCTTAGGCATAGTGAGAGTCCAATCCATATTACCTACGTCTATTCCGCCCTTCGGAGGTATTTTATATGTTGTTTTTAAACACGCCATAGGGACCATTACGCAACGGGGCCAACGAGTATTTCGTGTGATGTCAGTTATTTTTGAAAACGTATGTTCAAACCTCATTTTACATCTTTGTCAAGCAGATTGTTTGTGTAGATGCCAAGTGTACCTATGTTACATATGTTGGTAATTACTATCTATATCCGAGCGTGTTCGACTGACCGCTCATTAACTATAAACCAGCCTAAATGATCAGTAAATTACATGGTAGGATGAGTTTATACATCCGCTCCGGAAATTAGTGAATGCCCTTGTGATCGGATAAAAGGATACATATACAAATATATATATACATATATAGTTTTAAATACAGGTATCTTACCTGTACACGTGCATGTGTATATTTGACATGACACAATGCCAATGATGAACAAACTGCATATTGTAAAACAACACTTCATCGTTTTATCACTTTTCACTAGGGACCTGAACATCCGTTAGGGGCGCGTCGGTAGGTCGGCTGAAATTTGTGTCCACTAGGCTTTCTGCTCATGAGGGGAGGCGCAGGTGAAACCCCATTTTCTGAGACCCAAGATGACAGAGAATGCCACCGTGTGAATTATAAAATGTTAAGTGAGTTATTTAATGTTGATGAGTGAATATGCGATACGTTCGGATAATCGTAGCACGTTGTCGTTGAGGAAGTTTTCTGGACTGAAGTTTAGCTATAGTAGCTAGAGGAATATTTAATAAGAAGACCCTGAAATGTTCATACAAATCGCATTTAGCGCATTGCAGCTTTAGTCTTTTTGAATTTACCGACCATTTTTCAGGATTGCGCTGACGCAATGCCAAAGACGGCCTTTTTAGTAATCTAATACATAATCTAACTGCATCTTTGAACACGATACTATTTAAAGCTGCTCCCTGCACTCGTTTGCTAATCGCCAAACCGGTTCTTTTATGACCAGATGTGTAATGTGTTAATAGTTTAACTAGTATGCACAGTCAGTAAATTTGTTAAATGCGTACTTGTCATTTTTTTATCGTAAACAAAGAATCGCCGTTACACCGGGTATAACTGGCGAAACAATCACCAGCTGCTGATGTCCTGTGCTTTTTGGGTCACGTGCTTTATGCGAGATCGACCTACTACACGTCATGACTAAGATTCCAAAGGCAAAGTGATTCTTCTATGAAGGTACGCATTAAGTGCATTAACGCAGTTAGCAACAATAGCGAGTAGTCGGGGGCTAATTCACTCTTGTGAACGTCTACTCGACGCGGATTCTCTAACTTGTAAGATTATAATAATTTTAAGTCTGACAGTGTCACTGACAAGGCAAGCCAGTTTGAGTTGACAGTCACCATCGATATCGCTCGGCATCACTCAGCCAGACACAACCTGTGTTAATATGTACCGGTATTGTATTTGATTACGCATGATCTTGTTAATAAACTTAGTAATTGCGAAAGTACACATCCAAAGAGAATAGATGACGTGAGGGACGAAATGATAAATAAAATTGACATGGGGGACTGGTAGTAGTTCTTGTTGGTCGGGCAAGAAGCGTTGTATTTTTAAGGGGAGCATTCGTTATCTCGTGTAACAATATCAAACGGAGAATAATATTATATTTCACAATTATTAAAACAGTGTTTTGTGATTCACATTTCAGTACTATTACTGAATGTTGTTGATTTCCGTTATATTTTATGCAAACTAATTTAGATTTTTATGACAACGATGATTGATGGTTATGAATTTATTCAATAAAAAAATAAACATGAAAATAAAATGTTAATACAATAGGTATACACTATATCATGCAAGTATTACATATAACATTCTTTCACTTGTTTCCATTGTAGTCAATGATGCCTGGCTGTAGTCTATGCACCTGGTACCTTTCAACTCACACGTGCCAGCTGTTTTCACATATTTATCAACATTTTCATCACAGCAATGTATGAATGCATACTATATTCGAATTATAATATTGCTACAGGCCACACTTCAATGCAAAAGTGAGACAAGGCAGAGGAGAGGCTAAGATTAAGGCAGTCACATGGGTATGGCAGATGCAGGGAGGATATGTAGTCTGCGGGAGGCTCGCAGCTGATCAATCCAGGTAATTTAAACATTTTAACTATCAACAATGTATAAATTATCAATATATTTTAATATGTCCATTGAAATACACATTTATTTTCATTCACATATTATCTTGAACATGGAAAAGTAGAATGACCTTTGCACTTGTGTAATGCATTATTATACCCAGTGTGTCAACACAGACATTAATGCACATACACTGAGCATGGCTACGTAGATCAATCATTTTAAAAATTACCTTCAAAATGGTGCATTCTGAAGGATGTTTTAACTTATTCCCTGGAAAAACAGAGGAAACAAATGCACAGCTACAAGGGTAAACATGTTTATAGCAAGAAATACCTATGAGTTGGCCATCCTGGCTTAATTTGAGCAAATTGGCTTAGAAAAACACTGAGGTGGTCCATCTCACTCATCATATAGCAGGGAAAATACTGCAGCAATGACTCAAGAAATCAATACTACAGTGTTGAAGAAGGTAGACATACATATCATGAATGCTTGAATATTTTCTGAGGGGAATGTGCTGTTGGCATCACAATAACCTTATTTTGTCATTTCCAACATTTGCTTCGACCAGACAACCTCAATTATTCATGTTTGACATAAAATATCAAAAATTAATATGTGCACACCATGTAGTAGTTATGACATCACATCATTATTTACTCCCAACTCCACTACCATGATGCATGTTTTTTGTTTACTGAAATTGAACACATGCTTTTCTTTACAGGTGACCAAGCAACTGAACAATGCTTACTACCACTACTTCAACAAGTTAATATGCTATACACGACAGCTGTATTTGTGGACAAGACTATACAGCCATGAGCCATGCAAGATGCTGCATATTAAATGTCAAGTATTCGAATGTCGACCAAATGAAGTGATCCCAGTTGTACTGTGTGTTGCATCTTGACAGACTCCGCAGTGCTGGTGGTGTGTACACTGGCTTCCATGCCGGTCAGATACCCTGACTGACTAGACACCAATGTAGAATGCAGAGTGCTTGACATGCGAATATGGTGACGTCTGACTAGCTTTGCAGTTGATGATGGAACGGTGGATGCTATGGTCTGTCAAATATGGCATGAGCCTTTGGTCAACCTCTCTCGACACAGTAAGGCAGGTTCGACATTCTTTGGTGAACTACATCAGCTTGGATATCGATGACATTGTGTGAGTTCACTCTCTTTGATGATACTGCATACCAGCTTCCTGACATTTTGCTGTACATCTGCATCTGCCAATACAAGAAACAAAGTGACAATTAACATGGCTCTGACATGTATGGTATTTTATATATGACAACACACTTAGCCAAAGTCAATATCATGGTAATATAATTGTTTTATTCGTGTTATAAATTTACATGCCCACATGTTATATATACATTACGTAGACCTGTTATATTGAACATTTCTACTAATGTGGGAAACATTCCGCAACACTGAAATTAATATGTGAAAATATTAATTGTACAAAAGAAAAGTATTCACCATTATCTCTAGCCAGTATTTTTAATAGAATTGAGTGTAAACATGTAACTCTCAGCAAGGACCCTGACTAGTTTAGCCACTTTTTAGGTGTAACGACACAACGCATTAAATAAAAAAATATTTTATATCTACTGATTTTTAAAAAATAAAGTATAATCTAGTTACTTTATTTAATATATTTATGATTTATAAAGCACAATATCCAACATGGTCAAAGTGTTGTACATATTTGTTATGTACATAATGTTATTATATGTACATAGTATGTATATATTATCTATTATTTACAGCATGTTTCTGTAACAATTGTGTGTGTGTTATGGGTGAACTCTGCAAAAATAAATTTCCAGAAATGTGTTTTCGTAATGACAATTTTTTCAGAATTTTGAACAATTTTCCCATCACTAAGCACATGTTTGCTAAAGCTAATGTCTTCTCTGTGAAAGGCATAATTTGAAAGCCTAATGAATGGGATTAATGTTTTTGAACTAATTAGTATTTGATATACCATGTGCTAGATGCTCGATGAAACGAATATTTATAAAAGTAACTGGTTTTTTTACATTTACCTAACACGTTTTCAACTTTTTCCTAATTTTGTTATTGCTGCTTTGCTTGTTATCTGATGAAATAAATACATATATCAAGTGCAGTGACTGTACCTGTAGTTATACTTATATTGTGCTTGCCATTATTTTGTAGTCAATTTCATGAAATAGTTTTGATAAAATGTTTTTACTTTGCGATGTCTTTACTTATATACAATTTAACAAGTATACCCACCCATTAATAAAGACAAATAAAATATCACATAGAGGGGCAGATTCAGATATCTTCTTGAAGGCACAAAAACCTCTACTGGCCTGTGAACCAAATTGTGTAGTCTACATATTTTTTGATAACGCATAGCTTCAGCCATACCACTGTCTCATCTGGAGTGGTGATATTGGAAAATGCCACAACTTATTGTTATCACTTAAACTGGGTCATATATCAAACAATATTGAAGCACATTAGCATTGAACTATTATAAAAAGTTTGCAGGCATACAAAATTCCTACAGTGTAGGAGGCACATCCATAGGGCCCCAGGCCCCTTGGATTCACAAATGACATACATCTGTACGATTTTATAAAAGGTTTGTTGAGAAAGTAAATTAATGTATATTACAACACTCATTTACCTGAGATGAAGAGCTTTTCCGCATGTCCTATGGTGATGACACCTCAAGTTCTGAAAATGTGACACATTTCAATTTTAATGTGCTTGGAAAACTTGCAATGTTATGTACGATCACCTCCCAGGCTTCCAAATGCAAGCAATATCTTGTTTTATTACATTAATGTTACTAATAAATTAAAATAATATGTATATACCTATTTTTTATGTATTTAATTATCATTATTGCTTAATGTATTAAATTAGTATTATAAATGTATCAAATATTGTCATTATGAATAAGTATAACGAAGGCCTAAGTATAACTGTTACGGATCACTTATAATACATTTACATTATGCCTAGCTACTATTAGGCTAATTATGCCTAGTTAATCTTAGCCTTAGGATACTAACCTGCTACATACCATATGTGACATAAACATTACATAATTACAGTATTCTAATAAATCACTGACATATCGTAGTCAGTAGTCAGTATTGGCCATTGTTTATTCCTGGCGTAGTCATAGCATAGCCATACCTTGGTATGTTGTCGTATCTTCGCATTGGCTGAATAAGCGCCAAGGTTGAAGGTAAACAATAACATAAATTTAATAAAAACAACAGAAATATCAATGACGTATACTCATACGCCTAAATATATATACGTGATTATAGCTGAGCAATTCGTAATTACTAACCTATCTGGAAGAACATCTGTGCGAACGCTGCTTGTGGACTGAAGTCAGTGACAGTGTAGAGTGTAGACATTGACCGGTCAATGTATCCGACATTGTGACTGACGTAGTGACCACTACGCAACCCCAACAGCTCGCCGGCCCACGGTGCCCGTAGCTTGCAAAGGGCACTGCCACTGTCACTGTTCCGAAGTCATGCTATGCTGTTCACTGCTAAGTTCCATATTCTTTCCCAATCATGCGTTGATACTGTCTTTGTCATATTTACTTAACTGAAACGCTCAACAACAATAGAAAATTAATTGCTCACTTACCCTTAATATCACATTTATTAGATTACTTATAATATTCCCATTTCTATCTGTCTAATATATTTGGATGCACCTGTTCATATGAAAAATATTAATCGTGACAAGTAATCGTGAGTACGATTACTTTGATAATGTACTCAAATACAAGTACGATTACTTCGCTTTTTGGATCAATGTACTCGAGCACGAATATGATTAGCATATATATATATATATATATATATATATATATATATATATATATATATATATATATATATATAAGATAAGCTAAAATACTAAAATCACACTAAAACAGACATAAACATTAAAAACATTATTGAAATATTACAATCACACAAAATTATTTGATGGAATATATAAAATATAAAGTAACAAACATAACAGCTACATACGTAAGATAATACTTTGATCAATTAGCATTGTTATTAAAAAATAAGCAAGCTTTTTAGTAGAAACCCTAGTTTGTTTATGTAGGTAGTGTCCAACGTATCCGCTAGGGAACGGTACCAGTAAAGATTAAATCTGTCAGTTGTGTATAACATAATGTGAGCTTCAGTTACTGTCCACATTAAACAGTCTTTCTAAAGACTAAGTTGGTATACCGACTGGGTTAATTTTGAGTACCTGGGTAAGCATAATATGGCCCCTTGCAAGCGGCAAGTGAAGGCAAGGAGGCACTTGGTATGTGACCATTGTCACAGCTTTGTAGATTTTGCTTTATATGGATGCACAAAGACATGCACAGACACATTGGAAGAAGGATTTACTTTCCAGTGCACGGGGTGTTGGAAAGTGGAATGTATTACAGCAGAGTTAGCTAGGCTAACCGGTATTGTGAAGGGGATGGATAAGAGAATAACCAAAGAGACGGATGGAAGAGGTCGGAAGGAGCAATGCAGTGACAAGAAGGATGAGGACAGGAGATTGAGAGGAGGGAGGGTGAGTGCAAATGCAAGTGCAAGGAAAACAAATGGAGAAAGAACAACAGAAAACATGGCATGCAGGAAGGTGACAGGGGAGAAAGTGACAGTAGAGGATGAGGGGGAAATGGGACAAGAGAGGAGAGAAGTTCATGTGACAGGAGGAAAGATGAAGGGAAGAAAGGAAGTGAGAATAGATGTGTCGAAAGGGAAGTCAATAACAAGGATGATGACAGGTAGAAAAGAGGCAGGGAAAAAAGGAACAACAGAGAAGGAGGCAGGGAGAAAAGTCAACGACCAGGTAGATGCAACACGGAGGAACTACTCTGAGGCAGTGATTGAGGGGGCATTGAGAACAGAAAGGATGTTTATGGGCGACTCCATTTTGCGAAAGACAGACAAGACATTAAGCAAAGGAGAAGATGTGGTTTGTCTTCCGGGGGCTAGGATAGATCATGTGACTGAAAGGGTATATATTACATTGGGGCATGGCCAGGGAGGATCTATATTAGTACATATAGGAACGAACAATGCAAACAGGGAGGGGACAACTAGAATAGTGCAAAGATACAGACAGTTGGTAGGGAAACTGAAGAAGACAATAGTTGAACAGATCATTCTCTCAGGAATTTTGCCAGTAATAGGAGAAAGGGGAGCAACATATAGACACTGCAAGAGGATGGCAATCAATGCTCTAGTAAAGCAGATGTGTGAAGAAGAAGAAGTTGGATTCTTAGATTTGTGGGGATACTTTGTTGGGAAAGAAGACATGTACGTGAGAGATGGCCTACATCTACGCGGAAAGGCGCAGCAGTTTTCTCTGAGAACCTGTTTCTATCTATGGACAGTGGAACAGGTTGCAACTATTTAAACTAGATTCGCAGGGGGGATTCACAGATAAGCCAAATACTGGATGCACAGATAAGGACAGCAAAAAGAAATCAGCAAAGAACAGTCTGGAAAACTCTACAACATTTGGTTATAAATGTGTTTGTTTAAATGCAAGGAGCATAGTAAACAAAAGAAATGAACTAAACATTATGGTAGAAGGTGTTTAAAATATGGAATGGGTATAAAAATATTGACAAAATATTGTTTTCTCGGCTAAGGAAGAGAGAAGGACTAGAGGACATGGAATTACATTAGCAAAGAAGCAGTGTAGACTAGATATTAGAAAAGTTTCATTTTCACAAAGAACAGTAAATGAATGGAACAGATTATCGGCTGATTGTGTAGGTGCTAGTAGTGTTAATATATTTAAAAATAAAATCGACATATACCTAAGAAGGGCGGGGTACATTTAGATAGATAGGTTGGACTCTCGATATGCCAAAGTGCTTCCTTGTCCACCTGCCATCTAGAGTTGATTCTCTAGGTGGCAATCTTGTTAAATCTTGTTAAATCTTGAAACCATTTGCACCTTTGCAAGGATTTTTTGACATTAATGTGAAATACATCATTTTTATTATTATTTAACACAAGATAAATGAAACACAGGGGCAATTCCTATTTTATTTAAACTGCTAGAAGGATGTAAATTGTAGTCCACCGTTCTGGAGAAACATCATCTGCTGCAACATCTTTGTGACTTTCGGTGATGCTGTAACTGCTTCCTGTGTCAGTGAATTCCACAGTGGGACGGAATGCATATAGACTGAGTAAGTTGTAAGTTGTGCGGGCGGCTGGCAGTGTTTGTAGTTTGTGTTCGTCTGGTGCAGACATCTGCTGTAAGCATACTCAGTTGGGTGTAACATCATTAAATATATTTAATCTTGGAGGATGGCTAGCACACTTGCAAAACACATGCCACACACTAATTGGGGACTGGACACAAGAATAATATTCTAACTCTTCATTATTAGTCAAAATCGCCAAACACAAGTACTTGCCGCTATTGCCATGGCAACCACCATAATAATCGATTAAAATTCATGATTTCCGTCATCATTGTCACCGGCAAAGTGTTCCACTGCTTCTGCTTGTAATAATTCTTCGGACAATATAACTGAAATACGCTATTTCGGAACAGTTCGATTATTACGACCAAAAACAAAACAAAGTCCTATATGTTAACATGGAATATATGGACCTCCTGCCCCCAACCTCGTTTTCGCGCGCGAGACTTGCACACCCTATTGTACATTCCTAATTTACATGCAGATTGCTACACTGTATCTGGTGCTACCTTCACATCTTTTCATAAATAAACATGTTACATGGGCATTTTCACAGTGTTGAAGGTAGTTGGTTTTCTTTACATAAGTATTACCACCCCACTAAACACCATCACTCACAATGTTTGTAGCCAGATATTATGCATCGTATGGTTACCTGCAAACCAAAATAAGTAAATAAGGAATATTAAATATTTGTAAAGATCAAATCATGTATACATTATGATATTTTTATACAAAATAACTGTCTCTTGGGAAGTCATGCTTTTATCCCTAAAAATACATACAAAATACCTGTGTTCATTTATGTTTGATTGTGAGGACACTGTCAACATTTATCTTGTGGGTTGGCTACGTACTGACCAGGAATATTCAAAAGCATGTCCTTCCATAACATGGTAACTCCAAAATCACCACATTTAATTGACTGTACTAAAAGTAAAGGTAAGTGAATGTTGTAAGTCAGCAGCAATGAACACAATTGTTGTTTCATCTTGGGCACAGCATGCGGACTATCTTAAAGTTGATGTTATATAGCAAAGTTCTTGTAAGAGAATAAAACATATTTATTTGCAATAACTTAAGGTGAGGGTGGGGCAGGGAGACAGCAGCAGCTTCAATGTGAAGATGGGAATACAAGGACTCAGTGTTGACCCCTATACTCTCTGCCAGTATGGTGGACGTGGTGACGAAGGAGGCTAGAGGAGGATTACCCTGGGAGCTCCTAGATCTCATCCTTATGGCAACGACCAAGGAAGAACAAAGAAGGAAGCTGGTGGCCAAAGGACTGAAGGTAAATGTCTGGAAAATGAAGGTGATGGTGAGTGGTGCATGGCCATGTGGAGTCTGTAGCAAGGGTGTAGCCACCACCTCACTCCAGTCTACATTGTCTACAAAGTGGGTCCAGTGCTCATTTACTGTCTTTGTTTTGTCCTGATAAGTCATTTGTATCTCATCATTTGCATTTAATATTGGGATGCCAAGGTTTTCTGTTTATTTAATGAAGGACCAGAATCACTCAGGGTTTGTGGTGTGGCTTTCATCTATGATGTTACTGATGTAGCTGTTGTAAGATTTGGTTATTTATTTCTTAACTTCTTTCCTGAGGTTCTTAAAGTGTTTCTAGTGTGTTTTCATTTCTTAGCCTTAGTCTGGACCATATTTCAAATTTGAACTAGATCAACAGGATTTCAGGCAAAGTACGTGATCGTTCATGCCTGTCACTGTATTTATGCTAGATAGTCGGGTCAGTTCATTTACAGTGCCATGTTTGTTAAACTGGATTTGCTGATTATTTCAACTAGTCTACTGTGTTTTGTTGATGAATGTTGGTTTGTTGTTTGTCCTCAGTAATTATAACTGATAGTGGAAGTTTGCAGCTATGATAGAAGATAGCCAGTGATTCATCTAGGGCTTCCATGGATGGCGTATGATCGTTTGCGGGTCTGTAGTATGATGCCAAATATATAGGTTTGTTATGGAAGAAGTGCACTTAGCATAGGTTTCCAATTTCTAGTTCAATTTGAACTGATGTCGAGATCAACAAGATTTCAGTCAAAGCATATTTGAGCAAGCAGGGTACAGATGAATGTTAGGGCTTCCAGTTAGCATGGGAAGGGTTGAGATGAGGATAGGACGGTGAGATGGATGTGTGGTGCATCACTCAGTGACAGACAGCCCAGTGCAGAACTTAGAAGAAGAGTGTTGTTCAGGCAATTCACCGTCTACCACCTCGTGGCTTGTGAGCACCCCTTCGCCATGATGTTCGAAGGCAGAGACGATGGGGTCATCATTTGGCAAGGATAGGAACGAAGTGATCCAACTCTTCTTTGAGATGCCAACAAATTTCCTTCCCCAATCTGCACCTGTGAAGTTATGAAAACCAATTAGACCTTGACACTTCTCTCGCCCAATGATAGTCACACGCTCATGAATGTTGATCGATCGATACTTGTCCCCTTTTCCAGTAAGGAAATTGAGCTTGGTGAATGCAACAAGTCGTCCATGAGCCACAAGGTACACCAGCAAGATCAGTACGTCAATGTCAGGCGACCACACATCTATGTATCTCAAAGTGGAGTCACCGATGGCATCACTTACATGCAAAGGAATCATGATGTCTGCCTCCTCATGATTGTAAGTGCACATCGACTCAGCCAAGGAGTGGGGTTGATTGATCTGAACTGTGGTACCTTTCACGACCATCACCTTTTTCTTTGATCCTTTGTATATCTCCAGTACGGCATTATCAGGAATGTTGGAGAGGGGCGCCTTTGTCTTTGAGGCAGAGAGCAGCTCTTTGAGGGTAATCTTAGCAATGTCCATCTCGTCATGGATCGCAAACTCCATCTCCTTTCCCTATGCTCGCTTGGCCCTCGTCTTCTGTTTCAGTGATTGCGCGATGTCACAGCAGTCAAATATGATGCGCTCTTCATCGTACAGTTTCACCATCCTTGTAATTCTCTTGACAAAGGCATCCTTGAAATTGATGATCTTCTTCATGCCTGGACTTGTTTCATACATCATTCAACTACAGCCATACTGTCAATGGTGATGTCATGGTCATGAGGTTGAACTAAACCATCACTGAGAATGTTGAGGAGGCCATCGTGTGTATCATATTGTGCTGGTGCCTGGACTGGTGTTTGTTCACGTGATGCCTGGATGATTGCCTCGGTTTGTGTCTGTATCTCTCAGTCTGAATGGGTAGACATGATCACAACGAGTCAGGTAGACATGGTCACAACGAGTCAGGCAGACATGATCACAACGAGTCAGGTAGACATAATCACAACGAGACAGATAGACATGATCACAACGAGTCAGGTAGACATGATCACAACGAGTCAGGTAGACATGATCACAACGAGTCAGGTAGACATGATCACAACGAGTCAGGTAGACATGATCACAACGTGTCAGGTAGACATGATCACAACGAGTCAGGTAGATATAATCACAACGAGTCAGGTAGACATGATCACAACATGTCAGGTAGACATGATCACAACGAGTCAGGTAGACATGATCACGAGTCAGGTAGATATGATCACAACGAGTCAGGTAGACATGGTCACAACGAGTCAGGTAGACATGATCACAACGAGTCAGGTAGACATGATCACAACGGGTCAGGTAGACATGATCATAACGAGTCAGGTAGACATGATCACAACGAGTCAGGTAGACATGATCACAACGAGTCAGGCAGACATGATCACGAGTCAGGTAGACATGGTCACAACGAGTCAGGTAGACATGATCACAACGAGTCAGATAGACATGATCACAACGAGTCAGGTAGACATGATCACAACGAGTCAGGTAGAGATGATCACGACGAGTCAGATAGACATGATCACAACGAGTCAGGTAGACATGATCACAACGAGTCAGGTAGAGATGATCACAACGAGTCAGGTAGACATGATCACAACGGGTCAGGTAGACATGATCATAACGAGTCAGGTAGACATGATCACAACGAGTCAGGTAGACATGATCACAACGAGTCAGGCAGACATGATCACGAGTCAGGTAGACATGGTCACAACGAGTCAGGTAGACATGATCACAACGAGTCAGGTAGACATGATCACAACGAGTCAGGTAGACAGGATCACAACGAGTCAGGTAGACATGATCACAACGAGTCAGGTAGACATGGTCACAACGAGTCAGGTAGACATGATCACAACGAGTCAGGTAGAGATGATCACGAGTCAGGTAGACATGATCACAACGAGTCAGATAGACACGATCACAACGAGTCAGGTAGACATGATCACAACGAGTCAGATAGACACGATCACAACGAGTCAGGTAGACATGATCACAACGAGTCAGGTAGACATGATCACAACAAGTCAGATAGACACGATCACAACGAGTCAGGTAGACATGATCACAACGAGTCAGGCAGACATGATCACAACGAGTCAGATAGACACGATCACAACGAGTCAGGTAGACATGATCACAACGAGTCAGGTAGACATGATCACAACGAGTCAGGTAGACATGATCACAACGAGTCAGATAGACACGATCACAACGAGTCAGGTAGACATGATCACAACGAGTCAGGTAGACATGATCACAACAAGTCAGGTAGACATGATCACAACGAGTCAGGTAGACATGATCACAACGAGTCAGGTAGACATGATCACAACGAGTCAGGTAGACATGATCACAACGTGTCAGGTAGACATGATCACAACGTGTCAGGTAGACATGATCACAACGAGTCAGATAGACATGATCACAACGAGTCAGATAGACATGATCACAACGCGTCAGGTAGACATGATCACAACGAGTCAGGTAGACATGATCACAACGCAAGGGCTGCCGAGCAAGAAACACTCGTGAAGTAGTTATCAATGCATATTGTACTTTTTGGATGTAGTTATGCCGTAACGTGTTTCTTGTTATTCCAGCCATGTCGACAGCAGAAATCATCACTGATAAATTACAGGCGACAATTGCGCTGATGAAGAAACAAAACCGCTCAGAAATTCCAAGTGTAATTGTAGCGATACAGAAAGACTTCCTTATGGTCTACAGATGTTGGGAGATCGCTTCAATGATATGGGTGAGGCAACAGTCATCACTGACTACGTGAAGTTTCTGATGAAAGATGTCAGACTTGAAAAGGAAGAATCAGTACGTTGCACCATCACGTGTTTCGAAATGTTTTTGAGTTTTACACATTCGAGCCATAACTTTGCGAGTGCCCTTGGTAAAACGGATGCCTTACTGATACTGCTCAAATAAGCAACACAACTGAGAACAGGCGGCTAAAAATCCAACACGATAAATTGATGTTCCTCTTACTGTTGATTAATAACGTATAGTTAAGTTATTTAGCAGCAACGGTGTTGATGATTAGTGTTATGGTTCTTACAAGTAATCAAGGCACGTGTAGGGGCCTATATTGCGAAGCGTAGCCGTAAATCGTTTTGCTCTCTTGACATGTGATCGATGACTGGGTCGAAAATTCCTTTGTTTTTAACTTGTTTTGGTCTTAATCCGACGGTCTTTTTACCTGCTGGAGTATTTTAGCTACTGAATCCCATGTTCTAACCTTCCTAGGTGACTTATATTTAGGTCAGTGATATTAGATAGATATGATTGTGGATTGGTGGAAATCGGAAGACGGATTTGTCAAATTTCTACTTCAATTTGCTAGAACTTTGCTAGGACTACTAAGGCAAGACAACAACGAACATAACGATATTATTTGGCTAGTGTAAAAGACGTCCTCAAACGGAAATAATACATCGAAGAAGATGTAGCAACGCTAAATAAAGCACACACATAGTCTATTAGCTACATATCTTAGTTTAGCATAGGAATCGGAACACGTGAGATGTATCGTTTATGTACATGGTACGACGTGTGTTCTGTAGAGGAGACATGAGTGTTTATGTACATGGTATGACGTGTGTTCTATAGAGGAGAAATGGGTGTTTATGTACATGGTATGACGTGTGTTCTGTAGAGGAGACATGAGTGTTTATGTACATGGTATGACGTGTGTTCTGTAGAGGAGACATGAGTGTTTATGTACATGGTATGACGTGTGTTCTGTAGAGGAGACATGAGTGTTTATGTACATGGTATGACGTGTGTTCTGTAGAGGAGACATGAGTGTTTATGTACATGGTATGACGTGTGTTCTGTAGAGGAGACATGAGTGTTTATGTACATGGTATGACGTGTGTTCTGTAGAGGAGACATGAGTGTTTATGTACATGGTATGACGTGTGTTCTGTAGAGGAGACATGAGTGTTTATGTACATGGTATGACGTGTGTTCTATAGAGGAGACATGAGTGTTTATGTACATGGTATGACGTGTGTTCTGTAGAGGAGACATGAGTGTTTATGTACATGGTATGACGTGTGTTCTGTAGAGGAGACATGAGTGTTTATGTACATGGTATGACGTGTGTTCTATAGAGGAGACATGAGTGTTTATGTACATGGTATGACGTGTGTTCTGTAGAGGAGACATGAGTGTTTATGTACATGGTATGACGTGTGTTCTATAGAGGAGACATGAGTGTTTATGTACATGGTATGACGTGTGTTCTGTAGAGGAGACATGAGTGTTTATGTACATGGTATGACGTGTGTTCTGTAGAGGAGACATGAGTGTTTATGTACATGGTATGACGTGTGTTATGTAGAGGAGACATGAGTGTTTATGTACATGGTATGACGTGTGTTCTGTAGAGGAGACATGAGTGTTTATGTACATGGTATGACGTGTGTTCTGTAGAGGAGACATGAGTGTTTATGTACATGGTATGACGTGTGTTCTATAGAGGAGACATGAGTGTTTATGTACATGGTAAGACGTGTGTTCTATAGAGGAGAAATGAGTGTTTATGTACATGGTATGACGTGTGTTCTACAGAGGAGACATGAGTGTTTATGTACATGGTATGACGTGTGTTCTACAGAGGAGACATGAGTGTTTATGTACATGGTAAGACGTGTGTTCTATAGAGGAGAAATGAGTGTTTATGTACATGGTATGACGTGTGTTCTATAGAGGAGACATGAGTGTTTATGTACATGGTATGACGTGTGTTCTATAGAGGAGACATGAGTGTTTATGTACATGGTATGACGTGTGTTCTATAGAGGAGACATGAGTGTTTATGTACATGGTATGACGTGTGTTCTGTAGAGGAGACATGAGTGTTTATGTACATGGTATGACGTGTGTTCTGTAGAGGAGACATGAGTGTTTATGTACATGGTATGACGTGTGTTCTGTAGAGGAGACATGAGTGTTTATGTACATGGTATGACGTGTGTTCTGTAGAGGAGACATGAGTGTTTATGTACATGGTATGACGTGTGTTCTATAGAGGAGACATGAGTGTTTATGTACATGGTATGACGTGTGTTCTATAGAGGAGACATGAGTGTTTATGTACATGGTAAGACGTGTGTTCTATAGAGGAGACATGAGTGTTTATGTACATGGTATGACGTGTGTTCTATAGAGGAGACATGAGTGTTTATGTACATGGTATGACGTGTGTTCTATAGAGGAGACATGAGTGTTTATGGACATGGTATGACGTGTGTTCTATAGAGGAGACATGAGTGTTCATGTACATGGTAAGACGTGTGTTCTATAGAGGAGACATGAGTGTTCATGTACATGGTATGACGTGTGTTCTATAGAGGAGACATGAGTGTTTATGTACATGGTATGACGTGTGTTCTATAGAGGAGACATGAGTGTTTATGGACATGGTATGACGTGTGTTCTATAGAGGAGACATGAGTGTTTATGTACATGGTAAGACGTGTGTTCTATAGAGGAGACATGAGTGTTTATGGACATGGTATGACGTGTGTTCTATAGAGGAGACATGAGTGTTTATGTACATGGTATGACGTGTGTTTATAGAGGAGACATGAGTGTTTATGGACATGGTATGACGTGTGTTCTATAGAGGAGACATGAGTGTTTATGTACATGGTATGACGTGTGTTCTATAGAGGAGACATGAGTGTTTATGTACATGGTAAGACGTGTGTTCTATAGAGGAGACATGAGTGTTTATGTACATGGTAAGACGTGTGTTCTATAGAGGAGACATGAGTGTTTATGGACATGGTATGACGTGTGTTCTATAGAGGAGACATGAGTGTTTATGGACATGGTATGACGTGTGTTCTGTAGAGGAGACATGAGTGTTTATGGACATGGTATGACGTGTGTTCTATAGAGGAGACATGAGTGTTTATGTACATGGTAAGACGTGTGTTCTATAGAGGAGACATGAGTGTTTATGTACATGGTATGACGTGTGTTCTATAGAGGAGACATGAGTGTTTATGTACATGGTATGACGTGTGTTCTATAGAGGAGACATGAGTGTTTATGGACATGGTATGACGTGTGTTCTATAGAGGAGACATGAGTGTTTATGGACATGGTATGACGTGTGTTCTGTAGAGGAGACATGAGTGTTTATGTACATGGTAAGACGTGTGTTCTGTAGAGGAGACATGAGTGTTTATGTACATGGTATGACGTGTGTTCTATAGAGGAGACATGAGTGTTTATGTACATGGTATAGACTGTGTTCTGTAGAGGAGACATGAGTGTTTATGGACATGGTATGACGTGTGTTCTGTAGAGGAGACATGAGTGTTTATGTACATGGTATGACCTGTGTTCTGTAGAGGAGACATGAGTGTTTATGGACATGGTCTGACGTGTGTTCTGTAGAGGAGACCTGGGACGAGGAGCGTCACGCGTGTTACTGCGGAGACTGTCACGCAGCGACTGAAGAGGACAACTACTACACCGCGGAGACCCTCCTAAAGAGTACGGAGGGCCGCGCGGCTGGCACAGATTCGGGAAACAGTAAGCCTTCAAACACGACGAAACAACGCGTCACGTTTGTTCCAGAGTTGCTTTGGTGTTATACTGACCGGTGACTAACTACGGCATAGGATCTAGTTTCAACTAGTTGCACTATTTTATGTCTGACCTTCATCAATCTTTGTCTAAAAGGTAGATTGGTTTTCTATCAGGAATCCGTTCCAAAGAGACGGTAGAATTTAGCTACGAGGTTGATCAATTACAAAACAGGAATATTTACCATCTCATTAAGTTCTTTAGAAATGTAAACCTATTCCGAATACGGTGTAGTCTTTACGTGGGAATTATGGAGACGATGCTTGACACCATCAGAGTAGAGAGGGACGGAACATCTATGTTAACCTCCGTAGTTACTACTGGAAATTCCTGTTTCAGACCTAAGTGTGTCTATATTTTAATTAAAACCTGTATTAGTTTCACAAATAACCGCAATTTACTGTGTTGGTCAAGAGTGGACTAATCTGGCATCTGGATAAACGTGTCTACAATGCGGTTGTTGCAATGAAACTACTTTATAACACACAATCAGTTGTCGATAATTGGTCACTTGATGCAATGACTGGTAAGTGTAGAAGACTGTGTAATATTAACAAACATAAATTAGTTGCTTAAAATATTGGTTAGCTGAGGAAGCAATTAAGAAAAGATAACTTTCTACCACATTTCAGTAGATTGTGTGACCTTCATAAATAGCGTTCAATATTGTGATAATATTCGCTTATGTACATCTTTTCACTTCTGAATGACCGAGCCAGCATGGGTGTCCAGTATTTACCAAAATAACAAAGCATTTTCCCGTGGTTGGTTGGCTCCTATGCTCACGACAATATTATTTCTCTCCCTGTAGTGTTCTGCCGCAAAAGAAACACCACTTCGAGAAGTGGCATTGTGCGCACCACGGCACAAAGGCTGATAAAGTGAAGTCAATACTAGACATCGGTGAACCTGTGATGCCAGGTTCGTGTCACACTTGGTATTGTCATCACCAAAGAAGACCTGGCAACATTTTACACGTGTCACACTTTGTATTGTCAGCACCAAAGAAGACCTGGCAACATTTTACACGTGTCACACTTTGTATTGTCAGCACCAAAGAAGACCTGGCAACAT
Source organism: Ridgeia piscesae (assembly GCA_025642075.2). Classification (NCBI taxonomy): domain Eukaryota; kingdom Metazoa; phylum Annelida; class Polychaeta; order Sabellida; family Siboglinidae; genus Ridgeia; species Ridgeia piscesae. The sequence goes on along the minus strand of JAODUO010000356.1, from coordinate 27,036 downwards.
TTTACACGTGTCACACTTTGTATTGTCAGCACCAAAGAAGACCTGGCAACATTTTACACGTGTCACACTTTGTATTGTCAGCACTAAAGAAGACCTGGCAACATTTTACACGTGTCACACTTTGTATTGTCAGCACTAAAGAAGACCTGGCAACATTTTACACGTGTCACACTTTGTATTGTCAGCACCAAAGAAGACCTGGCAACATTTTACACGTGTCACACTTTGTATTGTCAGCACCAAAGAAGATCTGGCAACATTTTACACGTGTCACACTTTGTATTGTCAGCACCAAAGAAGACCTGGCAACATTTTACACGTGTCACACTTTGTATTGTCATCACCAAAGAAGACCTGGCAACATTTTACACGTGTCACACTTTGTATTGTCAGCACCAAAGAAGACCTGGCAACATTTTACACGTGTCACACTTTGTATTGTCAGCACCAAAGAAGATCTGGCAACATTTTACACGTGTCACACTTTGTATTGTCAGCACCAAAGAAGACCTGGCAACATTTTACACGTGTCACACTTTGTATTGTCAGCACCAAAGAAGACCTGGCAACATTTTACACGTGTCACACTTTGTATTGTCAGCACTAAAGAAGACCTGGCAACATTTTACACGTGTCACACTTTGTATTGTCAGCACCAAAGAAGACCTGGCAACATTTTACACGTGTCACACTTTGTATTGTCAGCACCAAAGAAGATCTGGCAACATTTTACACGTGTCACACTTTGTATTGTCAGCACCAAAGAAGACCTGGCAACATTTTACACGTGTCACACTTTGTATTGTCAGCACCAAAGAAGACCTGGCAACATTTTACACGTGTCACACTTTGTATTGTCAGCACTAAAGAAGACCTGGCAACATTTTACACGTGTCACACTTTGTATTGTCAGCACTAAAGAAGACCTGGCAACATTTTACACGTGTCACACTTTGTATTGTCAGCACTAAAGAAGACCTGGCAACATTTTACACGTGTCACACTTTGTATTGTCAGCACTAAAGAAGACCTGGCAACATTTTACACGTGTCACACTTTGTATTGTCAGCACTAAAGAAGACCTGCAACATTTTACACGTGTCACACTTTGTATTGTCAGCACTAAAGAAGACCTGGCAACATTTTACACGTGTCACACTTTGTATTGTCAGCACTAAAGAAGACCTGGCAACATTTTACACGTGTCACACTTTGTATTGTCAGCACTAAAGAAGACCTGGCAACATTTTACGTGTCACACTTTGTATTGTCAGCACTAAAGAAGACCTGGCAACATTTTACACGTGTCACACTTTGTATTGTCAGCACTAAAGAAGACCTGCAACATTTTACGTGTCACACTTTGTATTGTCAGCACTAAAGAAGACCTGGCAACATTTTACACGTGTCACACTTTGTATTGTCAGCACTAAAGAAGACCTGGCAAAATTTTACACGTGTCACACTTTGTATTGTCAGCACTAAAGAAGACCTGGCAACATTTTACACGTGTCACACTTTGTATTGTCAGCACTAAAGAAGACCTGGCAACATTTTACACGTGTCACACTTTGTATTGTCAGCACTAAAGAAGACCTGGCAACATTTTACACGTGTCACACTTTGTATTGTCAGCACTAAAGAAGACCTGGCAGCATTTTACACGTGTCACACTTTGTATTGTCAGCACTAAAGAAGACCTGGCAACATTTTACACGTGTCACACTTTGTATTGTCAGCACTAAAGAAGACCTGGCAACATTTTACACGTGGTCAAAAACTTTTTGTATTGTCAGCACTAAAGAAGACCTGGCAACATTTTACACGTGTCACACTTTGTATTGTCAGCACTAAAGAAGACCTGGCAACATTTTACACGTGTCACACTTTGTATTGTCAGCACTAAAGAAGACCTGGCAACATTTTACACGTGTCACACTTTGTATTGTCAGCACTAAAGAAGACCTGGCAACATTTTACACGTGTCACACTTTGTATTGTCAGCACTAAAGAAGACCTGGCAACATTTTACACGTGTCACACTTTGTATTGTCAGCACTAAAGAAGACCTGGCAACATTTTACACGTGTCACACTTTGTATTGTCAGCACTAAAGAAGACCTGGCAACATTTTACACGTGTCACACTTTGTATTGTCAGCACTAAAGAAGACCTGGCAACATTTTACACGTGTCACACTTTGTATTGTCAGCACTAAAGAAGACCTGGCAACATTTTACACGTGTCACACTTTGTATTGTCAGCACTAAAGAAGACCTGCAACATTTTACACGTGTCACACTTTGTATTGTCAGCACTAAAGAAGACCTGGCAACATTTTACACGTGTCACACTTTGTATTGTCAGCACTAAAGAAGACCTGGCAACATTTTACACGTGTCACACTTTGTATTGTCAGCACTAAAGAAGACCTGGCAACATTTTACACGTGTCACACTTTGTATTGTCAGCACTAAAGAAGACCTGCAACATTTTACACGTGTCACACTTTGTATTGTCAGCACTAAAGAAGACCTGGCAACATTTTACACGTGTCACACTTTGTATTGTCAGCACCAAAGAAGACCTGGCAACATTTTACACGTGTCTCTGATCCTACATGTTACGGTGTAAAATGGAATGCACAATCGAAGCATCCAATATTACACACACTATTATGGTGTTGCTGATTAACAGTGATACGCTTCATTTAATATCGTTGCAAAGTAGCTCGTTGCAGCGTTTGAACCGCGTCGTTTATTAGATAAGGAGTTGTAACAACAAATACACGAAATTAGTCTCGTGTAATTGTTAAAAGTAACGATTATATATATATATATATATATATATATATATATATATATATATATATATATATATATATATATATACATATGTATGTGTATGATGTATTATTACATTCACGAACTAATTTCGTGTATTTTTGTTAACAGTCCTATAAAATTTAAAAAATATATATATATATATATATATATATATATATATATATATATATATATATATATATATACAGCAGTGTATATTATGGTATTGCAAACATCGGCAAACGTGTGTGTGTGAGGTTTGTGTGTGTGCGTGCGTGAGTGCGTGCGCGCGTGTGTGGTGTGTGTACGTAAGTGCGTGTGTGTGTCTCTGTCTGAGGGTGTGCGACAGAGTGCGCTTGTATTGTGTGCATACACGCGTGAATGCCTATGTACGCATTATTTGGATACATTTGTGTCCGTATTATCATGTAGACAACCATGAGAATGTCGCAGCCATTCCCATAGACCTGACAAACGCCTTCGATTGCCTCCACCACAAGCTGCGCTTAGGTAAACTACTGGCTTGCTGACTTTCGGACAAAGGACGTGCAGTACTCTTTTCAATAGTTATTTCAGCAACAGAAAATAGCGAGTGAAACTAGGACCTCACCACAGTGAGGTCCTAGTTGTATGTAGCCAAGCTATCACAAACAAACTTGAAAAAACACAGGAGAGCACTTCGCTTTATTTACAATTGTTGCTTACCAACGCATAATGAAAAACTGTTTAAAGGCGACTAACACCTTCACACCTTCACGTGAAAAGGATGAAAGAACTGGCATGTGAAGTATTCAAAATGGTAAATAATATAGCTCCAAATGTTATTATTCTTACATGATTCCAGTATTTCCTAAATCAAACACGGTCGTTCCTAAGTCAAACACATCCAAATTTAAATCGTTCGTAAATGATGGGCCCCGGATCTAGAACAGTCTGCCAAATGAAGTACGAAATAATAAGTGTAAACTACGGTGATCCGGAACTGGGACGGTTCCCCGTGCAACTGCACTATATGTGAATAAACGACTAATATGCCCGTTTTTAACATTGGCCTATACCTTAAGTGTCAGTTGAGCGCCTAACGCTATCATTACTCTGCCATACCTAAACTTCGGAGTATTGAATCCATGATGGTTTCCTCATCTGGCTCCACTTCTACTACTTCCTCTTCTTCTTCTTCTTCCTTTTCGGCTTCGGGATCTTGTTTTCTGTAAACAAACAACGGCGTTCGGGAATATCTTACTATTGTGGTGGGTCTCGTTATATTATTTAAATAATAATAACATTTTATTTGATATAGCGCGATATAGCGCCACATCCACAATTGTTCGTAGCAGTAAATATTAATGTAAATAAAAATACATAAAATGGTAAATGGGTATAATAAGAATAATGCTAATATTAAAATAAACAATGTGTCTGTAATATAAACAACGAAATACAGTATTGAGTAATGTAACAGTTATAAATAAAGACGTACATAAATCGACAGTTTGCCTATATGTAATAACAATTATATTGTAGCAACAATCTAACAAACAATACCTAAAATAATATTTATAAATAAATGTACATTTATAATTAAAAGTAGTAAATAATTAAGTAATAATTAAATCATAAATATTTTTGTAAATTTGGTAAAAACATTATGAGTGACACAACTACAAAATACAAAAGAAAAAGGTGTCTTCAGTCGATGTACGGGTACGTTTCTTTTCCAACCTGTGAGTATTATTATCTTGAAATCAACTCTGCGCGCAACAGACAGCCGATGAGGTTGGCATAACAGGGATGTGGCTCTGACGCAGCGTGGAAGATGCCAAAACTGTATTGTATCCATGGGTATGCAATATAATTTTGAGGGCACCCTGAAACGAAGTCACACGAAACGAATAGAGGCCACCTAAGGTCACCGTTTGCCGTCGCTGAGTCCCCGGCACCAGAGGGCCACAGCCATCTGGCCGGTGACCTCGAACTGGCAGTTCCGCTGTATTCGTTGAAATTACAACAGGGTTATTGGTACCTCTGTTGATTATAACGAAATTCCCGTCCGCCCTCCCTGTGTCTTGACTGATGTGTCCCCTTTACCTGTTAGGAGCTACATTGTATATTCGTGTTTTCCGTGTGGACTTGTGTTTTCATACATGACAATATTTCGTTGTGTAATATTAACACATTAATGTTGAGCGTTGCTTTGTGTTGAGTCACCCCTAATTTAAGGTGCCGCTTCCGTCTTGCACGATACGCATCGTCGTTCTGCGCTCTGCGAAACATTTTCCAACCCAACCTCCCTGATGGTGTCTTTATCACTTATGGTTGTTCTTTGGGTAAGCTTGTGCACCATCACTCACATGACATGGGCCGTACACAGGTTTTAATTCTTTTGACGCTTTTCCCTGCATTAGTTCTGTACACGAGTTTGGCATCATGCGTTTCCTCCACTGGGTGTTCAGTGGTGTACGCAGGGTTATAGAGGGGGTACTCTTTAGAGTACGTTTTGTGTGGCAGTTTGGCCCGGCCTGTCTGTGAGTTGTGTTGGCCGAGGGTTTTTTTCATTTCTAGGTGCCGCACTTTTCATTATTATGTTCATGTGTATGTTTTCATAGGGGTTGTTTTCCCCCTTTACGGTTTATGTCAATGTATACTTTCGCTTAACGCATGTGTTTTTCTGTCGTTATACTATTATGCAACACATTGTATCAGTATACATTCAAGCAGCTGATTGTACGCTAGGCTTTTAGTTGTACTTGGATGCGTATCATATACCATTCTACTGTATGTCTTTCAATGTACAATCAGCCGAGCGCACACTACAAGTGATCGCCAGGCAATCCAGTTATAAATAAACGATCTTGGTTGCCATATTACCATTACAAAGTATTTTGTGTCATATGTACCTACCGTAAACAGAGCCAGGCCCAGCTGTAGTTAATTAGGAAGTATTAGGGGCACACCTCCGAGCGGGAAAGGCGCAGCCACGCAAAATCAATCTGGCAGGAGACTTGTGTATACATCACTTCGATTCGCTGTAGGCGCGCGATGTTAACCGCAGACGTGCCATTAAGAGGCGTTACAGTATCAAGCAGCGATGTGATGATGACAACGCATTCCTTTGTCAGTGTAGGTAGTAAGCGGTAACATGATTAATGTGGCGCAGATAGAAAGTATATACACTACTATTCTGCTACACTTGCTTCTTTATGTCACTATGCCTGGACATAATTATCGCGAAGGTATCATTGTAACCATGCCAAAAGTCTAGGCTCTGTCCTATTGACCCGTAAAAATGTTGAGGTAAAGGGATTTTTACCAGTGATTTTTTATTCTACACACCATGTCTTTCAACAGTTCACGAGTTGCTTTTTGAAAATCAGTGGCATAAGATCACTGGAGCGTGAAATACAAAATGGTCGCGGCTGACCGGGTATTCATCTATAACTTTGCTTCTAGAAGAGCTAGATAGCCTAACTTTGTATCCCTTCCGCCTGAAATTGACATTCCAGAAACGCCTGACATATCTATTTACGCGTTGATGTCATATATACGAGGAAAAGTCCAACATGGCCGCTCATCCAGGACGATCGTCTACTGCAGAAACACGATCGGCCATACCTTTCGATTGAGACGAGCTAGAAACTGGATTTGTGTATACTTTCCGATGACTATGAGGATCCCCAGTCGAATAAGTATGAGTTCACGAACTTTCAGTTTAATCGTCTCGGTCCAAGGTAAAGGTAATTGGTTAAAATTGTCCTTTTAAATATACCTGCTTGCTAAATGGATGCGCTGGGCATATAGATGAGCAAGAAGTCTTGCTTAATTGACTATTTTCATAGCTCTGCTACAGATAAGTCGAATGGATGAGATTATATACAAATTATAAGGGATGAGATTATATAAATTGACCTGGTTAATAGAAACCAGAAAATCAAAATGATACTACATTTATTGTATTTGACACTCTTCACATTGTTTAATTTAATATATCCTGCCAAAACAAACTTTGTGTAATCTTCCAAGTCATGTGTAAAGATAAGCACCTGTAGCTTATATTTAGCAAATCTGTACATGTCCCCAAACTGTACCATACAGGCCTACAGTGACCAAAGAACGATTTAGACAGTTTCCAACTTGTGCTTTGCAGCAATAGATGACACACATCACGTAAGCATTGTTTCACATCTTCCACTGTATTTGCTCATGGGTAGCATATTGGTCGGCGGGGGGCATTTAAACGGTTTCAGGGAGTCGCCATCACTTTTCCACCCATACTGACAACGATCTAGGCGACCTCCCTTTAACATATGCTAAGCACAACATTTGTGTAAACATCCAAGTAATTTATAACAATAAATAGCTCAGCTATAATTCACATCAGGCTGCCAAGAATCGCAGTCGTGAACTACTGACATCCACAAACGGCATTGGTGTGACAAGTTATAGAGATGATCCAGTCATCTACTGGCTGCCTATGCTATTGCAGCCTTAAACACGTATGGTCGTTGGAACAAATTGTAAGAATGCACCCCGTTTATGTGGCGTGCTCGTGACATGGACATTTTCCCGGTGTGGAGGAAGTGATGAGAATGTGTTTTGTAGATGCGCTCGTCAGAATCAGTATTGTAACCCCTAATTCAGGGTGGAATAATAAACGCGATATATAAGCCGTCTGCAACGAGTTTTGATCAATTCGTCTTCAGGTCCACACCGATGTCTCTGTTTCAACTGCCATGACCAAAATGCCCCTTGGATCGAGTATTGTACATGGATACGTTACAAGAGCACTTCACTAGCAACTGGGTATTGACAGTGAAGGATGTCGCCTAGTCTTCTGTCAGTACGGGTGGGAAAGTGATGGAGACACCCTGAAACAATTGAAACGCCCTCTGCCCACTAATATGCTATCCATGTGTACATGTAGTGGAAGGTATGAAACCATGCGTAAGTGATGCGTGTCATTTATTGCTGCGAAGCACACATTGGTAACTGTTAAAATCGTTGTTAGGTAACTGTGAGCCTATATGGTGCAGCTTGGAGACGTGCATATGTTTGCTAGATATATATTATTGTTATAAATGACTTGGAGGTTTACACAAAGTTTGTGTTCGGCAGGATATGTTAAAATAAGCAATGTGAAGAGTGGCACAATTAATAAATTTAGTATCATTTATAACTTTTGGTTTTCTATGTTAAAACTAGGCCTTGTAGAGACATTTTCATCACGTTTGACCTTGCCATAGCGCTTTGTTAAAAACTTAAAAGTTTCTATAATCTCATCCATTTCCCTTTTTGTAGCAGAACTATGAAGATAGCCACTAAATCCGAGACTTCTCGCTCGTCTATATGCCAAATGCATCCTGTTTAGCAACCAGGTATAGCCAAAAAAGGTACAATTTAAGCAATTGACTTGACATTTGACCTAGATTATCGAATTATGGAATCATGCTTATTTGATTGGGGATCCTCATAACGATCAAGAAACATATACAAATCCAGTTTCTAGCTCGTCTCAATCGAAAGTTACGGCTGATCGTGTTTCTTCAGTCGACCGTTGTCCTGGATGAGCGGCCATGTTGGACGTATCCTCCAGTAGGACATGGACCTGTAAAATAGACAGGCCAGGCGTTGTCCTGGATGAGCGACCATGTTGGACGTATCCTCCAGTAGGACATGGAACTGTAAAATAGACAGGCCAGGCATTGTCCTGGATGAGCGGCCATGTTGGACGTATCCTCCAGTAGGACATGGACCTGTAAAATAGACAGGTCAGGCGTTGTCCTGGATGAGCGCCCATGTTGGAATTGGCGGGAAAATTGGTGGATGTAGAGGTTTGAAATTGGTGGTGTATAAAATTTGAAAAACAAGCGGAAATATTGATTGATAAGTATTATTCTTGTGTTAAGGTTATTCATAAAGTGGTACTGGACATATATTGAGTAGTAGTTTTGGTTAAAGTTTGTTAGTTAACAGTACTTTTGAACAGATTAGTATAGTGGGTGATAAAAGGGTAATCTAGGCTTCGACAAATTGTAAACAAGATTGAGCAAATCTCTTTATTTGATATAGTATATAAGAGATAAAGCAATAAGAGTAACAACTACATGTGTAAGATAAAACTGTGAATAGGTATCATTGTTATTAAAAATAAACAAGCGTTTTAGTAGGAAACCCTTGTTTGTTTATATAGGTAGTGTCCAACGTTTCCGCTAGGGAACGGTACCAGTACAGACTAAACTTATTGTTCATGGTAGTATAGGTAGTAAGTGTTTATAACATAAAGTGTGCAGTTGCTGTACACAATAAACAAACAGTCTTTCTAAAGACTAAGTTGGTTTAAACTAAGAGTTGATTTTGACAAATCGTAATATGGCACCTGGCAAGCGGCAAGTGAAGGCAAGGAGGCACTTGGTATGTAACCACTGCCACAGCTTGGTGGATTTTGCCGTATCGGGGTGCGGAAAAACTTGGTCAGAGACAACGGAGGAAGGGTTTACGTTCCAATGTTTAGGGTGTTGGAAAGTGGACTGTCTGACAGCAGAGTTAGCTAGGCTAACGGATATTGTGAAGGGGATGCAGAGTGGAGGGAGGGTGATTGCAAGGACAACAAATGGAGAAAGAACAACAGGAAACATGACATGCAGGAAGGTGACCGGGAGAAAGTGACAGTAGAGAAGGAGGGAGGGACAAGGGGACAGGAGATGAGAGAAGTAGATGCGACAGGAGGTAAGACGAATGGAAGAAAGGAAGTGAGAGGTGATGTGACCAAACGGAAGTCAATAACAAGGACGATGACAGGAAGAAAAGAGACCGGAAAGAAAGGAACAACAGAGAAAGCGGCAGGGGGAAAAGTCAGCAACCAGGGAGATGCAAAACGGAGGAGCTACTCTGAAGCAGTGATCGAGGGGGCACCTGAGAACAGAAAGGGTATTTATGGGAGACTCCATTTTGCGAAAGACAGACAGGACATTAAGCAAAGGAGAAGACGTTGTTGTTTGTCTTCCGGGGGCTAGGATAGAGCATGTGACTGAACGGGTAGAGAACGTATTGGGGCATGGCCAAGGGGGGGTCTATATTAGTACATGTAGGGACGAACAATGCAGACAGGGAGGGGACAACTAGAATAGTGCAAAGATACAGACAGTTGGTAGGGAAACTGAAGAAGACAATAGTTGAACAGATCATTCTCTCAGGAATGTTGCCAGTAATAGGAGAAAGGGGAGCAACATATAGACACTGCAAGAGGATGGCAATTAACGGACTATTAGAGCAGATGTGTGAAGAAGAAGGAGTTGGATTTGTAGATTTGTGGGGATATTTTGTTGGTAAAGAAGACATGTTTATGAGAGATGGCCTCCATCTAAGCGGAAAGGGCGCAGCAGTGTTCTCCGAGAACCTTCTTCGATCGATGAATAATGGAACAGGTTGCAACTTTTTAAACTAGTTTCGCAGGGGGGATACACAGATACTAGAGGCATAGATAAAGATAGCAAAAAGACATCAGCAAAGAACAGCCTGGAAAGCCCTACGGAATTTGGTTATAAATGTGTTTGTTTAAATGCAAGGAGCATAGTAAACAAAAGAAATGAATTAAACATTATGGTAGAAGATATTGACCCTCACATAATAGGTATAACTGAATCTTGGGCCACACCCGATATATCAGATGCCGAATTAGGAATGACAGGGTATGTAATGTTTAGGAAAGATAGATTAGGAAGAAGGGGAGGCGGAGTTATTTTATATATTAAAGAATCCATCCAAGCTTATGAAATAAATTAGAAAAAGAAGCAGAATGTGAAGAAGCTGTCTGGTGTAACATAGTTACAGGAAAGTCAACATTAACTGTTGGGTTAGTGTATCGGAGTCCAAACATAAGCATGGAAGAGAATGAAAAAATACATAACGCTATCAAAGAAGTGAGTAAACGGGACTGTATTATTATGGGGATTTTAACCATGGGCATATACAGTGGACATCTCTACAGAGTACCGGGAGAGAGGATCAAGAGTTTTTAAATTTAGTACAAGATAGTTTCCTTTCTCAACATGTGTTAGAAGCAACCAGGGGCAAGAACGTGTTAGACATAGTATTGAGCTCACAGAAGGAATTTGTTGATAATGTCAAGATATGTGAGCCACTGGGGTGTAGTGATCACAACCAGATACATTTTATCATCAAAGTAAAGGGAGAACGGAATAGAAAAATAAGGTACAGGAAATATTTTCACAAAGGAAGATATAAGGACATGAGGGAATATTCCATTAACTGTGATGATGGGCTCAGTGTATGGTGTGTCAGGGACTAGTTGGTTCATAACGTCAGTATGTTTGGTGAGACCACAGTTCATGCAAGTCTTTGCAAACAGACCCATCCTACGCTGCATTTCTGCTTCTGTGCTGGCGATTCGGGCGCAATCAGCCGCAAGAGAAGATCACGCACTTTTACATCATATAGCTTACTCTGCTTTAAGCCTCCCGAAGTTGAATAGTTTTGAACCAAGTATTTATGTCAACATAAAGTAACCTAAGGCACACATAGCTTGGTGATTGTCGCGATGTTGCAAGCTATTTGAGTTACGTCCATCAACTAACAAGTTCTTCTTTTACGCGGCATTCCGAGTGGTGACTATTTATCGGCTTACTTCAAATACTGTTGTGTTTCGGCCGCTATGGGCAACGATAAAATATAATAAATGTGTAGTTTATCAATTCCTCTAAACAGTTGTAGTACTTACCTTTTCATGTATGCATACAAAGAACAGGCGACAAGGGCGGGGAGGATACATAGAGCAGCGATGACAATAATGATCTTGGTAAGGTGACTGTCACTGCTCTTCTCTGATGTGTCTGCAATAACAATGGCTAGCAAATGTAATAATAGAACGTTACCACCAGAATGGTAATAACTGATAGGTCCAGTACAGAGGGTATCCTGTGAAGAGAATGGGGAAGCCCTTTGTATGAGGAATTGCTTCGGGTAAAACAGAGGTAGATGCTGTGGCTCAAACATTGATTTTAAACCCGGTCAAAACAGAGTTCGTTAACCTTGTACGGCAATCGGTCTAGGAGTAAGGCAACTCCGATCTCAGGATAATATCTGCTATCACACAGGTTGATGGTATATTTATTGTATAACACGTATAACTGTGGTTGGCTGAGGAGGGGCACCCGATAAAACATAAGTCAAAACCCTAATTACTGCTTGATTAACAAGAGTGAACGCCCGTGCTAGGGCGTACCCTTTAAACGACCCGCAAGATCCTCGTCTGTGCTCATTGATAAATGGATAAAGACGCAGGCGGCTAAAGACGTTACCCCAGAGAAGAATTAGAATGAGAACGAGTAAACTATTAACACTCCAAGTTGGGAGGATGAGAGGAAGACATTAAGAAGTAGTACAATTCATGTGGAGTAAACGGGACGAAGAATAAAGTAGGAATTGTACTATATAAATATCTGAAAGACAGAGTATTAGCAGTGGAGCGACAGTGATGAGGGTGAAAGTAATTATCATAGAAGAAATGTAAAATGTTATCAGTTGCTAAGGACCACAAACTCAGTGCACAAAAGAGGAATGGAGGAAGCACTTTGGGAAGTCAAACCTGTGTAATTACTCTTTAGAAAAAAACTCATTCTCTGTAGAAACACCAGTGGGTGCATTGAAATAGAAGAAGATATATTTGAAAAGAATATGTTAGTCGTGTAGATAACACAATTAAATGGGAACTGGTTACAGAATCGCTGAAATCAGTGTATATAAGCGGGTGCTTTGAATACTATTTCTTGATCGTTGTTTTTGTCGGCCATTTCCAACATCCATTCACGTCAGAATTTGTGTCGCCACAATTACTTAAATTACTGAAACAATATGGCTAAACGCGCAAGAAGCATGATTGTAATCAAGCGTGAACATGTTCAATAGCACTAATTACATTGTTTTCAGTTAATTTTGCCAAATAAAAATTTTGAAATTTGTGAAGAAGTAATGTCATGAAAGAAGCATTTTATATGTCGCGACGTGTTATGCGTAGCGACGAAATGGCGTCCGAAAAAGGTAATTTCAGCTTTTAATTGACACGACGTGTGAATACAGTGTTTTTAAGATCATTTCGCACATCTACTGTCCCTACAGCTTTTTGGAAAGCTTCCTTTGGGACGTTACGAAACGTTGAGGTCGAGAAGTCTGACTTCGGCAACGAGTTGGGTGAAGGCGCCGGCATCTGGTTAATGCAGCATGAGGTGACATTACATATTGCATACGTTGTTAATACACTGTTTTACAAACGACTACAACCATCAAGGTAAAGTTACGAATTGGATAAGTCAAATTTACACTGCTTGCATGAAAGCAGAGTCCATATGTTGATACACCAAGCTAACCTGCATAGGCAAGATTTTATTGTAGTTAACAACCAAGAAAATGCTCTTTCGGCATACATCTTCTTGCTTTATTTCTGACGACGGGTGTTCTACAAAAACTGTATCGAATACTACTATACCTTAGTTTTTCAAAGAGACAAGAATATTACGATTTTGTATGTTTTCACTTATTACACCAATGCTACCTTTATGAGTAAATATACAATCTGTAAGGTGCAGCGCCTAATTTTAAAGTTCATCACAGGATTGTTTATTTCATAAATTAACCTGTTTTCGACAGGTGCTGTAATGTATATCATTGTTCATAGAAATGATAACAATCAATTTGTAAAATTGGCAACTATTTCATATTTATTATACAATACATTATTTATGTTTTGTTCGCGGGGTGTGATGTTGTCTTTGAATGTTGTCCGTGTGATGTTGTCTTTGAATGTTGTCCATGTTAGGCAATACCTATACGGATATTGATTGATATATGGTGAACATACTGAGGAGGAAATAAACGTACACATGACTTTAATGATCTTCCACCAAAATCATACTTTATGTGCACAAAAATGCGTTGTAAATAAAAGTTTTTATTGTTGATCTATAGTGTATATAGAACTGGATACTTTTTACTCAGAAGAACGATAAATAAATTACGGCTTTTTGAAAATGTGTTTAACTGACCCCATATCACTTTAGGAAGTGATTATCCTCGGTAATATTATATATATATATATATATATATATATATATATATATATATATATATATATATATATATATATATATATATATATATGCTAAATTTGTATTTGCTTTTGCATCTAAACTACGATTAATTGTCAAATATATAGTGTTTACGAAATAAATTCAATCACTCAATTAACAAAAGAAGACTTATTTATCAGAAAGGCAAAACCCCCAAACTGTCGAGATGAGGGGAATGGGGTACCTACAGAACTAATAAACCCGGTGGGATCGTTACGGAACTCGGGCTTAGTTCCGCTAACCGCCAGCATCCCATGACCTCATTACGTCATGCGCATTCATTATAACCAGTATTTGTTGGCACACATAGTAGTAGATATGCCTCATAATAATAATAACAGTTGGAGTCCAAAAGAAATCAAAGATGAAATAAGAAATATACAACGCGCGAGCGCGTAAAGAGACGATTACGTCACAGGCCCGAGTTGCGTATCAGCGCCCCCTAGCTATCCTGTATGTTCCCCATTGCAAATTGTATAACATGAACGATGATGTCATAATTCGCATGTACTGAAACATTGGCGTGCAACATTTTAGAAAATGTCTACGAATTTTAGGCAATACACTGATTGGCGTGTAGGTGATGTACCCGAGCGACTTTGTCGGTCACTGTCGGAGGGAGGACATCGTTTGTAGATATAGCGTGGGTAGGTTGTTTTTCAACGAGAAGAATACATATATTTAAGTTACATGCCAGTCATGTAAACGCTGTTTTGTGCCTGAATTAATGATAGTTCAATGCAAACAGAAACGTGTTACAACGAATTTACCTTCGCACTTTGCTCCACCGTAGGCTGACGTGCATGAGCAGTTGTAAGATGACGCACCTGGTTGACAAGTACCTCGGTTCATACACGGATTGCTCTTGCATCCGTCGTACCCTAAACACATGATACAATTGTGACATTAAGCCGACGTTAAAAAAGAAGTAACTGTCAACGCATCAACTGAAGGTGTGTATGTGTGAGTATGAATGTGTGTCTAGTTGCGTGTGTATGCGCGTTCTAATAAAAGAAGACTTATATTTATCAGAAAGGTCAAAACCCCAACCTGTCGAGATGACGGGAATGGGTGACCTACAAAACTAATAAAACCCGGTGCAACGCTACGGAACTCGGGCTTCGTGCCGTTAACCGCCAGCATCCCATTACCATGTTATGTCGTGCGCAATTATTATATACAACATTTGTTGGCACACGTTGTAGATATGCCTTACATTAATAAATGTTTGAATCCAAAAGAAATCAACGTTGAAATAAGAAATATACAGCGACGATTACGTCACAGGCCCGATTTGCGTATCAGCAAACTATCACATGAACGATGGTGTCATAATTCGCATGTACTGAAACATTGGCCTGCAACGTTTTAGAAAATGTCTACGAATTTTAGTCAATACATTGATTGGCGTGTAGGTGATGTACCCGAGCGACTTTGTCGGTCAATGTCGGAGGAAGGACATCGTTTGTAGATATAGCTAGGGTAGGTTGTTTATCAACGAGAAGAACACATACATTTCAGTTACAGGCCAGTCATGTAAACGCTGTTTTGTGCCTGAATTAATGATAGTTCAATGCAAACAGAAACGTGTTACAACGAATTTACCTTCGCACGTTGCTCCACCGTAGGCTGACGTGCATGAGCAGTTGTAAGATGACGCACCTGGTTGACAAGTACCTCGGTTCATACACGGATTGCTCTTACATCCGTCGTACCCTAAACACATGATACAATTATGACATTAACCCGACGTTAAAAAATAAGTAACTCTCAACACATCAACTGAAGGTGTGTATGTGTGTGTAGGTATGTGTGAGTATGCATGTGTGTCTATTTGTGTGTGTATGCGCGTTCTAATAAAAGAAGACTTATATTTATCAGAAAGGTCAAAAACCCAACCTGTCGAGATGAGGGAATGGGTGACCTACAAAACTAATAAACCCGGTGGCACCGTTACGGAACTCGGGCTTCGTGCCGTTAACCGCCAGCATCCCGTTACCTCGTTATGTCGTGCGCAATTATTATATACAGCATTTGTTGGCACACGTTGTAGATATGCCTTACATTAATAACTGTTGGAGTCCAAAAGAAATCAAAGTTGAAATAAGAAATATACAGCGACGGTTACGTCACAGGCCCGATTTGCGTATCAGCAAACTGTATCACATGAACGATGATGTCATAATTCGCATGTACTGAAACATTGGCGTGCAACGTTTTAGAAAATGTCTACGAATTTTAGTCAGTACATGGATTGGCGTGTAGGTGATGTACCCGAGCGACTTTTTCGGTCACTGTCGGAGGAAGCACATCGTTTGTAGATATAGCTTGGGTAGGTTGTTTATCAACGAGAAGAACACATATATTTCAGTTACATGCCAGTCATGTAAACGCTGTTTTGTGCATGAATTAATGATAGTTCAATGCAAACAGAAACGTGTTACAACGAATTTACCTTCGCACGTTGCTCCACCGTAGGCTGACGTGCATAAGCAGTTATAAGAAGATGCATCTTGTTGACAAGTACCTCGGTTCATACACGGATTGCTTTGGCATCCGATGTACGTACCATGACCTAAACACATGATGCAATTATAACATTAACCCGACGTTAAAAAAGAAGTAACTGTCAAAACATCAACTTAAGGTGTGTTTGTGTGTATGTATGTGTGAGTATGCATGTGTGTCTATTTGTGTGTGTATGCGCTTTCTAATAAAAGAAGACATATTTATCAGAAAGGACAAAACCCCAACCTGTCGAGATGAGGGGAATGGGGTACCTACAGAAATAATAAACCCGGTGGAACCCTTACGGAACTCGTGCTTCGTGCCGTTAACAGTCAACATCTCATTACCATGTTACGTCGTGCGCACTCATTATAAATATATGTAATTATTAAAACGTAGTCTCAATGCTTGTTGTGTGTGTGTGTGTGTGTGTGTGTGTGTGTGTGTGTGTGTGTGTGTGTGTGTTTTGTGTGTGTGTGTGTGTTTGTGTGTGTGTGGGGGGGGGACCTACACAATTAATGCACTATGTGGCGCACGTATTGCAGCTATTCCTATATCTAGCTATCGTCGACAAACCATTAGATTGCAGAATTCACATTACTTCCCAAAATATTAGGGACTAATTATACGTCCAATACTTACGTAGCCAGAGTAAGGCGAATAGGCAGTCCCCGAAATTTAGGAAGGTATGGAACTGAGGACCAATAATTGGCTGCCTGATTCATGGAATGACAACCTGCAAATTTATATGGTTGCCTGTGTAAGACTTCTATTCCCACTTGGTTTTGGTAATAAAGCTTGTTATCATTTAAATAAGATAAAAGTTAACCTCCACTTCTGCCGAAGGCGATAAACACCCAGAATGCTGCACCGCACGTGGTGACAGGGCAACGAAAATGTCTTCATTCTCAATGTGCGTTTTGGCCAATAGATAGGTATTAATCTGTATTTATAGTTACTATCAACGAAAGGATTCAACATATTAGTAGCCCGTTGCGACACTAAGGTCAGTTTTCATATTGTTGGTGTTCTCCTCTTGGCATCCCTGACGTCAGGGGTGCTGATGGCCATAGTTTCTGTCGTGGTTTTTCTTCTCTTTCCTCACTTTTCTCCCCCTACGTCTTCTATCAACAGTCTAAGATATTTTCTATCAGTTGCTATTGTTCTCAATTTTTCTCCCACTTTCCAGATCTCTCTTAATGTGGTCAACCCATCCTAATATCGTTCTTCATCGCCTCTCTTTTCCATCCACTTTCTGGGCATCTGCTCTTTCCAGTTTTTATTTTATCTCCGATTCTGTCCACATGAACGACCCTTTTCAAACTGCTCCTCACCAATTTCCTCTTTTTACTTTCCTTCACTCCGCCCTCCACTCTCAGTTCCACCATTCTTCTCTCATCGGTTCTCTTAATTCCCATTCTTCTTTTTACCGCAAAAGTTATTTTCACAACCCTGCACCTTCTCCTGTTGTGTCTCTGCTAGTGCCATTGTCTCTTGGCCACACATGTATGCCAGGGTAACACACGAAGTTGGCGTGTTTCCTTTAAGTTTACGTGATGTGCGCCTATCTGCCACCACCCCATCGACGTTCCTCCAAACGTTTGCCCCGCTGTAATTTGTAACCAAAGCAATTTATCTGGTCGAATTTGAACTGGGGATTTTTTTTATAAGCAGCAACGTTACACGTTGTGAAGTTACTGGGTGAACCCCAGTTACATTGTACGAATATTCAGTTACTTTTGTATAAGAGTAAGTACCTAAGTGTTTGAATTTGTCGTGTTCCTTTGCTGTAGGTTAGGGAGAAGACTATAGTGATTGGCATTAGGTGGATATTATGTAGGGGCAACAAGACAGCGTTTCTTTAGTATTGGGTGGTTTTCGTCTCAGTTTCTGTCTTTGACGCCTTCTATGAATATTATTTTGCTGAACTGCAGCTATATTGGTCAGTAATCGTCATTGTCGTGTTGGTATTAATTTCTAACGAGTTGGGTTTGAGTTCCTTATTATTATTGACATATGCACATATATGCATAATGAAATTAAACATCAAGTTATACAATAGACCAGAACTGATGTATTGAGCAGAATGTTGGACAGTTGGAAAGAAGGAAGAATAGATTGTCGAGAAAACAGATATGAGAATGTTGAGAAGAATTAAAACGAAAACAGGCAGTAATATTCAATGACCATAAAATGAGACACAAATTAAACAGTGTGGACATCAGAAAGGAGATATGAGTCAATAGCATTAAAGAAAAAGTCAGAGAAATGATACTACGCTGGTATGGACATATGCAGAGAATGGTAGAAAACAACGAAGTGAGAGCAACTGTTGACATGATAGTGCCAGGAAAAATAGGGAGATCAAAAGTGAAATTGGTGGATTGCGTCCGAAGGGACATGCATGAACTGCTGACCGCACCTAGTGGGAAATGCGAAGAAGAAGCACATATATGTATATATGCATATATATATATATATATATATATATATATATATATATATATATATATATATATATATATATATATATATATATATATATATATATATATATATATATATATATACAATCAATCTTACTAAAAATGAGTCATATGTCGGAAATGTTCTAAAGAAAGAGCAGCTTTATCATGTAAGAAGATGTGTCAATTATAAGTGAAATTACGGCTCGCCAAACGTGTGGGGATAGAAACCTTCAAACTGAGAACACTGCCTTCAAAGATTCAACGACGTTTTGTTATGTTTCATGAAATGTACCTAAGTTATCATGGACATATCTTACTGAAATTCGTAACATATATAATATATTATATATATATATATATATATATATATATATATATATATATATATAATGGACAAGATATTATGTTAATATGAAAACAAAATCTTTGTTAGAAAATAGTAGCTGTCAAATTTATTGTTTGTGTAATTACCGCCATTATAAAGAATCGCTGCAATACACTGTAATAAATTATTTAGCGTGGACATATCTGGCTTATATTTGGATCACTCAAACAGAATGAGATCCTCATTGCATCATGTAATATACAAATACGACATTGTAAAACACTAACGAAAAACGAAAACAGGCAGTACTATTCCATGACTATACACTGCATTTTGTAGATATAAATATAATTAATAACATCAATACACACGTGGGTCAGTACGAAATTGATGTTATTAATTAAAACAATGTATTCAGATTTACGTAAACATACTGGACATTTCTGTAACTTCAATAGTATGAATCACAACAGATGGTCATATTTAACTAGTTTAATACTACAGAATAACGTAGCTACATAAAGACAACAGATCTATGGCAGTGTCAACATAATCATGTATAGCTTCTAGACCGGCCACGTTGTTGCTTGCATGATGTCAGCACGGCGTTCCACGACCGTGCGGATTTGTAACGGGGGTAATTTATACAGCTTGGCTTCGACAAAGAAGCTACACCATTGTCGGACATATACTAGCATTTCTATGTACGAACGAAAACCTGGGTCATATCGACAGGTGCATTTTCACAGTGCGTCAGCGCGTGTACAGAATACTTACATAACGTTCTCGCTCCACCAACCAGTAGTGCGTTCTGGGTGGTAACCAGTGACCGGATGACGTTGCTATGTCGTTGTTTACGCAGCTGATACAAATATGCCACCCTTTCAAGGCTTTCTGTGGGTCACAGTTTGTAATTATTAAGTTGTCCATATATGGACCGATGACACACGCCGAAACATTGTAACACATTCCATGGCGATCTGATGGCATCGTTTGGCCAAGATCGAAACGAACGTGGTTCTGCTGCGGGTCTAACACCTTAGAATGCATGGATGCCTCCAAACCGCACTCAATACGTGAACCTTGCCATTCGTAAAACACACTCTCACAGAAAACAAATGCACCTTGCAAGTAGATTTCTCCGTAAGTTGTGCATGATATACATACCTAATTCAATCACAAATGGTTCAATAATACAAAATGATGTATTATACGTTATCCGATACTTTACGTTATCGCGGGGAAGGAAGCATTGTAACAAATTCCATGGCGCTTTTACGACAGCGTTTAGGCCAGATCCCACAGTCCATCGTTGGTCGATCTGTTTACATATAAGTACGCAGCGACGAAGTAATGTTTGGCGAACTCAGCGTAGAAACCGGACATGATTTCCTTATTTGGAAGGTGAAGCGGCGCGGAAATGTAGGAAATGACATGCCGAAACCAGCTTGTTGTTGCCAAAACGACTCGGAACTCACGAGTACCATAATGTATCGTTGCGACTACAACTCAATTCCACAGTTGTATTTCACCGTTTGCATAATACACAAATGTGACCTAAGCAAAGTCGATGTGTAATAAGAAATGTGAGCGTAATAAAGTACAAATATGTATAGATAGTGTTAGTGAATCAGAAACAAAGAATGTTTATATCCACGGATTTAGTTTACAACAGATGGCCGGCGAACGGTGCTTAATAACCAACGCTGGTGTGTTAGTTACTAGATACAGCTCGAGTTTCTATGTGTATACGAGTAAAATTTAACTCGTATACACGAGTAAATAATACATCGGCGACTGTCTAGTTTTGACATAGACACTCGCCGGTGGGGAATAACCTTCTTCAAGATAATAACATAAAACAAAAAATACCGGCTACGAACGTATGACGTTTCTTAAAACAATACTCGTCGTCAACAAGAACTGTCAATCATATTATTATTATAGGCATATATATATATATATATATATATATATATATATATATATATATATATATAATTTGAATTAATTAATTAATAGAAACAGCAAAAAGAAACGTGTTATGTTGTTACTGAAATTAGATTGTTAACAGCATTCAACAAAACACTAGTCGTAGATATGATATATGTGGTTATTGTCATAGTAAACAGGTTCACACATGTTCTTATGTAATTTGATATCATCGATTTAAATCACTCAAGAAATAAAACATTCTTTTTATTTCTGGTTCTTTTAATTGCTAATGTATATGAGTCTATGTAGAATGATTTGACTGTCTCATGCATCTATAGGTATATGTATGCAACAGTCATGCCTATTAAAACGTTATTAGTCAAGTAAGATCAATACGACCAATTTACGAGAAAGCAATGCTACATAAAAGGGGGTCCATGGGCAACTGTTACATAATATAAGAGGATAAGCTGATGGGCAGTAGAAGTGCTTCCCAGCTGATTCGCTGGAAAATCTCTCCAGTCAAAGGGGAGAGCAGGACCAAAGCTGCAAGTCAGAATTCAAGGATATCAACATTTTTAATTGGGAATGGTGTCATGTTTGTATTGGCCATGTGGTTAGGCAACAGAGAATTAGAGACATAACTGTTGACTTGAGAATACAAAACCTTACACATTGCAATAACAAAAACTTGCATATCACGGAATACATTCACAAATGAAACTTATGTATAAAGCCCAATGCCAAACAATGCTTAAATCAAAAACAAAATATTAGTATTTAGAATAAAGCTGACATTTGTATTTTGGGAAAATACAAGTATGACTTTGATTGTGGCCAAGTAGGCGTCTCTGATTAGACCAAGGAGTGATTGATTTGCATTGATTGCACTTAATTAACTTAAACATTTGATTTCCTTATATGTGCAAGTTGGCTTGTGAAATTGGTTTACCATGTAATTTATGTGAGCTGCTTATGTAGGTGTGAGTTTTGTCTGTTTGTCATATAACAGTATTAAATATATAATCAGGCACCATTATTATTTGCTTTTTGCGCAGAAATGTGTAATAATGAAGAAAAACCGAGAAAAAAACCGAAATTTTACATTTGTTAGATAGGAGGTAATCAAGCTTCTCGTTTGGAACAAAGATGGCGATACGCAGTTTCTATGTCGACGATTTGGGCACTTAACAAAATAATTGTTAAGTTTGTCTGTCAAGTGAGTATGTTTCTGACACCATTAATGTATGGTTAAAACTACCGAATATGTCCACAGTAGCAAATAGTGTGTCTTTGGTCTATAACAAAAATAAGTGGTATGGCTTTAATAGGAATATAAATAGCTTAGTCAAACAGAGCTCATTCTTGCAATAGTTGTCTTTCTATGGTGGTATGATAATTTATAGGAGTTTGTGTCTACGAAACACATCAAAAAACCCATTTTGGCATATCCAGAGCAAAGTATTAAAAATAATGATAACCGTAATATTCAATTAGCTGCTAAACTACATGTTTTATATCATTCTGTGAATACATACATATTATTTTATGATGTTCTGTAAACATTCGCATATAATTTTCCTTACCTTACACACATGTATAACTTGTCAATAAAAGTTATGTATTTTACGTTTTCTGCATAATGTTATCTGACGGGAATGTATGTCTAGTTAACCAATATACATGGGGCTGTCACCTAAAAACAAAAGCCATAAGCATAGTTGACTTTTATGATCATCAGAAGACAACAAAGTGGCAGAAAAACACCGTCCTCGTTAAAAACGTATTCTACGTTATCTATTTTTAGCATTCCCGGTACATGCTTTCCTAGTATACATATGAGGGTACCTTGTTACTTTTGTGAAATACAAGTTGTGCACCTACCTATACATATACATACCTAATTTAATCACATATGGTTCGATAATACCAAATGGTGTATTTTACGTTATCCGGTATTCTACGTTACCGCGGGGAAGGAAGCATTGTAATACATTCTACGGCGATCCTACGGCAACGTTTGGGCCAGATCCAAACAAAAGTGGTTTTGCTGCGGGTCTGACACCCAATTTGCAAAACCAAAGGTAAACTTGTATTTAGCAATGCATGTATGACAAACAACTGTGATATTGTACTAGTGAGATTCCCTTCACAATGAGAGATTACTATCGTATAATTCAACTTAGACTTAGTTATTTTTTTATGCAAAATGAAGCTATCACTTTCAGCTATTTTAAATAAGAAATCTGGAAGCTAGCTAATGGTATATCATTCTTGCATAAAGGTCATATAAAACATTATATTAAACATTTATTGATATCGTAAAATACACACTTACATATGTAACATTTGAAAGGGAATGCTGTTATTAACCCAAATAGTATCAAGTCAACGAAACGCGAGTGGAATTCATAACAGAAACATTTCAACACATTCAGACACATACAACGTAATATTATTTTATTTGTATTCAACGTTAACCAAGTTAATTAAACTCATTTTGCTCCAGATGTCAAAATAAATGTAAAGTGATATAATATATTGTGCATTGTATCATTGTTGAGGAATGGATGAATGCACTATCACGATTTAGTTGCTTAATTTCATTCATTACGCATGTATTTAACACAAATGTCTGAACCATTTTAATAACAATCATATCAAGGTATTATGTATTTAACTAGCCCCAAAATCCATTGTTTTCATTTTATTACATATGTAAAACGTATCTAAATCGCGCATGAACGATCAGAAATGTTTGTATTCTACGTTATCCACGGACGTCCTTTGGGGAAAGCTACGCCAGCTACCACATAGTTTGTCGAGACGATGACTACTTGATGCAGTTGAAGACAAGATCCCAATACAAGACATCGTACCAAAAACATTTACGTGGCCTACTTGATTCAATAATTGTGGCTTTTGGAAAACGGACAACTTTTGCAACTAGCTCACATTTTGCAAAAAAGAAATCTCATATTAAAAAATAATCTGAACCTGAATCAGTTCTATATACCTTATAGCCATGATATCAGCTTGTATTATGCGCATTGTTCATTTATTAATTATTATTTTAAAGTATATCCACGCATATTTAGTACGACAAGGTGGCGGATAACGTAGGATACATTTGGGGAAAAAAGACGGAAACTCATCCTGGTTTGACTGGTTGGCGCAATAAAAGAAGGAGAGATTGAATGAGAAGAACGATTGTTCCTAGAAGTTCAACATATATACTTTCATACGGAAGCAAATCTTTTCAAATATATTGAAATATATTTTTTACTATTTTAAAAACTTACTTACCTCCAGTTCCCTCAATTACAAACACAAATTTGCGTTCTAAAAACAAAAGTCATAAGCATAGTTAACTTTTCTGATCATCAGAAGACATCAAAGTGGCAGAAAAACACCGTCCTCATAAAGAAAGTGTTATGAAATACAAGTTGTGCACATACCTATACATATACATTCCTAATTTAATCACACATGGTTCGATAATACCAAATGGTGTATTTTACGTTATCCGGTATTCTACGTTACCGCGGGGAAGGAAGCATTGTAACACATTCCAAGGCGTTCTTACGGCAACGTTTAGGCCAGATCCAAAAGAACGTGATTCTGCTGCGGGTCTAACACACAATTTGCAAAACCAAAGATAAGTTTGTATTTAGCAATGCATGCATGCATGACAAACAAATGTGATAGCCTACTAGCTAGATTCCTTTCATAATGAGAGAATTTTCTTTCCCAAGTTTACATTAAAGGTATATTATATGAGATTACATTGTTTATTTTGTGAAATAAAAGTTGTGCAAGATAGACATAACTGATTTAATCACAAATGACTCAACGATACAAAATGATGTATTTTACGTTATCCGATATTTTACGTTATCGCTGGGAAGGAAGCATTGTAACACATTACATGGCGTTCTTACGACAGCGTTTAGGCGAGATCCAAAGGAAAGTTCTTCTGTTGGTCGTTAATCCGAGGTCAAACAAGGTCACCGTAAAACGATCAATTTTAGAAATTGGACGCTTTTGAAAAGTTCTCTATATTAACATGGCTAAGTAGCTATTTTATATTATAAGAAAATCGCCAAGCCATATATTGTTGGAAAGCGCAATATCTTATCTCCTAGATGATGGACAACATTGTGCTGTATCCTAAAACGATAAGAATGATGACAAGGTCAAACAAGGTCACCCATAAAATGACGATTGTTGGAAAGTTTACATTGCCGCGAATACTATGAAATTATATTGACTGCATGTCTACTTTACAACTATGGACAAGGCATATATTGTATGAAAGATCAGTTTCTCTCCGTCAACATGCGGTATGACGTGGAACTGTGAAGTGAGGTAGTTTGTGTTGAGCGGCGTTCAAACAGGGTCACCGTAAATTGATGAACGTTAGAAATTGCGCCATTCCGCACACGTTACACAATTTCTGGTTGCTTACATCTGCGTCACCAACATACTCATGGACCTATCATACACCTTTGGAAAGCATTTTGTATCCCCGTGACAATGAAGTACACAGTCGAACCATCAAATGATATAGTACACGTGCAGTGAAGGTCAAACAAAGTCACCATCAACGTAGCTATATTCAACATTGCGTCATTTCATAATCATCAACGGTTGCTACGTGTTTGTCAATGTACTCAAGGCAACATCGTATGCCACTGGAAAGCTTAATGTATCCTCGTCAAATGAGTTATTCCGTTGCACTGCTTTATACAGTTACATTTATGGGAATCGAGTTGAACAAGCTCACCATCGATGTGTCGCTACCATTTGCTTTATACCTTGCAAAGCGAGCAACGTGTTTTTATAAAATATTAATTCATCAGAAAGGTAAGTCGATTTTTGAAGCTCCCAGAAACATAATATTAATCTGTTTATATTCACTTTCGTTGTCGTTGTTATCACCATCACTATCACAATCACCATCATAATCAGATAGAACGTCTTGATCGCCAATTGAATTGCTATGACATAAACTGTTCTGACTGAATGGCCAATTGATTGTGCAGCGACTTCTACTTAAGCATAAACAGAGGAGTGCTTCCATGAGTTCTGGTGACATTTGATGTGGACAGGTACAAGTTTGCCATTCATTATCTCCCATCCAAGCTCAAGTGGGGACCCAATGTTTGGCTTGGTTGCATGTGAAGACATTCAAATCTTCATTTTCAACAGTGTTCCTCTGGCATGTTCCTAGAAACATGTATCACATATGGAAGCCTTAACCATCAACGGCTCAGGTTGATGTGTGTATTAATCATTGTGCCCCTATCGTCATCATAACTATCGAGCACTTCCACAACAATGTCACGTCTCTGAAATCACTACTATGAATGCCACCGATGCTGATAATGTAGCTTCTTTAACGCTATTTTCTAAGGCAGCAAATAGCCTGCGCAATTTTTGGCAGTCCAGTTCACTAAGTTACCGTCATCACAACTTTCAGATATTTCCACAACAGTGTCTGCTCTCTGAAATAATATTAGAAGTGGCTTGAAGTACGCCAACGCTAAATTAGCCACTCCCCGCCAATCATTTGAATGACAACAGTGGCATTCTTAATACACACTGTAGTTGTAGTGGTGCCTTGTGGATGTTCTGACACCTTCTCGATTTGAACTTCTAACTGATGGCCCAATTCTGTAAATCTCTCCCGCTTTTCCTCCCCAGCACTTATTCTCTCCAGGAGCGAATTATGCAGTTTCGCTTTTGCATGCAGCACAGTAAATAGGTTGCTGAGTACATATAGGTGAGCATTGGGCTCGAACGAACTGGCCATATTATTATCATCATGTTTGGTC
>JAODUO010000355.1:387500-391405 GCA_025642075.2 Ridgeia piscesae | reverse complement strand
TATACCAATCTGGCGAACACATCCAACTTGCGGCTATATCAATCTGGTGGACACATCCAACTTGCGGATATACCAATCTGGCGAACACGTGAATCTTGCGGATATACCAATCTGGCGGATACCATAAGCTTGTAGAAATAAATTATTTAATTAAAACTAATGCAAATTGAATAAATCACAGCACAATGCTTCCATGAATGTAAATAGAGTAAGCCGTAATAAAAAGGGGCGTCTTTAGAGATGCCCAAATAGAGCGAAGAGAAGTCTTTGTAGTGATTGTAGTCGGTAAAGCATATACGAATTCATTCAAAATTTAGAGTCAAAAACATTTCTGTTGAAAACATAAAAAGTAAAACGTAAGTTCTGATATAGCGCAGTATCCAGTCCTCAGAGCCGTTCAAAGCGCTTTACACTTTACTTCCCTGACAGACCAGTTCACTCAGACACCATCTCGGCTTCTCTATGAAGCATCCAGCCATATACTACAATTAATGCGCGAAGGCTGCTCGTACCACCACTGTCTACAGCCAGATACTCATTTATACAGCTGAGTGAACTGGAGCAATGTAGAGTAGAAACAAACTTGCCCACGGTTTTAACACCGCAGCACAGCATTCGAATCTCGTATTCGAGAGTCCGAAGACCCGTGAGCCATTGCGCTCTACACATTGTGCACGTCTGCGACTTGTAACGATGATTGTGTGGGCCGAGGGATGAGACCGCGACAGTAGAACGTTCACAATTCCTGTTTGGTTCGACGTCTTCCGTTACTTGGGTGCAATAGATCTGAAGACGCCACAGCCGGCAGGGTCGTTATGACGTCAGAGCCTCTGGACGGGCGGCGAGCGGGAGACGTTACCCTCCGCTCACGTCGTTAACTTGGCAGAATATGTTTATTTTGATTATTTATCTGGAATTTCAGTCTGCACGGACCCGCTCGTTTTTTTCTCAGGGTTTCGACAATTTCAGAAAGGGGAAATGTCTGCGTTTACATCACTCATAAGCCGTACGTGTAAATGTAGACATATGCGACGATGTGTACTTGTATACAAGAGTGTATATTATTGTAGCTGTATTCTTATAAGAGCAATTTAAATAATAAACATTTAAGATTCGAAATCCAGGATAATCTCAGGTTCTAACAAGTAGCAAACAGCACCCGCATGGAGCTCACCAACATCTACCACAGCTCCTAAAAGTCCATGTTCTCTTATTACAAAGCCGTTGTTTCATAATAGATACTCGCCTGTGAGAGTTGGAGGATGCAAAGCGAAGGACACATTTCGTCATTGGCAAGTGCGGTGTCTTTAAAACCGACTACGCAGATAATTTGATTGAAACAATGTACTGCGACACTCACGCAGTGCCCTTAAATCCTTCATTCCATCCTCCATCAAGTATCTGAATCAGCCACAAAAATCAATCGTTGACCTATCACAGTCTCTACCGCTGCCAATGCAATGTTCTTTTACCATCTTTATTTATTAATTAATTAATTTATCTTATAATATTGTCATATTGTTTTAGCATATTATTCCAATATATATATATATATATATATATATATATATATATATATATATATATATATATATATATATATATATATATATATATTTTAATATCATATACATATAAATATACATATACATATTTTTATATACTTTATTTTACTGTATACATGCATTACTATGTGACTTAAATATTGTGTTTTTATGCAACCTCTAAAGTGCAAAATGTATTTCCACTCTATGATTGGACAATAAAGTTATTATTTTTATTATATTATCATTAGTAGTCCAGCACTAGTCTCTATAGACTCTCTACACACCGGGCAGTGTTCGCAATGACCGAGCCCTGTGACGACATATGAGCGGCCAGAGAAGTCTCGATGAACGGCAGTTTACGGGGACACCACTGGGTCGATATCTCGTGCGTCGTATTGCCTTTTGATATTAATCAGGCGGTCGACTAGAGACCATGCCGAGAGCGTTGTGGACGGCGTTATTACAACTGCGCTGTCTCCATTCGTCGGCAGTGAATACTGTCGACTCCCGTCGCTTTCCGTGTAAATTGTAAACGTTTATGATTTCAGATTATAAAAGCTATCCCCGAGAAACGTTTGTACTGTTTTTTTAAATGTGCCTATACGCATGCATCATCATTTCTTTTGATTTAATAAAATGTTAAGTAATTGAAAATATATTATTATTTATTATTATTATTACAGGAGTATATAATAATAATAATAATAATAATAATGACAATAATAATATTAATAATAACAATAATAATAATAATAATAATAATAATAATAATAATAATAATAATACTAATACTAAATACTAATACTAATACTAATACTAATACTAATACTAATACTAATACTAATACTAATACTAATACTAATACTAATACTAATACTATATTATTATTATATTATTTATTATTATTATTAGTATTAGTGTTAGTGTTAGTGTTAGTGTTAGTGTTAGTGTTAGTGTTAGTGTTATTGTTATTGTTAGTGTTAGTGTTAGTGTTAGTGTTAGTGTTAGTGTTAGTGTTAGTGTTAGTGTTAGTGTTAGTGTTATTGTTAGTGTTAGTGTTAGTGTTAGTGTTAGTGTTAGTGTTAGTGTTAGTGTTAGTGTTAGTGTTATTGTTAGTGTTAGTGTTAGTGTTAGTGTTAGTGTTAGTGTTAGTGATTAGTATTAGTATTAGTATTAGTGTTAGTGTTAGTATTAGTATTAGTATTAGTATTAGTATTAGTATTAGTATTAGTATTAGTATTAGTATTAGTATTAGTATTAGTATTAGTATTAGTATTAGTATTAGTATTAGTATTAGTATTAGTATTAGTATTAGTATTAGTATTAGTATTAGTATTAGTGTTAGTTTAGTATTAGTGTTAGTGTTAGTGTTAGTGTTAGTGTTAGTGTTAGTGTTAGTATTAGTATTAGTATTAGTATTAGTATTAGTATTAGTATTAGTATTAGTATTAGTATTAGTATTAGTATTAGTGTTAGTGTTAGTATTAGTATTAGTATTAGTATTAATATTAGTGTTAGTATTAGTATTAGTATTAGTATTAGTATTAGTATTAGTATTAGTATTAGTATTAGTATTAGTATTAGTATTAGTATTAGTATTATTGATACCTTTTCGCTAAAACCGTATACGTCAGATTTAAAAAACATGCAACATATCCATCAATATTTAAAAATAACGGTGCATCCGTGTATTTTGTGCGTATAATGATGATAAACATCCCTGCAAGTAAAATTCTTCCAAATATGCGCCACGTCAGTGCCTGTACATTGTATTCTTAAATACGTAAATTAATAAGTGTGGTAATAATAATAATAATAAACCTACTGCATTCAGTTCACGTGATTGTTGTCAAATATCACCAGTTTCTAGGTCCAGTTATTATATAGGTCTACACAAATGAAAACTGGCCGCTTGTGTTCCTTTCTGCAAGCACGGCGACACGGTAGTATCTTCGACGTCCTTGACCATTTTAGAGATGGTCTCGGTTTGTTCGGCCTCTTACGTGTCACTTGGCTTCCCGTTGGGGCATCCTCGCAAGCCTGGGGTAGTTGCGCTGCGCTACAGTATCCCTGGCTGATCGTCTCCGCAAACCGTAGAAGTGAGCAGAGGCGAACTATAAAATCGTAGTAGCAATAGATTTCGCCAGTCGCTACTGCGTCAGCCGAGGGAACAGCGCAAATAGTCGTTCCACTTTGAAGACGGTACACGACTGGCGGGCTGAAATCACTCTAAATTATATCACATGACCGG
This sequence comes from Ridgeia piscesae, assembly GCA_025642075.2. Classification (NCBI taxonomy): domain Eukaryota; kingdom Metazoa; phylum Annelida; class Polychaeta; order Sabellida; family Siboglinidae; genus Ridgeia; species Ridgeia piscesae. The sequence goes on along the minus strand of JAODUO010000355.1, from coordinate 387,607 downwards.
AGGCCGAACACATTCCGCCTGAGCGAGTTCATTGGCTGATGTTGACAAAGAAGTGGTTTTTCAAAGGGATCTGCCAGGGATAGTGAATGCCGGTAGTGATGTAGGCC
>JAODUO010000355.1:372500-382500 GCA_025642075.2 Ridgeia piscesae | reverse complement strand
ACTTTACTTCTCTGGCAGACCTGTTCAATCAAACGTCATCTCAACTTCTCTGGGAAATATCGAGCCATATGCTACAATTAATGCGCGAAGGCTGCTCGTCCACATATCCACCACTTATATTTATATATATATATATGTGTGTGTGTGTGTGTGTGTGTGTGTGTGTGTGTGTGTGTGTGTGTGTGTGTGTGTGTGTGTGTGTGTGTGTGTGTGTGTGTGTGTGTGTGTGTGTGTGTGTGTGTGTGTGTGTGTGTGTGTGTGTGTGTGTGTGTGTGTGTGTGTGTGTGTGTGTGTGTGTGTGTGTGTGTGTGTGTGTGTGTGTGTGTGTGTGTGTGTGTGTGTGTCTGTGTGTCTGTGTGTCTGTGATACATGTGAACGGTGTAGTCTACTTGTACGTCACAAGCCAGTACTGTACTTCAACGGCAGACAAGTCAACGTCAGTCGAGCGCGCTATCAATGGACGCAGAGCGCAATCAACGAGGCTGAGTGATTTATTAACCGCCCGCCCAATAGATACTGGCACGTACAGTCTGATGAGGCATCTACAAAAAATCTCAATTTGTCGAATGTCAGAAACCTACTGTAGAAGACCAGCTGTTTCATTAGTATTGTCTGTAGGATCTCCCTGGCATCGTGTCGGACCACCTGCGTGAAGCGGCGTGCCTTCAAGTCGACTCCCCTTACTTTATTTGCGTTTGTGCCTAAATTGCCAGATTCGATGAAAACGATAGTCTACGTTGTCGCATATTTTTCAAGGTAGCCTGCATGAACGCGTGTGATATCGAGATCGGTCGTTCGTTCTTTCCTACGTGTGTACATGCGTGCGTTTTTTTCTCGCTCGCTCCTATATATGTGTATCCGTGTTCGCGCGCACTGCGCTGGCTTCAGTGAGAGCGACTTTTTCTGACTTAATAGGAATCTCCCATATCCAACTTGTACATTTAATACGATACCTAATTTATTCGATGAAATGCAATTATCACCTGAAGCTGACATCATTTCAGGACGATTACATTTTGCACAGAACAAAGTTGTGCTGTGTTGGCGTGCGTACGTGTGTGTGCGCGTGCGTGTGCGCGTGCGTGCGTGCGTGCGTGTGTGTGCATGCATGTATCCCGCTGATGCAAAATAGTTGAGGAGATGCTGCTGGATGTGTTCAGTTGGCGGAATTCATGGAACACATTTTTGGCATTCAATGGGCGCATTGTGGGGGAAAGTATTCAGTTGGAAGTGCAAAATACTCACCTTAATTCAACCATGCTACGCGCTGGCGCACGCAAGGTTATTTACATCAGTTCTCTGTTCGGAACAGATCACTGTGAAACACTGAAAAAACTTGCCATAGCAAACATTCTTTACTTGAACCGTGACCAAGACGACAATATACATTTATTTCACAAAATTAATATCTCAAGAAATGCGTTATCACTCATGTTAACATATCGATTACATCACACAATGATGAACGAATAGCTGCGTTTTGTAGCATTGTGCAATCCGCTGTTTACAACTGCGCTGAACCACGCGGCGCTATGTTAACGTCCGGTGCGGAACCATCGCGCGCCAAGTGTAGCGAGTAGAGCGCGCGCCCTGGCGACCGGGAGTCGTCGTGCTCAGCAAACATAATCTACCGAAGGCAAAGCTGACGACACGACGTCAATGTGTCCGGCTCAAGCAGCACGGACACTCGTGTGCACGTAAAACGACTTCCGTGATTTCATCGACCGCCGAGACCGGAAGTGGTGGAGGAACAAGGACGCGATTGTCGCCAATCACTGTCCATTTCTCTCCTTGCGCCGAGCCCGTTTTCGCTTCCTCCTTTCCCGTCTGGCGTCGGCCGCCTTCGTGGCCGCGGCCCGGGACTTCTTGCTCGACTTGGGCAGCTTCAGGAGCCCGTGTTTCTTCGTCTTGGAGCGTCTGTCTCGGCGGCGTTCGCGTCGCTTACGTCGGCGCCGCTCCTTCCGTCGCTTCTTCTTCTTCTTTAGCTTCTTCTTGCGTCGTTCCGTCTGCTTCTTGTTCCGACGTTTCGGCTTCTTCGACTTGCGCGGTTTCTTCCTTCCGTTCGCCTTGGCGATCTTCCTCGCCTGGCGTCTGCGTTGTTTCTCCACGAGACACGTGCTCATGGACTGGACGCCGATCTTTGTCGTCGTCGCGCACTCGGCGATCTGAGGACAACGCAGTGGACAGGTCAAGTGAAAGTAATTTGTGTTGCGCTGTATCCGGTCAATGACCGCTAAGTGCGAGTTATAACCCACGTGGATGGTGGATGTTTAATCCACCATCCACTCTCAGTATCCACCTTCCACCCACCACATCATCCACCATCAGTCACCATCTGTCATCCACTATCTATAATCCATTACCCACCCTCCATCATTCACTATATATGATCTACCATCCACCATCCACCATCCACCATCCACCATCCACCATCCACCATCCACCATCCACCATCCACCATCCACCATCCACCATCCATCATTCACCATATATGATCTATCATCCACCATCCACCATCCATCATTCACCATATATGATCTATCATCCACCATCCATCATCCACCATCCATCATTCACCATATATGATCTATCATCCACCATCCACCATCCACCATCCACCATCCACCATCCACCATCCATCATTCACCATATATGATCTATCATCCACCATCCACCATCCATCATCCATCCTCCATCATTCACCATATATGATCTATCATCCACCATCCACCATCCACCATCCATCATCCATCATTCACCATCTATTATTCATAATATATCATCCATCATCAACCATCCATCATCAATCATCCATCATCCACCATTCATCATCCATCCTCCCCAATTGCCATAAAACTTGTTATTTCGTCGAAGAACTAACTTATTACTAGTTCTATAATGTCTAGACGTATGCACGACACCCGCCAACATAGCCATGTCATAGTCACGTAAATACAAATGGCAAAGTAAATTGGCCATCTACTCTCTGCAAATTATTAAGCATGTTACTGTTAAAACATTCTATCTGAAAACCTATCAAACTAAGTGATCTACTGCATTCTATTAAAACGAACAAGTTGTTTACAAACGTCAAATATCACCATTGTATAGATCCTACGCATTGGCACCGGAAAACGGAGATATTGGGAGGTCAGTCATTTTGGCGAGCCTGGGGAGGGTGTAATTGGGTGTTTTTGAGAGCCTGCACATGGGTTTTTGGCGAGTTTGAAGGGGGTGTATTTTGAAGTTTTTGTAAAGTTTCGACTCGCAATATTCACCATGTTCCGACGCCAGGGTCATATTATACTGTAACGCAATAAGAAGATTAACCGTGCTCAGCTAAATAATAACAGATCCCGCGAGACGAGACGAGACGAGACGTAAGTGACGAGAGATGGCACGAGACGAGAGAGATAAGTAACGAGAGATCGCGCGAGATGAAGTGCAAGTGACGAGAGTTCGCGCGAGACGAGACGAGACGAGACGAGACGAGACGAGACGAGACGAGACGAGACGAGACGAGACGAGACGAGACGAGACGAGACGAGACGAGACGAGACGAGACGAGACGAGACGAGACGAGACATACCTGTAGGAAGCAGCGAGACTTGTAGAGGACGCCGTCTCCTCCACACACCTTGCGTCCCCGGGACTGACGCTTGCAGTAGAGGGAGCTGGGACAGCGGCACATCGGGATGCCCTGGATGTTGAGCACACACAGCTGGTGGTCCGGACACTCGATCTTACTGCAGGCGGCGGGCATCGCAGAGAAGGCTGCGGGGTGAGAGAGGGACCGAGCGTTAGGATGACCACGGTGGTGCCACTGCAAGAGTGTTCGGTAGTGACGATGTACAATACGCACGTACATGCACGTACATGCACGTACATGGTGAGTGCTAGCTGTTTATATCTCGTAAGATCCCACCATTGTCCATTGTTGTTGTTGCTGCTGTTGCTGCTGCTGTTGTTGTCATTGCTGTTGTTGTTGTTGTTGTTGTTGTTATTAGTGTTGATGTTGATGTTGATGTTGATGTTGATGTTGATGTTGATGTTGATGTTGATGTTGATGTTGATGTTGATGTTGATGTTGATATTGTTGTTGTTGTTGTTCAATAAACAGCAATGAATCCATTCGTGTATTGGACGTATTGTGCATTGATTGCAATGGGGCATTGTTCAGTGGTAGGCCTAGTTTGCGTTACACAGTTGCCATGGGTCGGCCACCAACATAGGAAGTGTCTGTTTGTGAATGAGTCACACTACTTGAGCGGTGCGTGGCTACGACAGGCCACTGTCTATGCACGCGGCCACGACCGCCGCAGTCAGTGCAATCTCCGTTCTGGAAAGTCAAGATCCGGTTTCGTTGTTTGACAAGCGACGGGCCGCATCACCCGTGCTGCTGTTTGATGCAACTAAAATAATGGTAGGTTTCACAACAACTATAATTCCGCGAGGCGACAGTAAAAAAATAAAATGTGTTGTTTTCGTAGAAATGTATAGTGATGTTGCGCAACCTAACATGGCATTGGCAGTTCACGGTTGATACTCAACGCACATCGATGTTTTCTGTCTATGTGAGCGTCTGGGGCCGCCATTACAACGTCGACGCATCCAAACCAATGAACGGGTAATTTGAGTTGTAATCAAGGCGAATAGAACGAATTGAGGCCGGCGGACTGAAATGAACGTCAAAACACCGTCAGTTGTCGACCTGCTGCTACAGCATTCACAGTGAATCTCTGCTCTGTGCGTTTGAGCAATGTTTACGTGGCCATTATCTCTACGGACATGAACATGGTGTTCTAATTTGTTTTGCAGACGCCGACATGCTGAAGTTCAACTGCGGACGACAGGAAGTTGATGCCTGTCTACTTCCGCACAAGAACACGTACCACGAATGATAGATTTGGGCGGGCGGGCGGGCGGGCGGGCGGGCGGGCGGGCGGGCGGGCGGGCGGGCGGGCGGGCGGGCGGGCGGGCGGGCGGGCGGGCGGGCGGGCGGGCGGGCGGCGGGCGGGCGGGCGGGCGGGCGGCGGGCGCGGACGGACGGACGGACGGACGGACGGACGGACGGACGGACGGACGGACGGACGGACGGACGGACGGACGGACGGACGGACCGGACGGACGGACGGACGGACGGACGGACGGACGGACGGACGGACGGACGGACGGACGGACGGACGGACGGACGGACGGACGGACGGACGGACGGACGGACGGACGGACGACGACGACGGACGGACGGACGGACGGACGGACGGACGGGACGGACGGACGGACGGACGGACGGACGGACGGAACGGACGGACGGACGGACGGACGGACGGACGGACGGACGGACGGACGGACGGACGGACGGACGGACGGACGGACGGACGGACGGACGGACGGACGGACGGACGGACGGACGGACGGACGGACGGACGGACGGACGGACGGACGGACGGACGGACGGACGGACTGGTTGCCTGGCGGACCGACGAATCGAGGGAGACGAACAGAAAGAGAGGCGGACAGACAGAGACACAAACGAACATATGAACAGAGAGCTATAAAAAGAGTGGGAAGAGAAAGAGTGATGATACTTATCCGTCATTAATGGCAGCACGCACCGACTGACACTTTGTTGTTTTTGCCTAATCAAAACAACACACGCCCAATTCGTTACGGTCTGTTGCCCGCACGGACCTAGTTAGTGGACGTCACTCAAAACACACTCGTTGCCGTAGAAGTGAATTAGTGTAGAATCAATGTAGAGGTACGTGCGTGTGTGCGCGCGCTAGGGTATGTGCGTGTGTTCAACACGATCACGATACGAAGTGCCTGCAAACAACTACACTAAATTGAGCGGACAGCGACAGTTACTTTATGTTCAGGCCGGCGTATTTTTAAATAACCGCTAACTTTCGTGGCGCAAGGGTTTGTAAAATATCGTCTAGACCGTACATGATTACGGTAAAATATCCTTGCTGGTTTTATGTAGACTTCGTCTGTTCGTCGCCTGTTCTTTAGCTGATAACAGCACAAACATATTGAGGTAAAATGTCACCTATATAATAAAAATTATGAGAGTAATGTCGAAACACGGCAATTTAGTGAAGTGATATTAATACATGGATCCAAATCTAACTCGTCAAAAACATCACCGTCAGTTTCCCACAGAGGCACTTCCGAGCCGGTTTATTGCTCTACAGGGTACTGTTTTTTTCCCCTGACCACATCTATTTTGCTTTCCTCCGTAGTTTTCATTTCCCCTAGATGCTCACAGAGCCGCCGAGGCATTGAGGCGAGAGACACAGAGCGCTGTCTGGCGGTATGCATCCGTCATTGATTCTGTGGTGATTCACATGGCGTGTCGTGACGTCAGGATCAAGTACAACTAGCGTTACTTGACCAACTGTCAGGGCCGGAATACCAACGTAGCACACTTGTTTTCTTTACAAGGGCACACTACAGCTACTAGGACCACTGACAGAAGTTAGAGGCTAGAAGGTTATTAGCGAATTCGTCATTGCTATCTAGTGCTTTAGTTTAATGGCATTTACTGTAATTATTAGTATTATTGGCAATGTTGTTGTTATTACTACAATATACGCAACTCGTTGACCGCACAATAAATGTCGTTTATTGTTGTTTCTTCACACGAAAGCCTGTCGTAGTACGGGGGTCTCGTTTGAATAGCTTCCAAGTTTATTGAACCACAAATCGGGAGATCTCCCGATATAATAAAACATAAAATCGGGGGGATTTTACCGAAAATTTAAAAAGGGAACGCTTATCAACTAAACCGAAATACACATATCCAAAAAATATTACATCTATATAAAAAAGAAGATGTACAGCACAAAATATGAAAGATGTGGCAAACAAAACAGATGTGATCGCCTTGCAAGTATCCCTTTGTTGCTTCGGCAATATCTATAGGTATGTGTCCTTACCATTTAGTATTATATATATATATATATATATATATATATATATATATATATATATATATATATATATATATATTTTATATATATATGTATATATTTTATATACACACACACAACATATATATATATATATATATATATATATATATATATATATATATATATATATATATATATATACCCCACATATATTGCGGTGTTAGTGTAACTGGACGTACTCGGGCAGTTTAATCAATGGCTGAGATGATAAGTTGTCTCAGTCACGTGATTGCCCTGCATTTGTCTGAAGGAAATATTTAGAATACTCAAGACTCCTAGATGTTTAAAACTTTTACAGCACCCGTATCAGTTTCATCATTTTAAAACACACGAGGAGCGGGCGCAGCTGGGTTTGGGTTATATTATGGGATGTAGACGTAACCGTATAAGTGTCGAGTCTGTGTCTATTATTTACTTATTGAAACGGTACATCTCGTTGTCGATAGAGATCTGTACCGATGTTCTGGAAACTAACGGGCGTCAGCGAAATGTAAACATTTTCCTTTCGATTTGGTCGCAAATAAATAATCTATCCCCGTGCCTCGTTGTCGGAAATTCTAGAATCGCTCAATGTTAGCGCGGTTGATCGAGCAGTTGGTCTCAGTCATTAATATAAATACGCTAACTTTGAAACACTGAACGTGCATCTCCTCCTTGGGAAGCATACAAGCACGTTATCACGTACGGCGGTGCCATACAGCGCACGTTGTCACGTACGGCGGTGCCATACAGCGCACGTTGTCACGTACGGCGGTGCCATACAACGCACGTTGTCGCGTACGGCGGTGCCATACAGCGCACGTTGTCAGCGTACGGCGGTGCCATACAGCGCACGTTGTCACGTACGGCGGTGCCATACAACGCACGTTGTCGCGTACGGCGGTGCCATACAGCGCACGTTGTCACGTACGGCGGTGCCATACAGCGCATGTTTCATAATGCTAGAATTGACAGTTAGTATTTTATCAATATTTAGTTTTTAAGAAAAGTGTGTATACTGAAGCTTTAAAATAACCTTGGTAAAGATTGTATTATGCTAAACACGTAGCATTTCTTCGATATAGATTGTTTTCAATGGAAATATATTCCCTAGCCGCGATTATGCAATCATATCAAAAAACGCTAAACCACAAAACAGTGATGCCGGAAATTTAACCCGCAGAGGTAATTCAGCGTGAAACAGTGTAATGTGACCGCCTGTCTGCCATCGCGACAGTTGACGACTGGCCCGGAACAAAGCAACGGCCGGTGGTAGTCGCCTGATGAGACAAATCAGCCTGGAGCTGGGAATGTGGCTGGTTGACTTGGGCGACCTGTGTCCACTAGACGGAGGTAGGTCGACCTGTGTCCACTAGACGGAGGTAGGTCGACCTGTGTCCACTAGACGGAGGTAGGTCTACCTGTGTCCACTAGAAGAAGGTAGGTCGACCTGTGTCCACTAGAAGAAGGTAGGTCGACCTGTGTTCACTAGAAGGAGGTAGGTCGACCTGTGCCCACTAGACGGAGGTAGGTCGACCTGTGTCCACTAGACGGAGGTAGGTCGACCTGTGTCCACTAGACGGAGGTAGGTCGACCTGTGTCCACTAGAAGAAGGTAGGTCGACCTGTGTCCACTAGAAGAAGGTAGGTCGACCTGTGTCCACTAGAAGAAGGTAGGTCGACCTGTGTTCACTAGAAGGAGGTAGGTCGACCTGTGCCCACTAGAAGAAGGTATGTCGACCTGTGTCCACTAGACGGAGGTATGTCGACCTGTGTCCACTAGAAGAAGGTAGGTCGACCTGTGTCCACTAGAAGAAGGTAGGTCGACCTGTGTCAACTAGACGGAGGTAGGTCGACCTGTGTCCACTAGACGGAGGTAGGTCGACCTGTGTCCACTAGATGGAGGTAGGTCGACCTGTGTCCTGTAGGCGGAGGTAGGTCGACATGTGTCCACTAGTCGGAGGTAGGTCGACCTGTAGGTCGACCTGTGTCCACAAGACGGAGGTAGGTCGACCTGTGTCTATTAGACGGAGGTAGGTCAACATGTAGGTCAACCTGTGTCCACAAGACGGAGGTAGGTCGACCTGTGTCCACTAGACGGAGGTAGGTCGACCTGTAGGTCGACCTGTGTCCACAAGACGAAGGTAGGTCGACCTGTAGGTCGATATGTCTCCACTAGACGGAGGTAGGTCGACCTGTATCCACTAGACGGAGGTAGGTCGACCTATAAGTCGACCTATGTCCACAAGACGGAGGTAGGTCGACGTGTAGGTCTACGTGTCTCCACTAGACGGAGGTAGGTCGGCCTGTAGGTCGACCTGTCCTGTTATTCAACGTAGGTTGCTAATTAACTTTGATAGGGTCGTCGAGCCATTATCCTTTATTTTCCCGACTGTCCAAAATGTGCTTCATTGTGCCAATTGCCTTAAATGTCCTTTATTGTCCCGAATGTCCAAAATGTCTGTTATTGTTCCGCTTGCCCGTATCAGATGCATGTAATGCCTATTTATTATTTCATTATTGTGGGTTTTTTTTCACAAATTAATTTATCACAAACAAGCTATTCAAATGAATGGATCCGCAAGTTGGACTGGAATTTGGTGTCACAGGAACCGCTTGAATGGCGGAAGGGTTGGTTGCTCCGTCAAGCGATTATTTAGTTAGTATAAGTGTATGCCATTTGATTTTGCGTTAAAACCTAAACAGACGGATAGTTGTAGCGTTGTCGCGCTTACATGTTTCCCGTCGTTATAAACGTTCCGGTTGACGTTTCTGCGCATGCGCGATAAATGTAAAATCATCAATGTCCAGCGAAACGACAAAGTATTTTCGGTAAAAATGCCATGGGCTGTTTGTTAACCCACCTGTGATGATTACTGTGAAGAGTTGCTTAAAATGTAGTAAACTATTACGTTTGTTATAAATCACTGTCACGGATTATGGCCCAATACAGTCACGTGATTTACGCTTGTTTATGAAAACATGCCTCAAGACCTGTTTGCCTCGTGGTAATTTGCGATAAACAACTTTGCTGAGAGGTTATAT
>JAODUO010000355.1:342500-360000 GCA_025642075.2 Ridgeia piscesae | reverse complement strand
TAATCATACACAAGTTTCTAAACTTCAGTCATACACAATATGGATATTTAATCGCAGAGTTACGCGTAGCTACCGACGGTGACCATGTCCGCCATGATATCTTGCCGGCGAGTTCTTAATTGCGCGAGTTTGTTTCGTGAATTTTAGTTGTTTCAATAATGTAAGTGATTTAATTTTATAACATATTGTGTGTTTATAAATATATAAGATTTGTGAGGAAAGTCTAGCGGCTGTTAGATGTAAAAGATCGCCAAAATGAATGGTCGTCATCAGGCGATTTATTGTTTTTATGGCATTATGCGCGTCCATGCGCGTTAGTCATGCTTTTAATGAGAATTCATTGCGATATTTAGGTTAACAAATGTCCTGGCCACCTATCGGATGGTCGTTCGTCAGGGGTAAAATTCAAATGCCGGGTGGTCGTTGGCAATGTTGCCAGGTCAAAAAAATTCTAGCCCAATGGCCCTCGAAAACTAGCCAAAAAATCCCCCAAAATAATTATAAAATTTTACATTTTAAATGTTGCCAGTGACACACCCCTATCGATAAAGAGGGAAATGCATTTCAAGTACGTCACGCACAAAGTATTTACCTAATGATGAGTGGATGTTTCCATCATTCGGCGGCCGTGAAAATGTCCAGCATTGTCTTGTCTGGCACAAACTTGCTGCAGCAGATCTTGTGGCGCGACATATATGCTCGCACGTGGAGGGTCTTCTCGAGGGAGTTTGCCTCGTGTTAATTTGCGACAAATAACTTTGCTGATAGGTTATATACATCCTAACGAACAACCCGTAATATTTATACCATAAATGCTTTGTCTTTTCGCTGCACATTGATGATTTTACATATATCGCGCATGCGCAGAAACGTCAACCGAATCGTTTCTAACGCCGGAAAAATGTAAGTGCTACAGCGCTACGAAGAGAAGAGCTGGTATTGACGTAATCAGCAGCAGCGACCCCTGGCGCGCGAGAATGATTATTACCCTTATTTATGGACAACTGGGTGGCCCAGGCTGGAGTTGGCAATGTGTGTGTCTGTATTCAAAGACATTGGGAGGCTATGAATTGGTAGTTCACAGTATTTATTATGAGACGTAGAATAAGACGGCTCTTAATGTAACACATGACGTAAAACCACCGCTTTCTAAACTAGCTCCAAAATAGCGGCATGTGCATAAAAAGAAGCCCAAAAAACGTAACCCGCAACTGCTATTTTCCCCCGTCGAACATGTCTAAAACTAGCCCAATTCCACGGGAAAACCGCGGACTTGGCAACACTGAGACTGGGTTATAAATAACAAATGCTATGTTCAGGTTTTACGTGTAAAGATGAAGTTATTTGTGTAATAAAAAAGTTGTGTAATAAAATATCATGTAGATGCTGCTGCAAGGGATTCTTAACAAAATATGATGCATATCAGAAGTTGAACAAACATGCTAATGTTATAATATATACCTAGATGGCAAGAACACAAGTAAATTACTGAACATTGTATTGTTATTCATTGATGAACATGTCTTCTTTTTAACTGACGAGAGATGAACAACCCCTTTTTTATAAGATTAACAGGGATTTTTTTTTAAATTATGTATGGTGTTTTATGACTGGTAAACTTTTAGTGATAGTACAAATTCGTGTTAATGTGTTAATCAATAAAATTTAATTCTATTTTGAAATACAGTGTATATTATTCACATTTATGGTTAAAAAACAATTTACGCATAAAAGCCCGATTTTCCGAGACACTTGCTTCAATTTAGGTATAAAAGCCCGATTTTCGAGCCCCCGAAGCATCATTTCTCACTGGAGGGTGACTTAGAGCCCAGAGAGCAGTCACCGGTCTCACTGGAGGGTGACTTAGAGACGCAGAGAGCAGTCACCGGTCTCACTGGAGGGTGACTTAGAGACGCAGAGAGCAGTCACCGGTCTCACTGGAGGGTGACTTAGAGACCAGAGAGCAGTCACCGGTCTCACTGGAGGGTGACTTAGAGACCCAGAGAGCAGTCACCGGTCTCACTGGAGGGTAACTTAGAGACCAGAGAGCAGTCACCGGTCTCACTGGAGGGTGACTTAGAACCCAGAGAGACCCCGGTCTCACTGGAGGGTGACTTAGAGACCAGAGAGCAGTCACGGTCTCACTGGAGGGTGACTTAGAGACCCAGAGAGCAGTCACCGGTCTCACTGGAGGGTGACTTAGAAAAGGGGCAGTCCCGGTCTCACTGGGGGGTGACTTAGGCCCCAGAGGCAGTCACCGGTCTCACTGGAACAAGCCCAGAGGCAGTCACGGTCTCACTGGAGGGTGACTTAGAGACCCAGAGAGCAGTCACCGGTCTCACTGGAGGGTGACTTAGAGACCCAGAGAGCAGTCACCGGTCTCACTGGAGGGTGACTTAGAGACACAGAGAGCAGTCACGGTCTCACTGGAGGGTGATTTAGAAAAGGGCAGTCACTGGTCTCACTGGAGGGTGACTTAGAGACTCAGAGAGCAGTCACTGGTCTCACTGGAGGGTGACTTAGAGACTCAGAGAGCAGTCACTGGTCTCACTGGAGGGTAACTTAGAGACTCATAGAGCAGTCACCGGTCTCCCTGGAGGGTGACTTAGAGACCCAGAGAAAAGAACAGCTAAGGTTTTAATGCAATGTCCCAGAGACGGGTGAGAGAGCAATCGGATCAATCGGGTGAATGAACAACCTCTGTAATTGTGTGTGATAAATTCAACAAAATGATATGCCGGACACAATAACGGCCACGATCACCTTGGTCAGCCATATTTTAGTAGATATATATGGCTATTAAACCATTACTCAGAATTATATCAGTTGAGAACATGTATAATGCGCTTCTTCGAGGTTTGACTCGCTCCGCGCAACATAATCGGCACATCCCATGATCGTTCGACAGACAGCCACACGTGCGCGGACAGCCAGTCTTTGCCTCGACATAGAGTCGATAGATGGATATAGGGTGGATTGAAGGTAATTGTCCTCCAGACCTTTGCAAGCCCCCGGAGCGAAGAAAACACCAAGGAACTGTTTTAAATTTGGGTGGCCCCCCTAGATCTGCGCGAACAGGTATCAAATGCACAATCCACCCTTCTCGTCTTCTTCCATCTCTTAGCGTGCAATTTCTACCACTCCACAAAATTCTATCACTCGTGTTCTCTACGTTCGCAGTTGCTTGTCACTGACTTCTACACAATTGAATTGTTCGTGAATCATTTAATACGCGATACCTGACAATACCAAAATTATTTATTCGTAATGGGACACTTTTGATATCATAATAACTACAATCGTTGTTGTTTTGTGTTCAGCATTATTGCAGATGTATTTTGATTATACTATGTGCATGCAATGCATGGTATGGGGATTAGGAGAAAAAAAATAATTGCGAACAGCTTAAAACCGTGTAATGCGGATGGCCTCTGATGAGGGGAACCATCGATCAATGCCCCTGTTTCAAGGCAACCTGACCGCCCCTTTTTTATGCACACCTACGTTGTCAACATTCGAACATCAAACATTGCAAAAACCGTTTTGGGGTATTTTGCCAAGAACGACGAATGTGTATGGTAGGCCCACTTAATTTTTTTTTGTTTTGGGAAAAGATTGCAGTATTCGACTACCGATTGGCTGAAGAGGGGAAGATTTTTCACCAACCCTGACCATTGGCTGCGTTAGCCGGGTGGCCGCTGGTGAAGGTAGTTTGTATTAGAAAACTCTATTGCAATGAAAATGTGGCCGTATAATGGGGGGCCGATAAAAGGGGGGCCTATAAGAAGGGGACTCTGTTTTGGGCGTCAATTTGGGAAAAATAAAAATAAAAGGATCTCAAGTTCAATATGTAAAATCCGCTTTTAGTCGTATATATATATATATATATATATATATATATATATATATATATATATATATATATATATAAATAATAATAATAAAAAAAACATATTATCTCAGCGTTCGGCGTGTGTGTAAACAGGCTCCGGTTGCCCGATCATATTCCCTGGGTCAGCACTTCTAGATGTGAAACGATTCGGCCGAAACAATAGACATGTTGTTGCGCCGATTGAAGCGACATCGGTCGCTGGCGCTCCCGTACATGTTACGTAATGTTTTACCGGGCGACGGTCGTGGGGCGTGGCAGAGACTGGCTGTCCGCGCACGTGTGGCTGTCTGCCGAACGATTATGTGGTGTGCCGATTATGTTGCGCTGAGCAAGTCAAACCCCAAAGAAGCGCAGTTAACATGTTCTCAACTGATACAATTATAAGTAGATGGTATAATTTGGTAGAACTGATTTTCCTGACATCATGAATTACATTGAAAGTCGACGAGAAGGCATCAATTGATGGCTTGTAACTGCGACTAGATTACCCGGGCGTGAACCGGCACCATGACATTTAAGGTGGGTGAAGACGGAGCAGAACTTTAGTTAAATTTCCTTCAACTCGCACAACGGCATTGTCGTATCACAACACTTTTAAATGTACATTTATCTAAATAGTAAAAATCAACCTTAATACGCAGGGTAAGACTATAAAAAATTATATAAACATTGCTTTAATGCTCAGCTTTGGTAGTTTTTTTAATTCGTGTTTGTATAAATTGCGCATGGTCCAGATACAATATTTTAATAAATTAAAGAAAAGGTCAACACGTTGTTGTAAGCATTGTTTTTATTAGGTCGAAACATGTGAAACCTTATTGCATTAAAGGCAACGTTAACATTGAAAAAGTGTCGTTTCCACAAAAGTCGTCCACATAGCAAACTTTGGGTAGGTATTATCTAGAGTGCTATTCTCCATGCCAGGTCTATATAGTGGCGGTCTACAATTGCGCATTGATACGTTTGGGTAAAATCAATAGTAGGACATACCTTAGTGATTCTTGGCCTAGTTGGATATTTGTTCTGGAAGCGGAGTAGATAATGAGGCAAAGGACGCTACATACTCTTTAAGGTGTATACCCAACCAATACACTGCAAAGAAGGTCCACTTGGCTCTATGCTCTTTAATTAATTGCAGAACTTGTTTGGCAAATAGAGATTCACAGGTATGGTATTATTGGATTTGCAAAAAGCTTTTGATACTGTGGATCATGCCATTCTTTTGAAGAAACTTAGTGGTGTAGGTGTTGATGAACTCTCTATATGTTGGTTTAGATCGTATTTGACGGGTAGCGTACAGGTTACCGATGTCGATGGAACAATGTATGTGGCTAAAGGTATCACTTGCGGCGTGCCACAAGGTTCTATACTTGGGCCTCTGTTATTTCTTTTATACATAACTGACATGTCTGCTGCAGTTAAATGCAAGCTATTGTTGTACGCGGGTAAAACACAACAAGGACAAAATTGTGCAAATGTAACACTCTTAATATTGTATGTAATGGAATTGTCATTGAATCAAAGCAAACCGTCACCTATTTAGGCGTCACTTGATGATGTTAAAGCCTCTGATGTCCTTTTTAAAACGTCAAACAAACTTAAGTTTTTTGTATAGGAACGCCAGAAAATTTAATATAAAAACCAAAATATTAGTTGTTTCATCGTTGATTCAATTTTATTTCGATTACACATGTTTGGCTTCGTATAGCGGATTGTCGAAAAATGAAATGCAGAATGCAGCGTAGTCAGAACAAGATTGTCCGATTTTTGTTGAATGCTCCACCGAGATTCCATGTCGGTGCTAATGAATTTAACACTGATGGCTTACTACCTGTTGAATGTCGAGTAGAACAGTTAAAACTGGATCACATGTTCAATATTATAAATCTAAAGGCACCAGAATATTAATGTTGTTAATTGAATCTTACTACGTACTATCATGTTATTATATTTTAATAGAGCACCTTTTATGTTAGTACATTATCCTATTGATGACATTTGTTTACCTATCTTTGAAAATATTTACATTTTAATTATTGTATTTTTTTTATTATTTTTGGAGGACCAGATTGGAAACAAGTGTACTATTGTGGGGTTTAATGTGTCTGTATCCTCGGTAAATATTATATATATGCGTATTTCGTTATTTGCTTATGCACTATATACAAACTCTTTGATGTGCATGTATTAATTATAATGTTTTACCAAATAAACTCACTCACTCACTCACAATCTACAATATTAAGACACCCGTCCGCAAATGTGTTTAATAGTGATTCTCTTTGCAAAGCTTCAGGTTTACTGTTCCAAAGAAACGGAAATGCCAATTTGTTCAAATTTGTCCACCTTGTTTGGCACTGAGACTCCCTATGTCCCAAAAAGAGCTTCATAGCATAGCTTGCAGGGTGACACTTCCCCCTAAACGATAAATCCCTCCTGCTATATAAGTTCATACGTTTTCGAATTTAGACCTAACTTTCCTCGAAGTCTTTTTATTGGCGTCTACATAAACGCCGTAATTTCTTTTGAAATCACTAGTCCATTTGAGACCACCATTGAACACCCACGCCAACGTCCAAGCCACATCCTAAGGGTTTTTCCTTGATGAGACTGGCAAATTTCCTACCCCACATATCACTCCATCCAGGTAAACAAAACTGTTTCTTTGCTTAAGCTTCTTCCCATCCAGGTGTATTTACAGCTCTTTCCTTCTATGTCCCACCACATTACTTCCGTCTTCTCCAAACTTACTCTCAGTCGATGTCTGCTGAAAAAGTCTTTCCACTCTATCAGCTGATTTTGGATATTTGCAACCCCATCCGCTGTTACTGCCAGATCATCTTCGTTCAATAATGTCCGGGGTATGTCTTCTGTATAAATCTTTCTGCTTATCTGGGACGAATACGCTCCCTCGTGTCAGGTCAACAATTACTTTGGACTCTCCTGACACTCCCGGTTCACACAGCACCCTGCTCTTCGTGTCCTCACACGTCCCTTCCACCATCCTGGCCTGGCCGCCTCTGGGACCCCCATCCACCCCAGTGTTCCCATGTCATTTTTCTTGGGATTTTTGCATAGGGCCTTTGGTCTATGAATCTGAATTGCCATATCCCCTTCCTTCCAGTTTCTTCTCCACTAGCTACCTCAGGGCAAACATCCCATTCGTTGTTGCTCTTCCTGGTCTTGCGGATTGCATACCTGATGATCAATTGATGCACGTGACCGTCGAAACGCAGGTGATAGGCGATGGGCTACATGACGTTTTTAAATGAATTATTAAAATAAAGATAAAAACAAGTTAATATTCTAGCACTTGACCTTTGTCAAGCATAACCTTTGCCAACAGTATTTATAAAGGTAACATATGGGCAAGATCACATCTGCTATATCAAACTGATCCCATCTTTCATGGTTATGTTAGTGTACGCTGCGGACGCGTTTGATGATTGTTGGAAGTTATCTTTAAACATACTATAGTTTTATTCTAAAAGCAGTAAGAAACGTTAGTTTGTCGGGTGATAATATAGTGTTCTTAAGAAGGAGGGTGTAGATTAATAATAAAAAAAAAGAAATCTGACGATGACACATATCCCCACAAAGCAGTCTTATTTATATCATGAAGGCAATTTCTCTCTTTTCTCCCGTGTCTATACCCCCTCCGTCTCCGCTCTCTCCTTCCCCTTCCTTCCTCCCTCCTTCCCTCCCCCATCTCCTCACTGCTTCATCACAATAAGTCTGTTAGTGCTAAGATCACCCAGCTATCTAATACCATATATAGAATACCATTATGATTAATATTTAAACCGTTCCTTGTGCATTTAAGCAAATAGATGAAACACATGCAAATGAAATTTGGGGCTGCAATACTTTTTCATTCTGATGCACAATTTGTCAGAGTGAACAAGTTGATGAGTGACCTGGTTGTCAGTCCCCTTTGTCTACATCCCTTCTGATTTACCTCTCCCCCACCCCTTCTTTAAACAATTCTCAACATTTTCTATCTCCCTTCTTCCCTGTCTACCCGGCCCTCCTCCCTCTCCTTCTCCCGCTCCCTCTCATTCACTTAATGTCTTTATCCACTACTATTTCCCTTATCACTGTCCCTCTACACCCCTCTTCCTGCATGCATCATCCACCGCTCATTTTCACCCCTCCTGTCATTGCAATTAAGCCGCAATTCGATTAAGTCATGGGTATTTGCACATTCCACACGAACAGCGAAGCTACTTGTGCTATTCAAGGCAACCTTGTTTTGTCCGTGTGTAATACCTGTCTTGCTTCATTGACAGTTTACCACAGACAATGCAATGCTTCACAGCCGTTCGCATTCTTAGCCTAACACGTGGCCTCCGACAGTGGTATGTTCTTAGTACCGCGCCAGAACGCACAGATTGAGAACGTTTAATTAGCAACCTCTGTCGCGTTGCACCTGAGAATTGTTACAAACAAATAACTTAAGCAATCGATCGAAAGCATGGATTCGTCAAATTGCAGTTGGAGTCGAATGCAGTTCTCCTGGTTTTCAGGACATGAACAACTTCACGTGTTTATGGATGGTTCGTGTGGGGTCGGGTGCAACGTATCGTATGATATTTAGCAAACGATACGCGCATTTGACGTTCTACGTGGTTTGACAGTTGATGTCAAGTTAGCTGCACATGTTGCAGTTTGGGAGTCATCAGACATTGGGATATACAATTAGACGCCAAAAACGAGCGACGACTGCTACAGTCAACTCCTTGAAGGTAGACTATGTGTGTAATGTTGTTGTGGTATTTAGAACGGCAATTGTTGGTACAACATTACATATATTACCATGTGGCACAGTGTCGACATTATATATTGCTAACTTGCATAGTCAAACCAGCACGCATACGGAAGACAAATATTGCCATCATTAAGCATAAATGTTAGCGTCGTTCTACTGTGAACACTAGCTGATTTGCGTCGATATAAATCTTAGATAAACATAGTATTTATTTCCTACATAACATAAAAAATAACTAATGTTTTAATCATCCTCTGTTTATTATCTTAAATTATGAATTTTTGTATATCAATGGAGTTATATTATTCACTGTAGGATATAATTTATTATGTATCTGCCTTTAAAATAATGCCTTGTTTAATTTTATGAAGGAGAAAACGTCGGCGATGTGTGCGCCATATTGTTGCCCAACTTCCGCTATAGAACTATATGAACTTATGCAGATTCATGGCTAGTTAAGTCTACATTAATAATTATAGTTATGCATGTTAACATGTTTGATGTATCATATGATATAGCATGACATTTAAGCGAAGTTATAATGTAATGCTACAACATAAATAACGTCATATATATAAGCTTACGTGTCTTACAAGTTGACACCACAATTTCACCAGCTAAGGCTCGATATTGCATATAAGCAAATAAAATGGCTACCTTTATTGACTGAGTGTTTCAACCGCACGTGGCGGAAGGGGGTACCAGTGACGCTCGCTCGTGAGCGTCACAACCGGTCTGGCGCACCGGGGCTTGGGCCAGGTATTTCCCTCCCATAGGAACACTTCCGGCGGAAGTCGGTCAGTTGTGAGGGAGTTTGGATTGTGACTAACCTTGCCACAGGGAACGTTTCGAGGAGCAACCAATGAGGTATCTCTGGCCCCAGTAGTGCATTAGATTGTACTATAGGCTATGTACCCAGTGTCTCCCACTTCCTCATTCCCTCTCATTTTTTGTTTTTCAAAGTTTTTCTTCAAACCTATATTATGACTATTAACTAATTTCAATTTCATCACTATAGATGTTTAAAACATATTTTATGTTGTTTTAATCGTACACAACAACTCAGTTTTTACGATAGGCTTTAGTTAATTTGTTGTACTTACGGAAACATATATTACAGTTAATTTATCATGGAATTATATGTTGCTGTTTGGGTTATAATTGTAATAGAGTTAATAGCATGCATGAAATCATAATATTTTTTTCATAGTAAATTACTAAGATAAAAAATCAAAAATTTAAAAATACATTCAATGTCTGAATAAATAACTGTAATCATTCAATATTGAGATACCTGTTAATATGAGATTACTTATATTTATACATGTATATATTAACTAGTATAACCTTTGGTTATAATCTTTGAGATATTCGTTAACGTTAATTTTATATTTTTTCTTTATAATTAAGAAACACATTTAATACAAATACTACTACCCAGTCAGTGTAAACATCACGTGACAAAGTACCTGCATAAAAATTTTTAAACACATTATGACACATAACGAAAATATCGAATATACATTGAACTTAAAAGTTTTTTTTTATTGTATAAAACGTAAGACTATGATTACATTTATCATTATTAGGCACTCATACATACATGAACATAGACACACAATTATGCTAGCATACCTAACAAGTATTTATTGAAAATAACGAACTCGAGAACATTTTGGATATTGTTAGCTTGAAGATGTAACATGTTCTGGTATTAAATCATCATGCTTGTAGGAAACATGCATTATATCTATATCTTTGAAATTGGGTGTTGGGCAGCCATAGTGACGTAATATGAAGAGTTCAAAACCACATGTAACAGTCTTGTATAGAAAAATTTGTTTGTGCACGCTTTTTCAGATCTTGTACTAATAATTGTGTATTCCGTATTCCTGTCCGATCATGTATATTCATTTTCTAACAACACAAAATACTGTTGTGACTGATTGCAGTTAGAATACTGTGTTTTAACACAAAAGCACTGTCAAATGTTTCTCTTAACCATTTTGTACACTTGCACAGTTTGGGGCAATGTCGGTTCAATTTGTGTGTGGGAGGTTCTACCTTTCTGGTGTTCCTTATGAAACACTACATGTTGTGTGCACACACATTGATTTTGTTTCATCAGTTTAGCTTTTTTGTGATATTTTAGAAATGTTTGAACTGTAGTCAAACTTTTAAAATATTATTATTGGTTGGGTGCGCATAAAAATAAAAAGATAGAGAGAGAAACAGAAAGGGAAGGTGGGTCCACAACAGAAGAGAGTAAATAGGTGAGCGAGGCTGAAGATAGAGCGAGAGAGAAAGAGAGGGGGGTAGGGACATGTCTGAAGAGTGACGGTGAATGTGGCTGAAGAGAGAGAAGATGGAGAGAGAGACGGAAAATGAGATAGAGAGATATAGATAGCCTGAAAAGAAAGATGGTGAACACTTCTAAAGTGAAAGACGTTGTGAATGTGACAGTGATGACACATATTATGAATATGGATTTTATTAATATTGCTTAAACCATTTGCTGACAAACTTCTTAAACCATGCATATGCATGACATTGTGAGTATGCATCGTTTTCTCAGTTCACTGTTGTATGCGTTTAATGATCTTTATGTATCAACAAAGTAATGTTTGCCATTTATGAAATGTTTTGACAATTATGTTTCAGCTAATTTTAATCTTTCTTCTAAGGGAGTGGAAATATTTGTGCAAATAACACATGAACGTTTACAGTAGAGAGGTTAGAGAATAAATATAAAACTAGTCCAAGCCTCACAGTACATGCAAATTATTCAATAGAAAATACCCGTGATTATGGAAAGGCATTAAAGACGCATGTTCAAAGCACATTATAGCAATTACTGCTGACATTTATAATATTCATCATATTTTAGGACATTTGACTAAATAGTTCACTTTTATATATTGTGTTGACTTTATGTATCAACATTTATGCATGCGTGTAATATTTTGTAAATAGTAATATATGTGTAAATAGAACAATAATTAGTCACAATTATACGTTGTCTATTTATTATTATTACCGGCATTTTGGAATTCCCACCAATCATATATATCCGTCTTGAGATTGGGGCAGGTATTCGCGCTGTCTCCACGGCTGACGCAGTAGCGACTGGCGAAGTCAGTTGCCATTTATATATAATGTTATACTTGGATTCCGCTGACATCCACAATTTGTTGAGACGACCAGCCAGGGATACAGTAGCGCATCGAATACGGCTAGCGAGGATGGAGCATTGCTGAACTATGTCGCGAGGGCGCCAGTTTCAGCGTTTTATTTTTTAATTTAATATTACGTTCTTATGACTACAACATGCATGTTGAAGGTTTACTGCCTGCCAATTTGTGCTTAGTTACTTTATTAAGCTGGGGAAAACGTTCGCAATTGAAAAGTTTCCACCTGCAACACGTTCAAACGGTAAACGAAACATCCAGTTAAAAACAAAATTAATTGGCTATAATGCCGAGGCGAGCCGAGTTAACTTCAGTACCCTTTGATATTTAACTTTCCCATGTTACTTCCCGTTACAAATTACTGCACGGCCAAATCTGGACAGAGGTGCTGGCATCCTCCCTTTAACCACGGGGTGTCATACCGTGTGTGACAGGAGTGCGGTGGCGTAGTGAATAAAACATTGGCCTCTCAATTGAGAGAACCCCGGTTCGGCTCCCACGCAGCTGTTTTGAACCTTCAGCAGTTTCGTTCCGTCTACGTTGCTCCAGATCACTCAGCTGTACAAACG
This sequence comes from Ridgeia piscesae, assembly GCA_025642075.2. Taxonomy (NCBI): domain Eukaryota; kingdom Metazoa; phylum Annelida; class Polychaeta; order Sabellida; family Siboglinidae; genus Ridgeia; species Ridgeia piscesae. The sequence goes on along the minus strand of JAODUO010000355.1, from coordinate 347,583 downwards.
CGTACATGTCTGGAAATTTGTGTACTAAGAGTCTTCGCGCATTAATTGCATCGTGGCTTAATGCTTTTCGGAGAAGTCGAAGTGGTGTTTTTGATTGAGCAGGTGTGCCAAGGATTAAAGTATTTAGAGCGTTCTGATAAATCCTAAAAATCAGATACTGAAATATGTGCGTGTGTGTGTGAGTGCGCGCGTGTGTGTGTATACTATTTTTGTTATAGGCCTAACTTTTTTTATCTTACTGAGACCGGCGTTTGAACAGGAAGCCTATACACGTGGACCTGAACATGGTTGTGTCATTAACAAACACTTATTACAGCAAATCAACTGTCGTCGATTCACAATATGTCAAACGCAAGGCGAAATATACTCGTGTGCAGACTGCAGGCTGGTAGCGGTTAGAATGCCCTCCCCCGTACAACAATTACGTGACTTTGAGATCTTGGGTAGACGGCAATATACGTTTACAACGGAAACAGAATTTACACCCGTTGTAAACGAAGCAAAGATGTCGCACCGAGTTTGGAAGGTCGTACGATTTCGATAACCTACACGCTTGAAGATCATAACTGTAAAGAATTTTTGCGGATAGATGAGAAAGAAAAAGAAAACTGAATCCGGGGGAACGGAACCATTGCAAGGCCACCTCATGCACCCCGACGACAAGGAATCAACGTTATTTAATTTGTTTCTTGTAATTGCTCGACAATGATTAACATTATATTTGAAAATGCGCTCATATATATATAGTGTAATATTGTGTGTGTGTGTGTGTGTGTGTGTATTGAACAAAATCAATCAATCAATTCTGACAAATTATTTCTAATTGAATTCGTTTTGGGCTATATATTGTCAGACCACTGTGTGCGCTAAACATAAAAGTATATTTTTTGCATTATAAATTAAGTATGTTAAAAAGTTTGTTGCATGTATTGGTGTAACGTGGGGATGATTAAAGATAGGCTATTTGTCTTTCTAATCAGTGCCTCTTGGTTTTGGGTATCTAAAAATAGTGTACATAATTTTGAACAACTATAACTTGCACGTAAATATTATAATGCGCGATGGTGGAATATTTCCAGAGTGATAAACGGCTAAACTATTAATTATGTGAATGTTGTGTTGACATGCTATCCATTCAAACAATGCGGGACTGCCGTTACGTGACGTGCATTGTTTCTGCATGACAACTGACAACCAGTTGAACGTTGACGTCGAAAACGAAATACGCGGGCATTTTATATCGCGGCTTCTAGATGTGGACCCAGAAACAAATTCTCCTGCTGCACGAAGATCTAGGATCGGACTCCGGCGTTACCCGAACTCACACGACGGATACTTATAATAACCTGTGCAATACTCGTTCCAAGCGACCGACGGTGACAAGGCGAACTTGCTGAAGGAAGGATTGCGCGAATTTCGTTCATACAGCTGAGTTAATTGGAAACATTGTGAAAACAACTGTCCATGGCTCACCGCAGCACAGGATTCGAACCCGGTGTGACGATCTAGAACATCAACCGGTCCAGAACGTCGATCTATTCGTGTGGCTTTAAAGGAAGTGGTGGCCTGGTAAACTGTACACGTGCGTCGCCAGTTCATGCGATTGACTTTGTATATTTTCTGAGGTGTCCCTTTGTCACGATGGCCAGTGTTATATTATAGTACGATCTTTGATAGGCGATGGTCTTCCATCCTGGATACATGTCCTGCCCAGCGAAGTTGTGTTTTGAGGAGCATGGCCTCAATGCTGGTAACCTTAGCCATTTCAAGGACCTCAATGTTGGTGACGAAATCACTCCAATGGATGTTAAGGATAGCACGTAGGAAGCGCTGATGGTAACGGTAACATTCGATGAGGTGCATATGGCGACGATAGGTGATCCACGTAACTCAGCACCATACAGGAGAGTGGTCAGCATAACATTTTTGTAGACATTGTTTGAGCGCCACAAGAAGAGCACCATCCACCCAGCATCTTCATCGAACAGTCTGAACTGAAAGCAGTACACAAATTCAGCTACTTAGGATGCATTCCCACATCTGATGCCAAAATAGACAAAGAAATGGAAAGTAGGATAGCAAAGGCAAACAGCGCCTTCAGTAGGGTAACCTGGGGCAAAACGGCCCCTGGGGGTAATACGGCCCCCGTCTTATCTGCCAAACGAGTGAACATAAACTAACTTTGAATAGTGGAACATGATGCTGCTACCTAGCGAATACTCTTACCGACCGCAAGGCCAAACGCTATTAAAAGTAAGTTCACAAACCTATTTTAAAGTTTTGCATACCCTGTGATCTAATAATCACTCTTCGGTAAAATCGATGCTAACATGTCCACCGTGTGATGATAAGCCAGCGACTGGTACTAATGCACTTACATCTATACACGTTTTCAATGACTTTAATCGAAATGGGAGCGATATTAAAGGATTACATGTGAAGGTGAAAAAGTCAGCACTGGTGTGTATGGGGTAAGACGGCCCTGTGAGAACGGGGCAAAACGGCCCCGGGGCCGTCTTGCCCCGCCATGCAGTACGAATATGGTATGTAAACGTAACAAAGCTGTGATGTATTTATAGCATACACAATAATTTAAGTAAAAAGTGAAAGAAAGTCGACGAAAGCAGCGATGAAGAGGAATGGCCGTGTTTGGTGTGCGGAGAACCATTCAGTTGCAGTCGGCCACGAGAAATCTGGGTTCAATGCCAAGAATGCAAGAATTGGGCTCACAGTGAGTGCACACCAGGGCGCCCGTATTCGTGTGTCCCAACGGCGAGTCAGAGTGTGATTAGACAATAGAGTATCTGCAAGTCATTCGTTAATAAACATATGTTAATGATTTTAAGGCTTGTGATGATGCAAATTCCAAAGCTGATGAGTGTTTTCAGTGACGAATGTAACGATAATGCAGAATATTGCTTTTAATGACAACTGTAATTTTTTGGACATATTGTAATTAATGATGAGTGGTTTCGATTGAAGATTAGGCTATTGTATCTGCCGCGAAGTATCTGCATGCCATTACTTTAGTATAATATGTTCAACACTATAGTGATTTTAAGGCCTGTGATGATGCAGATGCCAAAGGTGATCGTAATGTCGAATAATACCGAAATCCAGGGGTGTAAGATCAATAGAGCGGGAGAACTGTAGAAGTGCAACAAATATTATCAGTATTATGTGACCGTGTCGTATTGTCGAAGAAGCAATAGAAGACGGACACAACAATGATGAGTCTAATTCACGATGAGTGATGCGGAGTGGTGATTATTTCTGTTCACGATGAGTGATAATAATTGTAGTACTTAATGACGGTTTAAATAAATAATGGATAAAACACATTGTTTTTATATCATTACAACGGTGAAACCTAATATTAGAGTAAATAGGCGAGGGGCCGTTTTACCCCAGGCGAGGGGCCGTTTTACCCCAAGCATGGGGCAAAACGGTTTTATTGGAGTACATTTTAAATTTGTTATTACTTACGTTTTGGTTATTCAATCGTTCAGAGACATGTGTCATACACAAAGTATATATATACCTCAACACTATTACTGCACAATTATGCATCGACAAGTTATGGATACAAAAAATACACAACTTTTTTCCCTTAGGGGGACCGGGCTGCCCCAGGTTACCCTACGCTATGCGAACGGGTATGGAACAAAAAAATCTAAAGAAAGACACGAAAATCAATGTCAATGTTCATGTCTACAAAGAACGTAATTGTCATCATGGCAACACTCAATGGCTTTTTCCCGTCGCCATCAGCACCGATCGTTAGAAACGACCCGTTCAGAATCCATGTGACAGCATTGTTCACGTACGTAAACGATGACGTGACTGTTCCTGTTCACGTCTATAAAGAACGTCATCATGGCAACACTTAGTCAAATTCCCGTCGTCATCATCACTGATCGTTAGAAATGTCTCAAATTTTTCGACCATTGGCAGATCGGCGTAGCATGTCTTGACAGACGCAAATGACAATGTCAATGACAACAGCGACATATCACTCGCACTTGATGTCTTGTTGTGGGAGCATCGCGGATGTCCGACACGTTTCGTTTTGTTGTTCGGTCGGCTTCTCTGTCGACTTTGAAAAAAGATCCAGTTTCGGTGCACGTATGGCCTACAGTATGCTTGAAGGCAAAGGACGCTTCATTGGTCCCATAACGCGCCGTTGCCGTAGGTGAAGACGATGGACGATCAGAAATCGCGGGCCGGTGTTTCGGTTGCCATTCGCTAATCGTTGATCTGGCGTCTCAGTGACGTCAGGTCAATGATGTCCCTAGAAAGATGCAGTATTGAACACTGAGCTGAGCAAACATTCTTAGCCTTAATGTAATGGTTACGATTTAATAACATATCGTCAAGTACACTGCAGCCATATACACCCTCAAAAATAATTATAACAACCGAATCTGAATAGCAACGCACCGAAGCGTAGCGATTCCACCGGCGAACAGGACGGACACGTGAAACACCTGAAATGCAAAAATAACCAGTAAATATTTAAATAATTATATGAAACTTAAATGAAGTCGTGTACAGAGATTTTTACTTTTTGCTAACATGTCGACAATTATGGGAGTGTGCCAGCGTTCTTTTCAGCATTCGGTGTACAAGAGAACTGTTGCTGTTTTAACAGACGTCGCTAATTTGGAAGAAAACCTTTATAAAAAGCAAGTGACGCTCACACAAATTTGCCATTTTAACTGCGTTAATGTGCGGTCGCATTCCGATTAATTGTAATAGTATTTTGTTCAATGTTAATTCGCATGAATTGATAAAAAGAACTTATTATTTTAACCGCGTATTATATTGTGCGATTGCATTCCGATTCATTGTAGATGAATTGTGTTCAATTTGTAATTCGCACGAACATTGGATAAATAATTTAAATTTCACAGAAAACACGCAAACGAAGTTTTAGTTTATTAATTAAGTAATTTTATACTTTATATACTAATTCTATATAGAGTGAATTGGGTTAATAATACTAGGGGAATATAACCTAATAGGTATTTCTTAATTGTTTTGCTAGTCGTCTAATCTGCACCTCAGAGCTAGTCATCTATCT
>JAODUO010000355.1:277500-337500 GCA_025642075.2 Ridgeia piscesae | reverse complement strand
GGGGTTAACAACAATTAACTTCACCTTATCGGTGACTTGCACGTGACAGATATTTCTATTAACACATGACTGAAGGGTGCAACGACCAATAGCATGGATTCGTTGGGGTCAAAATGTAGTTCTCCCGGTTAACAGTGCAAGGCCAACTTCATTGTTTCTTGGTTTGTTCGATTGGGGTCGTGTTCAGTAGCCGATGCACGTTTGACGTTCAACGTAGTGTGACAGTTGGTCTCAACTAAGCTGCACACAAGGTGCAGTTTAAGATGTCAGCAGACACTAGGATATCAACAGATGCCGAAACACATCGAGGACGTCCACAAATTTCACAATGCAGTTATTCGAAGGTATGAACGTTTGTTATGGTATTTAGAAAGGCAACTAATGGTCGTACGTTCTATTATTGTCATATTATTATATTCGTGATTCAATGCATGTTTCTATTGTAATTCCCTCTATCATGATTTTACCTTTAAAAGCATCAAAAAATTACAATGTGTTCATAATTGCATAGCAAGGATTGTGACTAGGTCTCCACGTTTTATTCGTTCTATGCGGCTTCTAAAGTCATTGCATTGTCTTCCTATCCGATATATTATTATCTTTAAAATCATTGGTTACTCCGAGGAGAAAGGTTGCCTAGCTTCGATCACATCTTTATGATCTAGGTTTTGTCCACAAAGTCAATACCATTGTTGGTACAAGTGCTTTTGCCTGTTTAAGCCAATACGCATGTGGAAAACAAAATTATGATCACCATGCTAATTGGTGTCGATAATATCTTAAATATAATAACTAAATTTGTCTAAGTCTATGTTTATTATTTTATGTTATGTATTTTTGTTTACCAATTTGAGTTATATGGCATTATGCGAATTATGTATCAACATTTTAAAGTAATTCCTCGTTAGCACAGAGACACTGAAAAAGAAACAAAGGAAATGGGATAGACCGGTATAATGTGGCCACAAACAGACACCTTGAACAGGAGAAATGAGCAGAGTAATGAAGAGTTGTTACATATGTGACTGGTCAGTCTCTTGACTGGAGTGCCACCAACAGTGTCACTCTTGCGAAGACACTAATTTGAACAATTCTACGTCAGTCATATTATAAAGTTACATTGTATTAATCAATAAAGCCATATCATAAATATTTTATACACACACCTCACATTAAACCTAATGTTTATTAAATCACACATACCCTATTCATATTTAGGATGTCATTAGACATACAGATGATAATCAACTAGAGAAAATGTTGGATATTGTCAGAAAATGCAACATGTTCTGTTGTAATAACCACCATTAAGAACTCATGCTTGTGGGAAACAACTGTACTGGTTTTGTAATTTGTCTCTTTTTCAGGTAGAAACAATCGTTTGACATCCATAATGACGGAGGATGTATTTCCACAAAAGAAGAGTTCAAAACAGTGTTATTCAGAAAAATGAATTTGTGCATACTTTTGTAGATTGTATACTAATAATTATGTATTCCTGTCAGATAAATTAAAATGTTCTAATAATATAAATACAGTTGTGACTGATTGCATTTAGAATACTGCGTTGTAATGCAAAAGCAGTGTCAGTTGTTTGTATAACCATTTTGTTCACTTGGACAGTTTATGATAATAATTATCGATTCAGTGTTGTGTGTGGCAGGTTCACACCCTGCTGGTGTTCCTTATGCAAACATTACATGTTGTGTGCACACGCATTGATTCTATTTAGTAAGTTCAGCTGCTTTTGTGACATCTCTGAAATGCATTGAACTACAGTCAAGTTTGCCTACGTATCAATGTATATATGCAGGAATATTAATGCTTTCTTCATAAATGGCCTGCACCTTGGTTGCCAATCAAACAGGAATTAATACGCAACCCAAACAACTATGACATAAGACCTACATGTGGGCTGAAGAAGAATGCAGATAACATGTTTCTCGCTAGCAGCATCATCTGACCAGCATCAGAGTTCTGCCAGGTCATCAAGTTAAGTGCAACAGTAATAACTCTACTTAAGGTCGGCGTAGAATATGCCGAGGACTGCAGTGGGGTTTACAAGGCATGGGAGCGCTACCACAGGTCTTTATTTTAATAACAAAATAAACACTTCATAACAATTCTATTTTTTTCACAATGTCAATGTCCATCAAAAGTAATATTATGGATAATTTGTTTTAACTCTGTAGGTAAATGCAATAAGCCAACATTTTAAAATGCCTTGTCCACTGTCGCATAAACAACAGTTGACATGACTGTCACGAGGCCCCATCATTAATGATGTGATGTCAGTCACTATAGTGTATAGGCACAAGATGTAAGTTGGAAAACGTACGTGTACGTCTAGCAGAACTTCTGCCACTTTATGGTCTGATTTCGTTTTCAGGACAACCTTCATGTGAACCCATCATGCTTTCTGTTCTTCTAAAACAACCATGTGGTTGCCCTAAATTTGTCACGGTCCTTTTTCGCTTTCTTTGACGCAGACGATAGTACTACCGGGTGACACTTTCTCTTACCCGCCATTAGATTGAATGACAACAAATATGCAAGCCGGCAACTTGTGTTCACGTGATAACGCATCACGTGATCATGCATTTCCGTTGTAGCGAAAAATCTTGTCGCTTGTTTACCATGAGCATGACACAATAATTGTTTTATTTATGATCCACGGATGTTTACACAACATTTGTATATTATTTATTTATTATTATTTTGTAAAATGCTTACTATTTATATTGTTGCTTTAGGAAAGTAATATATAAAGCGCTGTGAATGCTATGGATATATGCGTTGTTCAATTAATTAAGTAATCAATTAATCCAAATTTGCCATAATATTTAGTGTATACAGGTGAAAAGACGAGTTGGGTACTTATTTATTCTGGTTCATATTTGCAAGGCGAAATTAACTTGCCATGACACCCATTAGTGACTGATGTTTATTGTTAGTTCCTTTGGGAGTTATATAGTTGCTATTCCAAAATAAATCAGACCTTTTACTACATGACACATGTATTTGCATGACATATTTACAATACAATTATATTTTAAAGTAATACAAACATGGTCATATCGCCAGAGGTAGGTTACATAACTTAGAAACGTCCCTGGTGTATTCCTTAAAGGTGTGATAACAACTAGTGAAAAAGTCTTACTCAGAATTTTACTGATTTTATAAATTACTTGCATTAATTTAGTTTATACAGTCCTATACAACAGGGATTCATTCCCCATAGAGGGCACCTCTGCATCAATAAAAGTGTGCTATCTTATATATGCAGCATATTCCAAAATGCAGATGATTCAGGCAAAAAATCTGATTTTTTCCTGATTTCTAATGTACATTTATAGTAAAGTTTCTAAGTTATGTGATTTGTATCCCTGGAGATATGACCATTCATTGTATGGCTCAAAATAGGGTTTGTCCATTTTGTTGGAGATGTGTGATACAGTGCAAGTCCTGGTTTATTTTTGGAATAGCAACTAGACCTCTAATTGTAATAATAATAGTAATAACGTTACTTAGGATTTTGTTATTAGGATATTATAGGCACTATCCTGGTGCTTGTTTTGTACTGACAAATGTACAAATGAATTGTGAGATAATTTTTCCAATGTATCTGTCATTAATGAAAGTGTACAATTGATAAAAATGGCTTTCATAAATATAATCTACCCGGGGTACCTGTAATCATAATACTATTATGCTCAATGATACATGTTAAGTTTTCCTCCAATTTGTGCCTATATTGTGAGTGCATTAATTGAGTAGAAGTGAACATCAAATCAATTGTCACACAGTTTATTCAAAAAAAAAAATTACAAATTGCATTTGCCTCTTCTTTGGTCAGGCCAAGGGCCTCGAGAGTCTGTGCAAACAGAAACGGCTAAATGACAAGCCTCTTGTACGATGCTCTGCAACGGAATGTATAATATATGTAAAGAGAAGTCATTTACATCCTGATACAGATAATACATACAATTAACACATAAAAACAATTTTCATTGATCCAGTAGTTTCCAAGGAATCATTGTTAGAATAATACCTCCCATAGAAGTGTGTTGCTTAATGAATTTGCTCGTGCACCTTCATTAGTCTGCTTATGCAATTTAAGTAAGCTACTAAAATAGTAGAGTTCAGTGCAAATGAATGTTAGATTAGACAAGCCATGTATACAGACAGCACTTTTAAGACTGTAGCGATAGGACATTTAGTAGGCATACATTTATCCTTTCACCTTAAAAGCACCACAATCCTGGTGCTAGTAATACATACTGCACTGATTTAAACTAATCAACAACTGACATATCTTGTAAATACACATATCCATGTATAATTAGATAAGTTATCCTAATTATTGTACCTACAAAGATAACAATTTCCTTAAATTGTCAGGTAGCAGATACAATGTTTCAGTTGTGTACAAGGCAATTTGCCTTGTGGTCTCGCATGCCTGCTTTGTTTGGATGAGCAGTGTTGCCACAATCTGAAATGTGTCGGCAATAAATTAATAAATATATACCCTTTTCTATGAGCAATGCATAAAAAACAAGTTATTTTAAAAGAAAGGGACCTGGGTCATTCCATGTCAAATCAATCACTTAAAACATCATCCGACTCCAATTTTGATGAAATTTAGTACAGTTGTTGGTTCATGCGAGAATATCAAAATAAAAATCTAGGTCAAGTATCATTGAAGATATATGTCACTGAACTTTGACCCAAATCGCATACTGACCGCTACATTAATACCTGTAACTCTGCTATTAATAGAACTAGAGAAACAATACATAATTGGAAAGCCAATAATCATGCACACATAACTATTATAACATTAAAATATTAGTGTAAACAAGAATGTTGTAATTTTTTTTATTTGACCTTTCACCTCAGATACCCAAACATTTATCCTCTGATTTTCCTAATACTTTTTACACAATATCCTATACTATTGCAGAAGAGTTCCTGAACATATTAGAGTGGGCAAATAATAATGTTCAGAGATATATTAAATTAAGTACACCCGTGGATGAAAAACGGCACCAGGATACCACCCAATACGAACATACAGCACAGTCGACCTCTGATGTGTAAATCCATATATGTGCTCAGTAATTATAAATTGCATTACTTCACCTTTATTAGATCACTTCACATATTATCTCTCAGTCGAATGAAACTGCAATCATCACACATGAAGCTGATCAATTGTCAATACAATTCAATCTGCAATACTTACCATATGTATTATGCAATACAATTTGTTCGTTTGTACGCTTCAACAATGCTCTGTATGCCACAAATCACATAACATTACAGAAAAAATTTACATGTGCATGATCTTGTCCCTCTGATGGATAATTGCATAACCAATAACCCCTGATATACCGAATAGCAATTATATAATTAGTGAGCATATATACATATATGGATTTATACATCAGAGATTGTGCTGTAAGTTTGTATTGCACAGGTTATACAATGCTATCCTGGTACAATTTTTCATCCACAGGTGTAGGAAGTTGTTTGACCTAGTGAGGAGAAGTTCAAAATGCAGGTGAAAATTGGTTGTCCTCCAGAACTACTCACCGTGATCTCCCCCTACTATGAAAACGTGAAAGGCACAGGCAATAATAACTCGGCTACCTCCAGACCGTTGTAAAATAGGGATGCGTGGCGGTGTAAAATAGGGATGCGTTTTGGCTGAAACTCTCTTTGGCATATTATTTTCATTGATATCACATGCCTTGGGTTTATCACGGAGGGCGTCTACTTACACACAAGAACTGATGGAAAGCTGTTTAACCTCGCCCGGCTGAAGGCTAAGACAAGCTGCGTCAAATTTCCACAAGATAAATGCTCTTTACAGATGATGCTGCACTGGCTTGAGTAGACCTCCAGAAAGTAATGGGCAGATTATCCCACGTCTGTAATGTATTTGAATTGACCACGAGTACTAAAAAGATGTACCTTGGGCTGATGTTGCACGCACAGGCGTGCACACTGGCCCACGTTTGCGACTGATTGATGTATCATGATGACGCAGGCGGGTAAATTATGTGTGCATTATTCTGAAGTTCTTCTACTAAATAATATATATTCTTGATTGAAGTTGAACATATTTAATTTGTAGACATGCTAATCGAGTTCAAACTTACTTAAATGCACAGACTACGAAATATTTATGTTAACAGCGATTATGTGTATGTCAAAGACAGTGTAGACTTGCTCTTAGGCTTAGCCTTGGGATATCGTTGTTATAAAAACATCGCTTGAGTCTTGACCACTTCAGAGGAAAAGAGGAAGACCACAACATAGATGGAGTAATTAACTTAGACATATGTCACATGTACGTCTCTAGACACCAACAGTTCACAACAGAGAGATGAGCACCTATGTGACCATGAAAAGAATAATAGATCAAATTAGCCTATTCCTATAAGACAAGTAAATAACATCACACTAGAAATACGTTTGACATCATGAGGTTTTATTTAAAATTGCATGTCTCCCTTTACAAACATTCATAAAACCAGCTTAAAACATTGTGATTATGAGACTGACAATAGCTCACAACAACACCGTGTGTAACAGTGAACATATAACTTAACAATGTCTACATCAACTTCACCAACATCTGTACATATCACAGTCAGCTTAAGTTCTGATACAAAATTAAACTTTCACCAGCCACAGCTATAATACCATTTACACTGTTCCCAGTTTCTGTAAGGTACATTCAACTTATTGCTGTAGTCTTGTCTACTCTTACAAATAAACTTCCATGCCAACTCAGGCCAGGCAGGAACCCGTTACTAAATGTCGAGTCAACATTCGGTGAGCCTGTCAACTACGCCCACTGGCTGTCACAAACAACTTATATTACTAAATGTCAAGTCAACATTCTGTGAGCCACTCAACCAGGCAGACAAACAACTTATTCAGTCAAGTCAACTTCAATATTCAAATAGACATGCACATAGACTACCCGACTTATTATATTGTCTATATGGACAATGCATTAATAGCTAACTACCTAAAAACATATGTATGGCAAGCACATATTTAGGACGGAATATTTCTGGTGAGAAAGGCTCCCAGACTAGGCCACCATTCTATAGCATCAGTTGATTAAAACATACATTACATGGTGAGCTTTCACATTTCTACAATTCCGTATCTGGCCAGTGTCTCCACAAGTGCACACAAAGGGCAAAAAAGAACAACCAACAGACCACTAGTCTACACTGGTAATACGATGTATTTATGCAAGCATGTGTGTGTGTGTGTGTGTGTGCACGTGCGTGTGTGCACGCGTGCATACATACATACGTATGCATGCATGCGAGTGTATATGTACATATGTATATAGATATGTGTGTATTTATGTATGTGTTTGTATGTACCCACACACATACAAACCTACGTTTGTAACACATCATCAACTGTCATGGTTAATAATTGCCTGTGAAACACAATGAACTCTTCATTGTCCAACCCTCTCAACATCAAACGTCATCACACGGAGACCAGAAACAGCCCAGCTGCTGCGAGGTGTAAAAATATAAGAATATTGACAAATATATATGTACATCTGTATATAATATTAACCCATTCTCTTATACATTAAACTAATCACACACACATTCACCCACACAAACACACTCATAAACACACATAACCAGATACATATGCAACTACACATTCACCCATACATGCACATGAACACGCATGCATGTGTGTACCAAAACCGAGAGAACCACTTATGATGGAAGGATCATAGATTATGACCCACACATCATTCAGGTTTATAGGTTGTGACCCACACATCATTCAGGTTTATAGATTGTGACCCACACATCATTCAGGTTTATAGATTCTGACCCACACATCATTCAGGTTTATAGATTGTGACCCACACATCATTCAGGTTTATAGATTCTGACCCACACATCATTCAGGTTTATAGGTTGTGACCCACACATCATTCAGGTTTATAAATTATGACCCACACATCATTCAGGTTTATAGATTCTGACCCACACATCATTCAGGTTTATAGATTCTGATCCACACATCATTCAGGTTTATAGATTCTGACCCACACATCATTCAGGTTTATAGATAGTGACCTACACATCAGTCAGGTTTATACATTATGACCCACGCATCATTCAGGTTTATAGATTTTGACCCACACATCATTCAGGTTTATAGATTGTGACCTACACAGCAGTCAGGTTTATACATTATGACCCACGCATCATTCAGGTTTATAGATTGTGACCTACACATCATTCAGGTTTATAGATTCTGACCCACACATCACCATGGTTTATAGATTGTGACTAACACATCATTCTGGTTTATAGCAAAAGTACTGCCTGAGGTTGGCTCTGTCCCCTCCTTATAGATTGATTGAGACAACGAAGGTAGATGGGATAGATTGATTGAGACAGCGAAGGTAGATGGGGTATCTGAGGGGAATGACTGCAGCCTCAGAAGGTGGCAACAGAGAGGGGTGGGGATGAGTAGATGGGGTAGCCGAGTGGGGGGTCGGCAGCCTGGACTGTGAGGTTGCGGAGGAGGGTGGTGTGTGCCTGGATGCTGTATCTCTCCTCGTCATCATTCGTCATGTACAACATCTCTACACTGAGGTTGGCCCACTGCGCCCTCACAGCCTCCGCACTGAGGGCGCTCACGTACACAGGGAGGTCTGTCATTGTGAGGACGCGACTCTTGTAGACACCCTGTGGACCACACAACGTACCACAATATAAGAACAAATTGAAGACTCCCTATTTTAGTATAGCCTGTGACTAACCGAAACATCTTATTAACTTATTTATTATCATTAATTAAATAGTATATTTATCTATGTATTTATTTTATGCTTTTATATTATATCGATATATGTGCATTATGTTGAATATTTATATCAATTATCATTGTGCATTTTCTTGTACGACAGATTATTATTGTATACATATGGTGCTGTAAAAATCAATAAACATCTACACAACCCGTCTGTGCATTACACTTCCTTTGTGTGGGTGTGTGTCGGGTTTGTTGGGATGCTGAGACAGGGATGTATTATTTATGGCTAAATAAATGCATTTACAGGGTGTGTCATGTGCATTTGTTGCCTCACTGAATTTATTGGTTTGTGTCTTTCTGTTCCTTGAGGTTCTCCTGACGCCCTCCACGGGACTTCCATGTCCACTCCACCCAGGCTTGCCTAGACATCTATTTGCATCACTCTATTGAAGCTAACTAAAATACCCTTTTGAGACCCACCAAGTGTCACAGATTGCACCCCAAAATCAACCCCTTCCCTAAATATTGGGGGTTAATCCTATCTTCAGCTCCATCCATCAAAATAAATTATCTAGGATCTACCCTCTTAGCCCCAATGGTAATGGGGCTGGTTAAACTTAGCTGAAAATGAATATTTGGGTGTGGGAGACTGGGTGAAAACTGTGATTCTTACTGGCTCTGTTAAATGTACTTACACACGGGTAAATCCTGGCTAATGATGTGTACGTATGAGAGAGGAAGCTAATTATGTGTATGTAAGAGAGAGGTAGCTAACGACATGCACATATGATAGAAGTAGCTAATGACACTTACATGTGAGCTAATGACATATAGCTAATGACATATATATGAGAGAGGTAGCTAATGACATGTGCATATGAGAGAGGCAGATAATGATGTGTACGTACAAGAGAGACAGCTAATGATGTGTACGTACGAGAGAGGTAGCAAATGACATGCACGTATGAGAGAGGTAGCAAATGACATGTACGTATGAGAGAGGTAGCAAATGACATGTACATATGAGACAGGTAGCAAATGACATGTACGTACGAGAGAGGTAGCAAATGACATGCACGTATGAGAGAGGTAGCAAATGACATGTACGTATGAGAGAGGTAGCAAATGACATGTACGTACGAGAGAGGTAGCAAATGACATGTACGTACGAGAGAGGTAGCAAATGACATGTACGTATGAGAGAGGTAGCAAATGACATGTACGTATGAGAGAGGTAGCAAATGACATGTACGTACGAGAGAGGTAGCAAATGACATGTACGTACGAGAGAGGTAGCAAATGACGTGTACGTACGAGAGAGGTAGCAAATGACATGTACGTATGAGAGAGGTAGCTAATGACATACAAAATAGGTAGCTAATGACGTGTGCGTAAAACTAGGTATGACAGGTTGTAGACCCTCACCTGTATGGGGTCATGTGAGAGAGAGAAGAGTTGACCAATGCCACTGGTCACTGCCTCCGTCCACCCTGGGTCACCCTCGGAGCCAATGTACCAGTTGCTGTCGTACTCCTCTAGGTACTCCTCCACCTCCGAGTGGGACGTCACCTCCCCCAACACTGCCTGGTCCACTGCCAGCTTCACTGCGTATCTACGGCAATGGCAGAGGACAAAGTTGTATTGAACTGAATTTATTTCAGTTACAAATATTTATTAATTAATTTATGTAGTTCCTTAGATTGTCAACAGTGTACAGTCTCAGGCAGCCGCATCAAACACTGTCAAATGATGTTGCCACAACTGTCTGGTCAAAGACAAACTGTCACCTAGCACATGGACACCCAGTCTGTTCCTACCCGTAAGCTTTCAACACAAGTCTGTACCTACCTGTAGGCCTTCAACACAAGTCTGTACCTACCTGTAGGCCTTCTACACAAGTCTGTACCTACCTGTAGGCCTTCAACACAAGTCTGTACCTACCTGTAGGCCTTCAACACAAGTCTGTACCTACCTGTAGGCCTTCTACACAAGTCTGTACCTACCTGTAGGCCTTCAACACAAGTCTGTACCTACCTGTAGGCCTTCAACACAAGTCTGTACCTACCTGTAGGCCTTCTACACAAGTCTGTACCTACCTGTAGGCCTTCAACACAAGTCTGTACCTACCTGTAGGCCTTCTACACAAGTCTGTACCTACCTGTAGGCCTTCAACACAAGTCTGTACCTACCTGTAGGCCTTCTACACAAGTCTGTACCTATCTGTAGGCCTTCAACACAAGTCTGTGCCTACCTGTAAGCCTTCAACACAAGTCTGTTCCTATCTGTAGGCCTTCAACACAAGTCTGTTCCTACCTGTAAGCCTTCAACACAAGTCTATTCCTACCTGTAAGCCTTCAACACAAGTCTGTTCCTACCTGTAAGCCTTCAACACAAGTCTGTTCCTACCTGTAAGCCTTCAACACAAGCCTGTTCCTACCTGTAAGCCTTCAACACAAGTCTGTTCCTACCTGTAGGCCTTCAACACAAGTCTGTTCCTATCTGTAGGCCTTCAACACAAGTCTGTTCCTACCTGTAGGCCTTCAACACAAGTCTGTTCCTACCTGTAAGCCTTCAACACCAGTCTGTTCCTACCTGTAGGCCTTCAACACAAGTCTGCTCCTACCTGTAGGCCTTCAACACAAGTCTTTTCCTACCTGTAGGCCTTCAACACAAGTCTGTTCCTACCTGTAGGCCTTCAACACAAGTCTGAGGAGTTGTACATCATCTGTCAGCCAGTCAGATGTTGGTGACCACGGGATGACGCCGTTGTAGAGTCTGTACACGTGACTCGGAGTCAAACTGGCGCCATCTGCCAGACCTGACAGGGACAAAGACAGGTTGGTGAGTGGTGACACATGAGACAATACAGGCCAGCAAGTGAGATTAGTTGTCAGTAGGTGACAACAGGTAATAGCTACACAATGTATTGACTAGCTACAAGTCGCCCATGGAAAAACTCATTCACTCCTAGAACAAGTGACTGCCTGTGAGTGGACACACTGACCAAAGGTGCAGTAGGAATGTTGTGGGAATAATAAGGTTTGTGGCTGCGAACACCAGCATAACATCGCCTGACATTTGGATCACCTAATTATCGATTCGATTATAACGACGTAACAATATTCTTGAATTTTTCTACTTTAATGTTTAATGTTGTACTGCAGTGCACCTCTGAATGACTAGAATTGCAATATTTATGATGAGGACAAATACTGTATTATTATTATTACTAAAAGTGGTGAGACGATTCTGAGGACAGACTCACCGAGTACACTGACACAGGACATGACGAGATGGGAGTAGACAGTGGCCAGGACGCTGTCTCTGGTCACCTCACCCACGATGTCCACACTGTCCTTTTGACTCGTGGTCTTGTAGGCAAACAGAGACAGGACATGAGTGAACCACTCCTGAGGGAATCTGTCCATGAGTAATGTCAACGTCTTCTGGGAGACAGGACTGTCACGCCAGGCTGAGGGGACTGTGAAGTGGGAGGAGTGTGGGGAGGCGTAGGTGACAGAGTGGGGGAGACTGGCAGCAAACCGATTCGGCATTGTCTGTGTGATATCAACAGTCGGCAGACCGAAGTCAAGCAGGTCTAGATTCGCAGCATCACCAGAGGACATGAGGACCCCCGGTGGCTTCATGACTTCAGTAATATTCTGTTTGTCACGTGTCGCCAGGTTGATCTTGTTCTTTGTCGCCGGCGAGTCCAGTTCGTCGTCCAGATCATCGTCCAGCCAGCCGCTACCGACGGAAGATGCAAAGTCACTGATGCCAGACCTCGCACTGAGTGGACGCACGGATATGACAGGATTCACCTCTGCCTTTGTCTTCACCCAAGGATCATCTCCACCTGTCTTCTCTCTGTCTCCCACTCCGGCTGCCTTCTCCCCGGCCAGCCACGTCTTCACCCGGGATGTGTCTGGGCGCTGTGTGTCTGTGTTGCTGTCCTGTAGCCCCGTGTGTTCCTCCCATGTGCTATGAAGCAGCACCCACACTAGCGACATCGCGAAGCCCGACGCAACCGACTTGAGGACATCGGGCGAGTCTATGACACCTGTCAACTGGTTCTTTGCGTCAGAGTACGTCTGCAGAAAGACAGCGTCACACGGCCGCATGACATTGAGAGGGTGGTGGTTCCACAGGCAGCAGGGGATGTGCTGCTTTGATTCGGGGATCTCAAACGTCTCCTCGATGATGTCATCGATGCGACTTGCCTCCACAGTGTGACAGGACGTCTCCTGTAGCTCCAGGCCCTTGACAGACACGTGACAGTAGCCACAGCCTCGCTCCAACACCTGCAGCCACACCAGGCGGTCCTGGTACCGCAGCAAGAAGTAACTGCCAGGGCCCACGTCTCCTACAACCAGCAACAACAGGGAGTAACTGCCAGGGCCCACGTCTCATGCAACCAGCAACAACAGGGAGTAACTGCCAGGGCCCACGTCTCCTACAACCAACAACAACAGGGAGTAACTGCCAGGGCCCACGTCTCCTACAACCAACAACAACAGGGAGTAACTGCCAGGGCCCACGTCTCCTACAACCAACAACAACAGGGAGTAACTGCCAGGGCCCACGTCTCCTACAACCAACAACAACAGGGAGTAACTGCCAGGGCCCACGTCTCCTACAACCAACAACAACAGGGAGTAACTGCCAGGGCCCACGTCTCCTACAACCAACAACAACAGGGAGTAACTGCCAGGGCCCACGTCTCCTACAACCAACAACAACAGGGAGTAACTGCCAGGGCCCACGTCTCCTACAACCAACAACAACAGGGAGTAACTGCCAGGGCCCACGTCTCTACAACCAACAACAACAGGGAGTAACTGCCAGGGCCCACGTCTCCTACAACCAACAACAACAGGGAGTAACTGCCAGGGCCCACGTCTCCTACAACCAACAACAACAGGGAGTAACTGCCAGGGCCCACGTCTCCTACAACCACAACAACAGGGAGTAACTGCCAGGGCCCACGTCTCCACAACCAACAACACAGGGAGTAACTGCAGGGCGGTTCCTACAACCACAACAGACAGGGTTGTTCGGACTCACGTCTCCTCATGATGTAAAATCGATCCCGACCCTTGCCCCCAAAACCAGTGAAACAGGAGTCTCCTGAGCTCCAGGCCCTTGACAGACACGTGACAGTAGCCACAGCCTCGCTCCAGCACCTGCAGCCACACCAGGCGGTCCTGGTACCGCACAAAGGAGTAACTGCCAGGGCCCACGTCTCCTACAACCAACAACAACAGGGAGTAACTGCCAGGGCCCACGTCTCATGCAACCAGCAACAACAGGGAGTAACTGCCAGGGCCCACGTCTCATGCAACCAACAACAACAGGGAGTAACTGCCAGGGCCCACGTCTCTCAACCAACAACAACAGGGAGTAACTGCCAGGGCCCACGTCTCCTACAACCAACAACAACAGGGAGTAACTGCCAGGGCCCACGTCTCCTGCAACCAGCAACAACAGGGAGTAACTGCCAGGGCCCACGTCTCCTGCAACCAGCAACAACAGGGAGTAACTGCCAGGGCCCACGTCTCCTACAACCAGCAACAACAGGGAGTAACTGCCAGGGCCCACGTCTCCTGCAACCAACAACAACAGGGAGTAACTGCCAGGGCCCACGTCTCATGCAACCAGCAACAACAGGGAGTAACTGCCAGGGCCCACGTCTCCTACAACCAACAACAACAGGGAGTAACTGCCAGGGCCCACGTCTCCTACAACCAACAACAACAGGGAGTAACTGCCAGGGCCCACGTCTCCTACAACCAACAACAACAGGGAGTAACTGCCAGGGCCCACGTCTCATGCAACCAGGAACAACAGGGAGTAACTGCCAGGGCCCACGTCTCCTACAACCAACAACAACAGCGAGTAACTGCCAGGGCCCACGTCTCATGCAACCAGCAACAACAGGGAGTAACTGCCAGGGCCCACAGTCTCCTACAACCAACAACAACAGGGAGTAACTGCCAGGGCCCACGTCTCCTACAACCAGCAACAACAGGGAGTAACTGCCAGGGCCCACGTCTCCTACAACCAACAACAACAGGGAGTAACTGCCAGGGCCCACGTCTCCTACAACCAACAACAACAGGGAGTAACTGCCAGGGCCCACGTCTCCTACAACCAACAACAACAGGGAGTAACTGCCAGGGCCCACGTCTCCTGCAACCAGCAACAACAGGGAGTAACTGCCAGGGCTCACGTCTCCTACAACCAACAACAAACAACAGGGAGTAACTGCCAGGGCTCACGTCTCTTACAAGCAACAACAACAGGGAGTAACTGCCAGGGCCCACGTCTCCTGCAACCAGCAACAACAGGGAGTAACTGCCAGGGCCCACGTCTCATGCAACCAGCAACAACAGGGAGTAACTGCCAGGGCCCACGTCTCCTACAACCAACAACAACATGGAGTAACTGCCAGGGCTCACGTCTCTTACAAGCAACAACAACAGGGAGTAACTGCCAGGGCCCACGTCTCCTATAACCAGCAATAACAGGGTGTAATTGCCAGGGCTCACGTCTCTTACAAGCAACAACAACAGGGTGTAACTGCCAGGGCCCACGTCTCCTACAACCAGCAACAACAGGGAGTAACTGCCAGGGCCCACGTCTCCTGCAACCAGCAACAACAGGAAGTAACTGCCAGGGCCCACGTCTCCTACAACCAGCAACAACAGGGAGTAACTGCCAGGGCCCACATCTCCTACAACCAGCAACAACAGGGAGTAACTGCCAGGGCCCACGTCTCCTACAACCAGCAACAACAGGGAGTAACTGCCAGGGCCCACATCTCCTACAACCAGCAACAACAGGAAGTAACTGCCAGGGCCCACATCTCCTACAACCAACAACAACAGGGAGTAACTGCCAGGGCCCACATCTCCTACAACCAGCAACAACAGGAAGTAACTGCCAGGGCCCACATCTCCTACAACCAACAACAACAGGGAGTAACTGCCAGGGCCCACGTCTCCTACAACCAGCAACAACAGGAAGTAACTGCCAGGGCCCACGTCTCCTGCAACCAACAACAACAGGGAGTAACTGCCAGGGCCCACATCTCCTACAACCATTGATTATAAAATTGCTAATAAACACACATTTCTACTGTTTCGTTATATTAAAAACCACATTTGATTGATAAGAATAAAGTCTTTAATGACTCACCGAGACTTCCCCGAGCAATGCTAGCCGGCAGTGTCCGTGTCAACTCAAGTGCCGCGTGTTTGTAGAAGGCTGTGTCACCGCACTCACTCGCCGACTGACCCACTGACCCCGGCCACGACCTCAGGGGTCGCGGGTAGCCAATCAGGAAGATGGGCAGTGTGAAGAGTGGCAACATGGGAGCGGAGAGGACTGCGGCGAGGAAGATGGTCGCCAGGAGGAGTGGGAACAAGATGACGTAGAGACCCAGGGTTGGGACAGTCGACCTGTGACGTTGTTTCTTGTCAACCCAGGACTTCACCAGGAGTGTCACGCAGAAGTACAGTTTGTTGACAAACTGCTCGAGACGGTCGCGGATGACACTGACGATGAGGAGTTGCAGACCGACCCCGAGTGACCTCCATGTGGTGGTGGTGTCAGTGGCCAGTTTGTTGACAAGAAAGGTGATTGTCACGTCGTAGAGTGACAGGTGTGTGGTCTGCCATGCCTGACAACCCAAGATAAACACATTTATATTGACTGGCAGTAAAATACAAAGATACACGATGACTATGATCTGTGTGCGCACTCGACCTCAAACAATAAGAAAATATATACGGAATCTGTGGAATTTATCTTTTATTTGGAGATCCACCACCTTCATAATATATACGGTTAATAAGACACATTAAAATGGTAATAATACTAATCAGCTCTAAAATTGGTAAGGTAAATAAATGATGTATATAAATAAGTACTCTAAATAATAATTAATAAATAAGCAAGTAATATTCCTTAAAAGGTTCTTTGAAGACACAATGTAGTAACATTAATAATATGTACTAAAATTAGTAAATAAATAAGATTAGGTATAAATTTAATTATTTATTTATTTTATTTACATATTTATTATATTTTAATATAATTTCTCCTGACATTTTAATAGTTATTTTATGTTTTTATATCATTGGAACGTTTTAATCATACTATAATTATATTTATTTGTCTGATTTATTTATATGTCAAACCTACTTTTACAAAACTGTACAATCTATGGAATGAACTGTAAATCAAACAGACATGAATCACATCGTGTCTGTGATCATAATAAATAAATAAATAAATAAATAAATAAATAAATAAATAAATAAATAAATAAATAAATAAATAAATAAATAAATAAATAAATAAATAAATAAATAAATAAATAAATAAATAATAAATAAATAAATAAATAAATAAATAAATAAATAAATAAATAAATAAATAAATAAATAATCCGTTTTCAAATCCATCAACTAGCAAGCAGCAACTACATTACTGTCCAGATTGTGTTACAGATGTTTCTATGCAAAACACTGCAGAATTACCTGCACCTAATAAATAAGAAACCTGATGTGAATTTGAGTGGTTTCCGCAACACTGCCCATGTTACTGTGTACTGTGCCACATTACAATGAATCTGCACAACAACTGCTTTTTGGAATGTTAATTCTGACCAACCACAGAAAAGAGCAGTGGCACGTTTCCGGGAAAAACTGGTTTTAGACAGGGCACTGGGAATAACCCAGTACTTACCGAGAAATATGTGGGAATAACTCCATAATTTATATTACCACTGGCTAGTTCCTGTCCATTTAGAGTTTAGTTAACATTCATCTAAAGCTAACAAGTTGATTAGTTCAGGTATATCCTTGTATTTGTTTAAAGCGACATGGTCCATTCGTGGCTTTTTATTTTTATTGCAAAATCATGTCATACAGTATAAATTATACCTATTATAGCATAAAGACAGTCAAAATATGTTTTCATGTACCATTTAGGGGTTGAAAATAGACGCAGTAAGGGTGCTTAACTCTGTGTACACAGTGACCATGAGGCATTTTCGAAACCGTTGTAGGTGTGGCTAAAACCCCAGAAGGAAATGCATGATCACGCGATGCAGTATCACGTGAACACAAGTTGACGCCACTAACGTCACACCCAGCCAGGTGCACAGCTCCCAGTTGGTAAAGGTCAAAGGGTGGGTGTCACTCGCGGCGATTTGAGTGACAGCGTCGGGATTCTTATAAACATTCGATGTTTAACATTACAAAGTCAGTTCTGTTTCGATAAAACATTTATTGGTGGTCAGGATGCTACAATAGTTATAACTTATACTGATTAACATGATTTTGCAATAACAATAATAAGCCACGAACTGATCATGTCGCTTTAAGAGGATAAGATATACATTTCTGCAAAAACGTGAACTATTTTCTTGTGTGGAATAAACTGGTTTGACTTAACATCTGTATTGCTGTGATGTGTTAGTTGACAGGCGTAGCTGTGTTGATAGAAGGGGGTTGAATTAAAAGAAAACTGCATACAATCCACAAAAGAAATCTCATCATTTAATTGAGTCACGCTGATCATGTCATATCACATTACCACCTGCGTGACAACATTTGTCTGGGCAGAGAAAGTGTCTGGAAGAGGGACTGTGTTTTGACAGCTGACACAGAATCAGCCACTGTGACAAGATGGTAAACATACAAAAAATGAGCCACCTACCCATCTGAATGCACGGGCTGTTCCCAAGACTACCATCGTCATGGGAACATGTGTTGTGTTGCCATTGGTTACTTGTTTGTCTGAGGACTCGAGATCAACGGACAGACTGAGATATATCACCACGCTCAGTGGTGCGACTGAAATAAATAATGCATGGAACTTACAACGGGAAGCTTTCCAAGGTGCTAATGAAGACAGCCGCCCTCCCAAGAGAAACATATCAAAGATTAATCTCGTGCTGAAAAGTGGCTGTCATGGCAACACTTGACCTGATGTTGTTCGTGGAGTATTAACCAATACAACTATTGCACAATGGCAAAGTCAATTTGTTTACTTCCCATCAACTGGTGCAGGTACGAGTATATTAAAACAACATTAAAAATAAAATTAAACACATATAAAGAATGTTTCTGTATTTACCACGCTTTGTCTTCAGTTTTCAAACTCTGCAATGAATACATTGTAATAAATGAAGAAATTCACACAACTTTTCTATCAAATAGAAACATCCTCAGGCCTGACTGTCCGACCGACCTAATGCAGAACTTTATGTAAATGTACCTACAATGACTCTATGATGACCCTCGTGACCCTACAATGACCTACCTGCACACATGATGACCCTCCTGATGTCTCCGAATGCAGCCAGCAGCCCTCTCCGTCTCCGCACCAGACGGCGGGACATGACACCAGGGGGATACAGGGGGTTCCTCCACAACCCCCCGAACAAATACACTGTCTGCGCCTTTGCCAGCAGAAGCTCCACGCCAAACAATCCCACAATTCCATAGGCTACATAATCAGCTGCATCAGTCGACACAGTGCCTTCGATGTAGAAGTGGTTGGTGGCAGTGGCCACCCCACATGCCAACACCGGCAGGGCAAACAGGGTGAGGTAGTAGCCCCAGTGATGCTGCCTCGAGGGGTGCTGGACGGGTGACCTCTGCCAGAGGTCAAGTACCCAAAGTATGATCCCATGTTCACAGCTGAGGAGGACGCCAAAGACTGCCATCATCGCAACAGACTGCAGCCCAAAGGGGACGAAGTAGACCAGGAGGTAGACGAGGGTGGACAGGAGTAGCATCAACACCAGTCTACAACACACAGGAGTAGCATCAACACCAGTCTACAATAGACACAGGACTAGCATCAACACCAGTCTACAACACACAGGAGTAGCATCAGCACCAGTCTACAACACACAGGAGTAGCATCAACACCAGTCTACAATAGACACAGGACTAGCATCAACACCAGTCTACAACACACAGGAGTAGCATCAACACCAGTCTACAACACACAGGAGTAGCATCAACACCAGTCTACAACACACAGGAGTAGCATCAACACCAGTCTACAACACACAGGAGTAGCATCAACACCAGTCTACAACACACAGGAGTAGCATCAGCACCAGTCTACAACACACAGGAGTAGCATCAGCACCAGTCTACAACACACAGGAGTAGCATCAACACCAGTCTACAACACACAGGAGTAGCATCAACACCAGTCTACAACACACAGGAGTAGCATCAACACCAGTCTACAACACACAGGAGTAGCATCAGCACCAGTCTACAACACACAGGAGTAGCATCAACACCAGTCTACAACACACAGGAGTAGCATCAACACCAGTCTACAACACACAGGAATAGCATCAACACCAGTCTACAACACACAGGAGTAGCATAAACACCAGTCTACAACACACAGGAGTAGCATCAACACCAGTCTACAACACACAGGAGTAGCATCAGCACCAGTCTACAACACACAGGAGTAGCATCAACACCAGTCTACAACAGACACAGGAGTAGCATCAGCACCAGTCTACAACACACAGGAGTAGCATCAGCACCAGTCTACAACACACAGGAGTAGCATCAACACCAGTCTACAACACACAGGAGTAGCATCAACACCAGTCTACAACACACAGGAGTAGCATCAACACCAGTCTACAACAGACACAGGAGTAGCATCAACACCAGTCTACAACACACAGGAGTAGCATCAACACCAGTCTACAACACACAGGAGTAGCATCAACACCAGTCTACAACAGACACAGGAGTAGCATCAGCACCAGTCTACAATAGACACAGGACTAGCATCAACACCAGTCTACAACACACAGGAGTAGCATCAACACCAGTCTACAACAGACACAGGAGTAGCATCAGCACCAGTCTACAACACACAGGAGTAGCATCAGCACCAGTCTACAACACACAGGAGTAGCATCAACACCAGTCTACAACACACAGGAGTAGCATCAACACCAGTCTACAACACACAGGAGTAGCATCAACACCAGTCTACAACACCAGGAGTAGCATCAACACCAGTCTACAACACACAGGAGTAGCATCAGCACCAGTCTACAACACACAGGAGTAGCATCAGCACCAGTCTACAACACACAGGAGTAGCATCAACACCAGTCTACAAAAACACAGGAGTAGCATCAACACCAGTCTACAACACACAGGAGTAGCATCAACACCAGTCTACAACACACAGGAGTAGCATCAGCACCAGTCTACAACACACAGGAGTAGCATCAACACCAGTCTACAACACACAGGAGTAGCATCAACACCAGTCTACAACACACAGGAGTAGCATCAACACCAGTCTACAACACACAGGAGTAGCATCAACACCAGTCTACAACACACAGGAGTAGCATCAACACCAGTCTACAACACACAGGAGTAGCATCAACACCAGTCTACAACACACAGGAGTAGCATCAACACCAGTCTACAACACACAGGAGTAGCATCAACACCAGTCTACAACACACAGGAGTAGCATCAACACCAGTCTACAACACACAGGAGTAGCATCAACACCAGTCTACAACAGACACAGGAGTAGCATCAACACCAGTCTACAACACACAGGAGTAGCATCAACACCAGTCTACAACACACAGGAGTAGCATCAACACCAGTCTACAACACACAGGAGTAGCATCAGCACCAGTCTACAACACACAGGAGTAGCATCAACACCAGTCTACAATAGACACAGGACTAGCATCAACACCAGTCTACAACACACAGGAGTAGCATCAGCACCAGTCTACAACACACAGGAGTAGCATCAACACCAGTCAACAACACACAGGAGTAGCATCAGCACCAGTCTACAACACACAGGAGTAGCATCAGCACCAGTCTACAACATACAGGAGTAGCATCAACACCAGTCTACAACACACAGGAGTAGCATCAACACCAGTCTACAACACACAGGAGTAGCATCAACACCAGTCTACAACACACAGGAGTAGCATCAACACCAGTCTACAACACACAGGAGTAGCATCAACACCAGTCTACAACACGCAGGAGTAGCATCAACACCAGTCTACAACACACAGGAGTAGCATCAGCACCAGTCTACAACACACAGGAGTAGCATCAGCACCAGTCTACAACACACAGGAGTAGCATCAACACCAGTCTACAATAGACACAGGACTAGCATCAACGCCAGTCTACAACACATAGGAGTAGCATCAACACCACTCTCTGCTACTCTATGTGTTTTAGTTACACTAGTGGTAACTTCTTTGTGCTGCAGAAGTCAGATTCATAAGGGTTTTTGTGGTGAAGTGATAATAGTTTTAGATGATCAAATAAATATCTAACTTGAGCCAGCAGTCATGTACATTTATCAAACATGCATCTAAGCATCAGTTGGCAGTCATGTGCACCCATCTCAGAGAGAAATAACTGGTTTGTGACTTAAATCAAACTACTCTGAATTGGATCTAATGTAAATGTAGTGGTGGATATAACTTGAACCATCATTATAAATACAACATGTTTAGCAACTGCAATGCCACTACGCATAACAACGACAATTACAACATGTGAACTAAACCAATTACACCACACTATTAGTATTATGTAGCAATGGCCAACAGGACGTGAAAGATAATAATTGAGATTTAAACAAATGATCAATACTAAGGAGAATATGAAAGTGACAGATTGCAAATTCATACATTTCATGTTTTGTTACACAATTTGCATATTTATATTAATTGAAACAACCAATGTTATCTTCATCCATGATACAATGTAAAGGTGGCATGATTCTGCATAATTAATGCGGCAACATGTGATTGTGTTTGAACAGATGCTACGTAATGGGTGCTGCTAGTGCTCATCACATCCAATACTATATATAGCATACACAGGTGAGAACTATTAGTATTGATTGTACAAATGTGAGGATTTTCTATTATTTAGCACTGGGCTTCAAATAGCCTTCAATATCACATTTGCAGGACATTAATTCCATACACTGTGTTTTATATGTATAGCTCATCACACCTGTAGTGATCAGTACACTGCCTGTGTCCTGGCTGGACTGCGTGGTTTGTGCCTGTAGTAACATGTGTCTATCTGTGTCCTGGTTGGACTGTGTTGTTTGTGTCTATAGTGACATGTGTCTATCTGTGTCGTGGTTTGTCTGTGTGGTTTGTGCTTATAGTAATCTGGTGAAGTATTTCATTTCTCAAAAGTGTCCATATCATGACTCTCACAGACACATTTTTGCTATGTGCCAACCGAACAGGACTGATACATTTTTGTTTTCTAGAAATTTGCTATAAGCTATTTTATTTATTCTGAGACTGATGAGGTTAGCAGCATCCCTAGGTGTTTCTGTGGATTTAGGCACAATATAAGTTACGAAATTGATTATTTATTTATTCTGTTGATGAGCATTGTTTATGTAACCCAAATTTTAAAGGGCATGTAATGAGGTCAGTGATCAAAATAATAATATATGTTCTTTGATGTGTTTTATCTAGCATTACCGGGTAGTCCTTCATTCAATTGTTCAATATATACACAATGCAAGTCTTCGGTTTTACAAAACAAAACGTAGCATACAGTTACCCATTACACCAGCTAGCCACTTACCTGGGGCTACTGGCCATGGCTGACCCACCAAACAGAAAGATGACCATCTGCTCCACAGCCCACAGAAACAGGGCCTCCAGTGGGGGCATCAATCCCATAATCCACAGCAACGGCAGGAACACAAACACAACATGTAGGATCTCATTGGTTGTCACAAAGTCTGCATTGTGTCTGCAACAAAAACAGTGGGGGTCTTTATAAGGCGCATGACAACATTTAATAAGTTGTTTGTTTATTTATAGATTCTGTATAATATCCTGTAATTATATAAAACAGCATAGAGTGTCTGTAGATTCAGGTTTCATATCATTGTCAGTGTCATGTATAACCTGACATTTTTCTTGAACATTAACAAATTAAAGGTTTTGTTACCTAATGTAGGGTTGATAAACTACAATGCTGCCACCAGGTATCATGCTGAGGAACTAAACTTCACACTTTGTTTATTTATTTTCTAACACAATTTGGCAGCTCTGGCAAATACAAACTGAAGCAACGTAACAACAGTTGTCAGGAGACATCAGCTCACTCACCTTGCCAACTGATCAAAGCAGGCGAAGAGGAGGATGTAGAACGGTCGCATCAATGGCGCGATCTCCCACGTGTCTGACGTACGAAACGTTGCTACTTCTGGTGGTGGAGCAATGGCCACTGAATACAGCGCCACACACAGCGTCAACCACCCAGTTATGTACAGGATAATGGTCACACCAATCATGTCATTGTAAAGTCCATCCAAGGTTGTTGGCAACAAATACCAGAAGCCAAGACCTCCGACAACTCCAGCTATTGCTGCATGTATAAATATATTAACCTTGTATTTCTTGCCGGGAATGATAAACTCGACTGTTCCAACGCTGCAGCATGATTCAAAGAATATCTCGTCATCTTCCGCCAACATGTTCTGAGTGTTTGTGGCGAGTGGTGAGACGGTCGTCTCTCTCCGCTGCACCAGCATGCTCGCCAGCTGCACGACCAGCGCAAATATCCCGATCATACCACCGTAGATGCACACAGCAACTACGTCAGATGTCAATCCTGTTTCAGCAAGAATAGTGAACACAATGCCGAGAATTAGCGGAATGCTGAAGAGCACTACTTGCATCACGTAGACGTACGGTGGGGCATCGTAGCCCAGTCTCAGCTTTGGCCCCCCCAGCAATGTTTGCAGGAAACGCCGCCAGAAGAATTCTTCCTTGTAGTCATTCAGAAGTGGAATCCCCGACCCCATGTTGACTCCCGTGTTTGTTACACTTGCTGCCGGGGTTACTTGAAGTTGATGATTCCGCAAATGGTGGCTGTATCAGGCAGCAATATTCCAGCCAAGAAGCATCTGAAATGTATACATACAGGACTACTTCAGTATTGAATATAAGTTGTCACTGTGATAAATTACATACATTTATTGATTACATACATCAATTGTATTATAATTACTGACTCGACTATCGTGTCTATGATTAGGAGTATGAATCGATGGAATGACAAAAAATTATGGTACGTTTTTATATGCAGTATTTTGACATGTGTGTTGTGTGTGTGTGTGTAATTTATTCTTATTATTATATACTCTTCTTCTGCTTCACAATCATGCATGGGCAGTGGAACATTCCACTATTTACTCAGTTACTGTGTGACAGAGCAGCTTAAATTAAAAAGGCTTAATTGGTCCAATTCGCCTAGGCTATAAGCATACCGCATCCTTACCACACCCCCACCACCACCATTGACTTGTACTTTTCTCCATCCACCCCACCCTAATCCCAGCCATCCTGAAACTGACCATCCATACTAGTGTGTGATGGCCCAGTAGGGGTCTTGCACTAGAATGAATCAGAATCTAAGCGTAAGGCTTATATCAGACTCTGGCGGAGGCTACGCGGTAATCGGTATGTCTCCAGTCTGGGAGTGGGTTGCTGTCAAATTAGACCGGTGCCCCGCTTATTTAGGCACATTTTATTTACCGACACGTGTTGAACCATTTAATATTCATATACATACATTTCCATAGTTTGCCGGTTTTCCAATGGTAGTGATGTGAAAAATTCTTGCAATTTTCTCATGAATGTGCCTTCTTTCGTCGCGGTTTAGTCTCCACAGCAAACATCAACATATACCACGTGATGTTGAGCTAGCCTAAGAAGTTTACTTTTTGCCTCCGTTATCTCTTCATATGTAAACATTCTAGGCCCTAATTCATTATTATGCATCGAAATAAATTTCATAACACACCTTTTGCAAATAGTTTAATACTACATATAGGTACTGTTCTATAAAAATAAATATTCAACTAAAGTTAAAATATATGTTAATTCGCCAAAATGGCGGCATCATCGGTTGGATCTGATGTTGCTGTCAGCATCGAAACGATTGATGAGTGTCACATACAAGAAATCACACTCGATGGCCAAGAAATATATGTGCAGTTAGTATATATTAATAGTGTTGCAAAAATTAAACCCGCATTGCTCGAATAGACTGGTTATGCTAGTGTCAAGTCGTGTATCCCGTTTTTTCGCTCACACAACGCTGGGTAATCTTCCAGTTAACTGGCCTAAATTATTAGGGCCTTTTCAAAATGTTTTTTACGAAATGTTTTTTATGTGTATGTGTTCGTAATGTCATTCTACATCATTTCCGGTACAAAGAAGTCAGATATATATTTTTTAAATTATGTTTTAGATCAATTTAATGCCGTCGAGTAGACGTAAATTACCGGCGATGTCACAGGACGGTAGCATTTGGCGCATGCCAGACGCACCAGAGCCGCAAAGACGATGTCTTGCGTTTGCATTGTGAAGTCGAAATAAACAAACAATTAGCAATTTTTTTTAATAAATTGAAACTTAAAATCTACATTATATAGAATTAAATTAATGTAGTACTGGTCTGGTAGCCTTAGTTTTGTGGAAATCGCAAGACGTCGCGTTTGCGGACATGGTGTGTTTGGGGTGCACTAAGTGCTAATGTCCTGTGACATCGGCTTATTTTCGTTGACTTGATAGCATTAAATTGCTCTAAAACACAATAAAAAATAATGTATGACTTCTTTGTACTGGAAGTGATGTAGAATGGCAGTCCGAACATATACACATCGAACAAAAGGTGGTACAACTATTTTGAAAAGGCTCTAAAAAATTTGGCCAATTAACTGGTAGATTACCCAACGCTAAGTGTTAGCCTAATAATGCATATTAAGGCCCAGTATTTAGTAAGTAGTGCCATTACACTGGGCACTGTACTGGTAATCCTCTGGTTTGACACATGCAACTGGAAAAATTGTGTTTGTCAAAAAAAGTAACATACCCTTCCACAATTTGTTTCATAGTTATTCTCAATGTCTATCACATATTAATATTTAGTCACATTTGGGTAAAGAAATTATTTGAAACATTGCTTTGGTATCAGTGAAATACTTTAAAAGTGTTACCCCAAAAATAAGTGTTCACCTGTTCATTATAATGTCCACATATGTATACTAGTCTATGGTTAAATAGATTGTATTTTTATGTCATCTGCCACTGATGAGTCAAGACTAGTAGTAAACAATTCTTGATTTCTGGTTTACCTTATTGTAATAAACCATTGTGTTTAGCCCTCTTTCGATGTCAGAGAACCTGACAAAGCTTGCTCACAAAATCGACTTCACAAAGGACCAGTGTGATGGGAAGAATTACACGTCAACTGAAGGTGACAAGGCAAGTGAGGATGAATCGACAGGGACACCGTTCCAGCCATCCCTCTGGCCATGGGACTCTGTCCGCACAAAGCTCAAGTAAGTCACGTACAGTGGAACCCCTCATGAACGACCACCCTCATTTACGACCGATTTTTTTCATTGACGGAATGTCTACGCTGTATAAACGTTCGCTCACCAATGACCACCCGGCAGACGTGACCAACGACCATGGCAATTTGAATTTTACCCCTGACGAACGACCATCCGATAGGTGGCCAGCACATTTGTTAACTTAATATCGCAATGAACTCTCATTAAATGCATGACTAACGCACACGGGCGCGCATAATGCCATAAAAACAATAAATCACCTGATGATGACCATTCATTTTGGCAATCTTTTACTTTCTGACCGAATTATGAAAACGACATCTAACAGCCACTAGACTTTCCTCACATATCTTATATATTTATAAACACACACTATGTTATAAAATTAAATCACTTACACTATTGAAACAAATAAAATTCATGAAACAAACTCGCGCAAGAACTCGCCAGCAAGATATCATGGCGGACATGGTCACCGTTGGTGGCTACGCATAAATCTGCGATTAAATATCCATATTGTGTATGACTAAAGTTTAGAAACTTGTGTATGATTAAAGTTTAGAAACTTAGGCTAAGTTTTAGGTTCAGTTTAGGATAAAACCGGAATCCAGATTTAGCGACACCGTGATAAAATATCGACGTAACGCCACGGTAATCTATGGCCTGCGCGAAACAGCCGCAGGCGATGTCAACTTTAGTTTAGCACGATTTAGATTTGTGAATTTTATTCTTCACAGCAATTTAAATTATTTAATTTTATGACCTAGCGTATGTATATGTAATATGAGTTATTCGAGAGGAAGTTTCGTGGCTGTAAGAAGTCGTTTTCATGATTAGATCAGAAAGTAAAAGATCGTTTTAACGCGCTGGAAAGAACAACAAAATGGCGACCGCGGTGCGATTACCCAGACGCCGTGAGGTGGCAGCACTTTTTAGCCCCTCAGACAGAATTTAAAATAAATGTGAATACTTTTTATCAGATATAATAAAAAAACATTTCAAAATGAGGATACTTTTTATCAGATATTATTTACAAAAAACAATTTAAACTTAAACTGAAACATGTCACACACACACATAAAATAAACAGAATAAATAATGTTATTGTTGTTAATATGTTATCTCGTTTTTTTAACTTTTTATTTTGTGTATTTTACTACTTAGTGGTTGTAAGCGCCCCCTACTGTTGATGTTAGTCATTGTAAGTGCCCCTAGTGTTGAATGTTGCAAACCCCTCACGAGAGACCACCCCTCTTTTAAGACCGCCCCACTCTGATTTGGGGGGGCGGTCTTAAATGAGGGGTTCCACTGTAGTGAAAATATGTTATCTTCATTGTTATCTTCAGTAATAAGTATTCATTATCACTAAGATTTATGTCATATATTTATACTATACAGTTTTTTTTTTTACAAAATAGTGTGTTAGAATAATTTAATAATACAATATTTATTATCGCACTTTAACATGGCAATCTTGGTGCTCTTTAAAGTACAGTGATTTCCTTAATTTTACAGTCGACACCATCAGTGTGTAAAATGTTACGTATGTTTCAACCATATTTAATATTTAGATTTTCCGATAAAACATTCACATTTTCTATTGTTGCATTTGACAAACCAGCCTGTCATGCATGGCCTATGTCATTCGCAGACACGTTATAGTTTTTCCTCATGTTGCATTAATTTAAAGCTTGACTAGTTTGCACTACAGTTGGACGATGGATTGGTAACTTGGATATACATTTGTTATTCCTTCAGAATCTCAGTTTCTGAGCCATCTTTCTATTCCATCTACTTTGCAGTTAGACTCCACGACAGCAAGATTTACTTTGTCATTTGTCACCTAGTGCTTATCATATGATTGTCAAGTGAAAAGGTTTTATGAAAGTTTCCAGAAGTCAGGTGAAAGTTTGTGGAAGACAGTTTTCATGCATAAAAGCCAACATGCGCTTCACAATGCCGTGCAATTGCAGTGAATGTTGGGTGGGGTGGGGTGGGGGTGGATGAACGTATCGGGAATTTTCAATATACTATGGCATAATTTTGTAATCAATAAACTAATGTTTGAATTGGCCAACTCTGTCCGTTTTAAAGAATATCTAAGAGCCATTTCCACATCAGCTTCTAGGTTCAACGATACATAGATCATAAGACAGGGATAACAGGCTCTCTTAAGATACGGAAATAATACTGTGATGGGGCCATCTTTTAGAATGATGGATAAGTCAAAAGTAATATAATTACTTCTAAAAAAAATATTTTGACATAAACGTTTGGTCTCTAATCCACGTAATTCTTAAGCTAAGATGTAGTACTTTTTAAAGATTTTGTCGGGTGCCATCTTTAAAAATGGCGGATATTACAAAATTATAGAGGTTAACAGTAACACAATCTAAATAATCATATCTAAAAATATCTAAAAACCTTACATCTTCACATACATTTTATGGCTCTAGATTACGTAGTTCTTAAGATATGGGTAAATGTCTGAGCCGGACGCCATCTTTAAAAATGGCAGATATATGAATGTTAATGAAGGTTAAATGTACATTGATTTATATCGCTATCCACCAAGCTATCCAAATTCATCAACATTACTGCTCAATGTGATGTAGTTTATGAGATATTGCGACATTTGTATTGACAACCGCCATCTTTTAAAATGGCAGAAGCGAAAGCCGGAAAATTCAAAAAAAAATTATTTGAAATCCTTGTCCCATAGAACATAAATCCACATACCACAATTATTTCTCTAGATAAAACAGTTATTAATGTACGGCAAAATAAAATTTTGCGGCCATTTTTAAAATGGCCACTAAATCGCTATGGGACCAAATATAAAAAATGGCAACAAGAGTTTTTAAGTTCTATATACTATTTAGATTATTTTAAAACCTGTTGCCAAGATTATACCCAAAATTATGACAAGATATAAATATTTGACATTTACTGACGGACTATAAGCTATGCCAAAGCTGTACTGTGGGATGTGTCATTGGAATTCAATGATGTTAATATCCACAGGATGTTTTTAAGATGTGTACCTTTTGTGATTTGAGGATGGCGCTGACTGAGGTGAGCGTACTACAGGATGTTCTGAACATCACCAAACAGAAACACTACATGGTCCTGGACACCGTGTCAGCCGAGGCGCCAGAGGCCAGGACGGGACTGCACCTGTACGCGAAGAAACGGGTGAGTCTCTGCAAGACAGCATCGCAATGTGTGTACATGCTCCACACACATGTATACACACTTGCATCACACACTTACACAGTGTGTCCTTCCATGACACAGTTACACAATGTATCCTTCCATCACATACTTACACAGAGTGTCCTTCCTTCCATCACACACTTAATAGAGTGTCCTTCCATCACACACTTATACAGTGTGTCCTTCCATCACACACTTACACAGTGCGTCCTTCCATCACACACTTACGTAGTGCATCCTTCCGTCACACACTTATGCAGTGCGTCCTTCCATCACACACTTACACAGTGTGTCCTTCCATCACACACATAGTGTGTCCTTCTACATACACTTACACAGTGTGTCCTTCTAACACACACTTACACAGTGTGTCCTTCCATCACACACTTACGCAGTGTGTCATTCCATGGATTCCACTCAAGTTCCTATTAATACTGGATGTGTTCCTAAGTTTTGATAATATGATAGATGTTTATAAACAAATCCTAATGCAAAGCACAACAAGACTGGTTTGGTAACAGGACAACTTCAGTATCTCTTGCCGTAACCTTTATTTACAATCACGGATTCGATAAGGTAACAGCAAAAGTTCTCCTGTGACATTACAAAGATCCATAGTCGGTGCTTGTGTAAATTAACTTACTGAGCTGTGCTGACATTGTCCGTATAATTCGTGCCAAAAATGGTCAGCAGCTGAACTCAACCCCAGAATGCGTGTCATTCCCAATGGCCCTTTTATGTCCTAAATTAAGACGAGTGACATTACTAAGGTGTCTGAGACCTGAATGACGTGTACACATTCCAAATGTTTGAGATTCAGGCTTCTACATCAAAACATTTGGTCGTGGTGTAGCATCCACTAGTGATTTTGATTACTCTAAAAGGTAATCTTCATGTTCTGAATTTGGAGTTGTGGTTGTATTTACCAAATCGATGAGAAACACTATACAGTGTATGCGTTATATTGGGTAGACTCAATTGGCAGATACATCTATAATTGTGATGTTGTGTGTAGACGTTGTCGTTGGCATCAAGCGTGCTGTTGAATGGAGCTGAGCGTCTGCGGAGGTCGCAGGAGGCGAGCAGCAAGAAGATTGTTCCAGATTTCCACCAGGAACTTCTCCGGGTGCGGCAGACATGGCGCCTCAAGAAAGTTGGGGACACAATTCTTGGAGATCTCAGCTACAAGTCCGGTAAACACACGCCGTCTTCACACGGAAAATTTGTGATGTGTACCTGTATTTATTTATATTTGTGTGTGTTGTTTTGGCTTTGTTTATATTTATGAGCAAGTACATTTAATTGCTTTTTCATGTTTTGTTTTAAATTATTATATTACCCTTTGGAATCGTGTATCATGATACCTTACAAAGGGAAATGACGTAAAAGAAGACAGCTGATATAAGGGAGAGATGAACTAGATGAATAAATATTGGATCTTGACATTAACCATATCTGACAGAGGGTAGTGCAAGGCAGGCAGATGTGGAAGCAGCATGCTGAGGCCTTAGTCCAATCATGGGATACTATGACTGCACAATGATGATGTTGATGTGAGAACTTGATGATGATAACACTTATACTAAGTGTTTCATTTACATGGATTTAAGCATAATTATATATACATGCAAAACCATGTCAGTTGTCTAAGTGATCGCCTTGAAAGAAAAGAAATGCTAAAACTACTGAAGATAAATAATTATGCAGATATAATAAATGTGCAATATTACACAGTCATAAGAATATATTTTATAACCAGACAATAAATGTATTTGTGAATGTGTTATGTTCAGC
This sequence comes from Ridgeia piscesae, assembly GCA_025642075.2. Taxonomy (NCBI): domain Eukaryota; kingdom Metazoa; phylum Annelida; class Polychaeta; order Sabellida; family Siboglinidae; genus Ridgeia; species Ridgeia piscesae. Next base: position 305,199 of record JAODUO010000355.1, on the reverse strand, counting down.
TTCATCTTGTGTATATTTTACTCATTAACTGTCAATCTGTTGGTTTTGGCAGCTGGCTCAAGATTTATGCAAAATGGCACATTTGAGGTGACAAAGAGTGACGTTGACCCCATTGACCTCCTGGACTCCCCCAATGCCCCCTCCCACAGTCAGAGCCCCCTACAGATCAGTGTGCCAAGCGAGTTGGAGGGGGTTGTATACATCCAAGTTGTCATAAAGAGGCTGTCAGGTAGGGACTGTAGGGCAGATGTGAACTCTTCGCACTTGAAACTATTAATACTGATTACTCAATTTAGTTGAAGTTTGGTTGATTCAGGCTTGCAGTCAAACAAAGTATTACAATCTTGCATGATTGATGATGGTTATGATAACATAAATGATTATTTGAAAAACTTATTTACATTACGGTAAACATGGTTCCTTAAGTCTGTGATTTGTTCAGGTCGTTGTACAATCATTTCACGTGAATCCACCTTCTCAGTATTGATTCTGTTATACTTTGTGTATGTGCTCTCTGTCAGGTGAATGGTCCTTATTGTGTTCCATGTGCTGTGAGTTGAGTTGGTCTGATTCGATTATACATGAGTTGAATTATTCTGATTCTGTTCCACGTGGTGCGAGTTGATTGGTTCTGATTATGTTCCACATGGCGTGAGTTGATTGGTTCTGAGTTTGTTCCACATGGTGTGAGTTGATTGGTTCTGAGTTTGTTCCACATAACGTGAGTTGATTGGTTCTGAGTTTGTTCCACATAACGTGAGTTGATTGGTTCTGAGTTTGTTCCACATGGCGTGAGTTGATTGGTTCTGAGTTTGTTCCACATGGTGTGAGTTGATTGGTTCTGAGTTTGTTCCACATGGTGTGAGTTGATTGGTTTTGAGTCTGTTCCACATGGCGTGAGTTGATTGGTTCTGAGTTTGTTCCACATGGCGTGAGTTGATTGGTTCTGAGTCTGTTCCACATGGCGTGAGTTGATTGGTTCTGAGTTTGTTCCACATGGCGTGAGTTGATTGGTTCTGAGTCTGTTCCACATGGCGTGAGTTGATTGGTTCTGAGTTTGTTCCACATGGTGTGAGTTGATTGGTTCTGAGTTTGTTCCTGGCGTGAGTTGATTGGTTCTGATTCTATTCGTCATGGTGTGAGTTGAGTGATACTGATTCTGTCGTACGTGGTGTGTAGATTCGACGGACCTTGCGAGTGCTGAGTTGAGTCTGCCGCGGCGGTCCGTGCCGTCCGACACTTACTGGCAGCACAAACTGGAGGCGGCACAGAACGCCATCTTCTGCAAGGAAAGGTCTTCGCCCAGGTCTGCAGACTCCCTTCTTCGTCACATAACAGTTTTGTTTAAATTCCTCTATATGAGCTTATCTCTTAATTTGTGGATCCTTTTCCACTTACCACAATCAAATATGAAATCATTGAGCTGCCCGTCACAAGCTGTTGAGTTTCAGGTTTTCTGCCATCTTTAAAGGAATGCTATCTGTGTAAGCCATAGTCAGTAGTATTTGGTACCATCTTCAAGACTACGGTTTTTACAATTCAAGAAATGAATGTTCCACATCGTAAACAAGTCACCTGTGTTTGAAATCAAAGGTCTGCATGGGTTCACTGTTGAAAGCTTGAAAATTCATTATCATCAGTCTAAAATTGATCATCCACATGGCAGCAGGTTCAAAATGATTTATGTAAACACAATTATTTATTGGCTTTTTGCATATATATGTAAGACATAATAAATATTTTGTGAAATTGTGTGCGTTTACACCTCAAAATGTATATATTCTATATAAGCCTACAAACAATCCCTTAATGTATATTTACGTTTTAATTTGCCATTCAGTAGTACTTATTAAATAAGATAAATGTTGTTATTTTAGGGAGACTGTTCACCTGGCTGTTGCAGTTGTCGCGAGAAGCCATACAGGTGAAGGCAAAGATTCCACATCTCGTCATTGGCAACCAGATATTCTCTCATGTGAGTTGGTAGATCAGTTGTTGGCATAAGTCATGGGCTGATGTCTGCCTCTTGGCTCACTGGGCAGTGGTACACTGGTGGAGTCGTCTTCACTCCTTGCTATAAACACACTTTCACTAATGCCGACACACACATGCAATTACACACAAAGATACATGCCCTTGCATAACACATACACACAGACAGTCACACACAGTCACGCATATACACTCACACATGTAGCATATACGTGCATGATCACACATGCATGCACACACACACAACATGCATATACACCAAGCACACACACACACTCATACACACACTCAACACACACACACACACACACACACACACACACACACACACACACACACACACACACACACACCACACCACACCACACCACACCACACACACCACACACACACCACACACACACCACACACGACACACACACACACACACGTGTCATATAAATGTACTTAGTTATTTATTTACTTATGTATATGCAACTAATTATTCTGCCTCAACACCTGCGTGACCTCATCCTCTCTCAGGTACACACACACAAACACGCACGCACGCATGCATGCACGCACACACACACACACACACACACACACACACTAACATACTGAGCTGTTGGTGTATTTGAAAGCATTTAAATACTTTTTTAAAAGTATATGTATTTGAATTTGACATTTGGGAATTGAAAGTATTTGTATTCAAAAATATTTCCTAAAGTATTTGATATTTCAAATACTTTTCAAATACTTTTTAAAATGCGTATGATAATAGCAATTTAAAATAGTTTTTGATTGAATTCTTAAAAGTCAAGTAACTGTACTGCGTCCTTTGGCAATTTACTCAGAAATTACAGCCTGGTAAAGGCAATTAAGCCATCATACGAGCAGTCATTGAGGCAGTAGACCTTTGATACCACTGTATAAGAAGGGTTGTTCACAAGAAGCCATGCCTCTCTTGTTAGTTGTCACTGTGATGTAGTTAGCAATAACAAGACTCCCTTGCACTGATCTGCTTGTCAGTGTTTTCATGATCCAGTTTTATTTAACTGAACTGCCTGGTGACTGCCAGATTTGGTGACCAGCTATTGTTTCAAATAGTTGTTTCACTTGTAGCCTATGGGTTAAGAGAAGGTGGTGGCTTCTCAAGTCAGCTGGTATCTTCATCATAGAGGGTAGATTTGTTGTAACTGCACCTTAGTTGCCTGTGAACCTGAGACTGTGGCAGGCAAGCCCACCAAGCAGCAGTCGCTGATATGTTCATTTTGTTACATTCCTGAAAATATGGAAGGAAATTTTAAGGCCAAATGTAAACTCTGCATCCTGAAAAGTATTTGAAAAAGTATTTGCAATACTTTCAATGTATTTGTATTTAAATACATTTGCATTTAAAAGTATTTGTATTTGAATCCCTCAAAAGTATTTGTTTTAAAATACATTTAAATGTATTTGACCCCATGTCTGCTGTGTAGTGTCTGTGTAATGTCTGTGTAGTGTTTGTGTAGTGTGTGTTGTGTGTCTGTGTAGTGTGTGTGGTGTTATGTAGACTCATTTAAGTCAGTTTCCCTCCAGTTGTTCCCCGGGGTGCAGCTGTCAGTCGCCCTGTGTCACTCCACGGACAAGGACAAAAGGGTGAGTTCTGCTGATGCGTTGACAGTTTCGTTAAAAAGATGTGTTGTATCAATGTCAGCTATGACAAGTATAGACGTTTACTTCTGATTGCTTTTAGTTAAGTGTGATAAAATCAGTTTACTAATTAAAAGTTGTAATGCGAAGTCATCAATAAAATTAACCACGTCTTAGAAATTAACAGTTAACATTCACAGTAACAAGTCTTGATTATATTAGTCTGGTAATAATAATGTCATGTATTAGTAATATTTAAATTGATCAGCAACATTTAAATCTGTAAAATTTGTTGTTAAAGTACAGGTTAAGCATTCAATGCTGTTCTGTAAAATTCATGAGTCAATTCAAAATGTATTGTAATAATGGTCATACATAAATTCATAATATCTTGTTAATTTGATCATGGAAAGGATGTACAAGTACATGCTATCATACTTGTACATTATATAGTTATACCAACCTAAAACATCGGAAACCTATGACATCCATGCAACATTCACAACGAGTTTATTCACAACATCCTCATTGAATAGACAGACATAGATAGACGGAGGGTGCATGACCTTGATGACAGGGTAACTGTGTTTAGATGACACAGGGGTCTCCGTCACCGTCGAAGCATGACCCAGTCCTAGAACACTCCCTCCACCAGCTGCTGAGAGAGACACACTTCAAAAACATCTACCATCCCTTGCCACATCCTGTCACAGGCATTGTGGGAGTGAGCAAGCGCCGCTGTCTGGCCGGGCCACACGCCTTCACCTACAGTGACATGGTCGAACTCTCATGCAGGTCAGACATGTTGGTCGTCATGGAAATGGTTCTGCTATTTACTACATGTACTAAGTGTAAATAATAATGAATCATGCTAAATATACTCTATCACAGTAGTTAACAATGTGAAACTATTGACCTATTAAAGCATTTAAATGTTATTTTCTATATTGACAACTTAGATAGATACAGTGCAACTTCAGTGAATGTCACCTTTAAGACTGAGCAGAACTGACCTGTTTAACAAGGTGACTGTATTAGCAAAGACTCACCGTGTGTCTATAACTTTGAGATAGTCGTATTACTGAGTTGGACATAAATAATATACGATTGTACATATTTGGATTGAGTGATTATATTTACATGCAGACGTTCAAAATATCCACACTGACATAACGAAGCCTGGCCTATAAATAACTATATGATATTTTCTGCATTTAGCACTTTTTTATATAGGATTAGATTTGCTATGTGTATTTAATTTTGTTTTTATGTCTTGACTACCGGTAGTAATGACTCAATACTGACCAGGAACAATTTCAGAGATGTGTCTGTCCAAAAGATCCCCCCCCCCAAAAAAAAACAATCAATCTTTCATTGCCTGTTATAAAAGTAATAGTGTGGACTTGAATTTTGTAAGTCAGCAGAATAGCACTGACCCTGTAGCATGCACACATAGTATTTGTTTATAACAACATAGCATAATTTTCTTTTGTCAAAATCTGATGTCCACACTGAATGATTTATCAAAATTAATACAACATAAGAATAGTAACTGCTTTAAATTACACTGTTTAGACAAAATCTATGTTAATACATAACAGTAGATTATGTTTAATAATTATAATGAAATATTTATTTCATGATGAACTTTCCTTTTGAACCCACTATGATGAGATGGTTATGATTACAACAGATGATACAGCGTTAGGCAACTACTGACAACATGTCACCCCTGTGACAACATGTCACCCCCTGTGACAACATGTCACCCCCTGTGACAACATGTCACCCCCTGTGACAACATGTCACCCCCTGTGACAACATGTCACCCCCTGTGACAACATGTCACCCTGTGTGTGTCTGTTGCAGTGAGTCACTGTTGGACCGTATCTTGAAGCAAGCGAGGCACACAGTAGTGCACCAGTGGTTGGTATTTCAGTTGGTATCCATGACGACACAGAGCACTGTTCACTTTCACGTTGACAGTCCTGTTACGTTTTGTCAGATTATAAGGAAACTGTACTTGAGAAAAATCTGAAATGTTTCCACAGTCACTGCAATCATGTCACGGATATGCTGAAAAATTACATTACAATCACATACTTCTGGCTCTTAAAATGCAAGCATGTGCAGTGCCCGTCAATACTGACCACATTTACAAAAACAATTCTGCATCCGCAGGATCGTGTAAACATATCTGACGATAACTACACTAATGAATGAATTACCTGTGAACATTTGTGCATCTGGTACATTATCTATGTTTAGAAAGTGTTTAAAGACATCTTTTTATTAGACATTTCAATTAATTCAAATTGATTTGAAGTGACGGACATTGCTTTAGAATTCTTTTTAGTGTCAAACACGTTTTAATCAGTGTTTATGTTTTAGATTAATTTATAGATAATTTACGTTTTATGTAAAGGTTTTAATTTTATATTAAGTTATATATCTTAAAAGCAGTGTTTAATTTATTTTAAGTTAATTTATATAATTTACATGCAGAGGTTTACTAATATATATTAAAACCTAAATTGAATTTGATTTATATTAATTTATATTTGTTAATATACATTTAGCATCAATCCGCAATGCGGGAATTAGCGCTATATAAAAACTGTATTATTACTATAATTACAATCAACCTAACATGCGTCATTACACTGCAGATACAACATAGCACTGAACCTATTAGTACGCCTGGTCTGTTGTACTCATTTCACATAAAATAATGTTTCCAAATTTCAAATAACAATAAAGGTATCATGTGGGTAAGACCTGGAAGTGTAACTGTGGTCTGACCCCACAAGTATTTCTAGTCTGCTGTATGAACCATGAATGCCAACTGAACTGTTTTAGTTAAGTTGTCAATTGTATTTATTTTACCTACAGTCCATAGGCTTCTTTAATTCAGCAAGCTATACCGGTTACATTTTTGTGACATAATTATTTGTAGTAGGCCTCTGCAGCAATATCAGTCTGCATTTTCATGTCATTATTACTTTTAGCAGTTAGATATTTATAAGATGTGAATTAACTATGCTTATTGTTACAGATCTTATCACAATGATGACATTGATATATTTGACAGGGCCATCAAGGTGGTTGATGAATTGGCCCGTAGCATACAGGACCCCCAGATATCCGCCCACTGGGGTAACATCAGCTCCCCTCTAGAGTCTAGCATCAAAGTCAACATAACGTCAGCCGGCTATGAAAGTCAAAGGCACGTGCAATTTATTGGTTTGTGTGCTTTATATTGGTTATTTAAAGATGGTGAACATTTCATAAATTATATATCGAGAAGTCCACATTTGTTAACCCTGAGACGAGGCATTGACAGTTCTCTCTTAATTTTCTGTGAAAATAGCATGCCAGAAAGAATGCTTTACTATGATAAAATTATAATCACATAATATAATCATGGGTGTATTACATTATTATGTTGTCTTTACATGCATTGTCAATTTGTCATTACATTGTTGTCATTACATGTAGTCATAATGTGCATTGTCATTACGTGTGGTTTTGTTACATGTGTTGTCATTACGTGTATTGCCATTACATGCGTTGTTGCTACGTGTGTTGTTATTGTGTGTGTTGTCATTATGTTATGTGTTTTCATTACACGAGTTGTAATTATGAATGTTGTCCTGTGTGTGACAGGACACCATTTGTCCTACACATCCTCACAGATGGCATGCGTGCAGTGTGTAAGGACGGCCGGGTCATTGACCTGTCCTGGGAGCCTCAACACCTGCGTGACCTCATCCTCTCCCAGGTACACATGCACGCACACGTGCACGCATGCACGCACACACACACACACACATGCATGCACACACATGCACACATGAATGCATTCAGGCACATACACACACTCACATGCATACACTCACACGCATGCACGCACGCACGCACGCACGCACGCACACGCACACACTATTTCAGTGTATCACTTTTGGATGGCAACATTCATGTAAATGCATCCATTTGTGAGGGGATGTTACACACCACATAAATAATAGCAAAGAAAAAGAGGTCTTGTAACAAAAACACTTTGGTTCATGTTCATTAACTTGAATAAGTGTGTTAGCACATTCATCACATTACTCTTAGCATACAAATATAACGTTTAGCTGGATCTGAATGTGTCGCTGTAGTTATACCAGCCGTGTGTGTAGGCGCTGGAGTCTGTCTGTTGTCAGATCGCCCAGCATCACATCATCAGTGTCCAAAACCTGTCTAAGATGATGGGTTGGCCGGTCCTTTCGGTCAACACACACCTCGGTATAGGAGACGTGGAACCTGTCTGCAATGCACTTGCCATCATGCTGGCCTCACCTAATGGAACAAGGTAAGCAGTTGTTTTATTTCACCCTTTCTGTAACGTTCTAGCTGTCATGTTGGCCTCTCCCAATGGAACAAGGTACGGACTTGTTTAATTTTTCTTTGCATCACCCATTGGAACCACATTTGTACTTGTTTATCCATAGGTAATTAATTATATATCACAACATTGTTGTAATGAAGATAGTGTAAAACATTTCTATTGTTCTTTACTTATTGCTGTTATTTAGAATGTCAGTTCTTCAAAACAGCACAAACAAAACAGGTACAATTAATCACAGATACCAGTGGACAAGGAAGCCTTTTTATCTTATAGACGAAGATCAATGTAAAACCTGTCACTCTGTGATACAATGTATTTGTAAAATTTAATCTTAAACATATGTTCAATTAACAAGCCACAGTGAATTTGCTAGTAAGTTGTAAAGATTTGAAATGGAAGTTTACCATTTTATTATTTCAAAGAGTATCAGCTTATGCCCTGTATCAAATTTGTTGAAATGCGTTAGCAGTTTTTAATCTATTGCTAAAATAAAAGGATACTTCAAAAATGACCTTACAAGAAATTAAGAATTTTTACTACGTTTTGGACCTAGACAACTAAATAGTAGTTCCGACATGTTAATTGTGTGTCTTCCAGTGTGTGGTCTATCTATAGTGGACTGGTGCAATGATGATAGTTTGAAACCTATCTAATGTTCTTTAATTATTGCTGTAATTTATACTGCAGTTTCTTCATAAAGGCTTGAACAAAACAGGGAAAATAAGTTGTAAGGATGTTAAATGAAGTTTTGTACCATTTTGTTATTTCAAAAAGTATCAGCTTTAAAGCTGTACCTAATTTGTTGGAAGTACCTTAAGCAGTTTTTAATATGGTACTAAAATAAAAGCATACTAAAGAAATGAAGCAATTTTATTACCCAGAGGTAGTGTTATTTTTTCCATATAAGTCCTAGACAGCTGTGTTTGGCTCATGGACAGAAAGACCTGTTCAAGTTTATACCCAGTTTGGTGTGGTGGTTGATTCATGTTTGTTTAAGTAAGTGAACATGCCAGTTGTGACGACATGTTGATTGTGTGTCATCCAGGGTGTTGTCCATCCGTAGTGGACCGGTCAGTCGTGTACGGGTGGGGCTACAGAGGTACCCCCGACGGTCAGCTCCGGTGACCTCCAGTTTTGATGGCGACGGCACACCCCCCAGTGACATCATCACTGACCCGAAATGGCAGAACCTGGGCAGTGCATTCATGAGGGTGGACATGGACAAGATTGAGGGGCGCAACTTTGTGAACAAGATAGAGATTCTCATGGCGAGTTTGACGACAGAATGATGACGTGTGACACAGTTGGAATGTTGCTTCATCTCTCGTGGACAGCACTGGTCAAAACTGGTCTGTCTCCATGACGTTGTCCATCACTCAGGTAGCACGATCAAACGTGATGGTAGACGGTCACTGATATCTTTGTCTCCGTGATGTTGTCAATCCCTTACGTGACACGAACAAATTGACAGCAGACAGTCATTGATATCTTTGTTTCGGTGACGTTGCCGAGTGACACATACAGACGTGACAGCAAACAGTCATTGATGTCTTTGTCTATGTGAAATTGTCTCTCACGTGACACATACAGACGTGACAGCAGACAGTCATTGGTGTCTTCGTCTCCGTGACGTTGGTAATCCAACAGACATGACCGTAATCAGTCTGATGTCGTCAGTACGTTGGACAGATGACAGCCGGGCCGGGCTGCAGGTGAACAGGTGTAGAAACTGGTCGAATCACATAAACCCGGTGAAATCGTCACTACAGACATAAACATTGCGTGTGAACATTCAATGAAGACACGGCCACATTGTTGAAAGGTAGAACCGTGAGTAGTGTTTGGCGTACTGGTCTGCTGAGCAGGGTCAAGAGACTCAAGCACGTGGTCGACTAGAAGTGTGACCACACGATACACGGCAACAGGGATACCAGGTAGTTCAAGTGAAACAGTGGAACAGTTCTGAAACTGTTACAGCTTATGTCTGTGTCAACTGTTGTGTCGTACTTAGTCACATAAACATCATCTTTCCTATGTCTACACTACGTCGTCACATATTTTTCACAGACATGCAAGTAAGAATATTGCTACTGATATGAAATGCGTGTGAAAGTGCTGCTTTGACACATGGACGAATAAGCAGTGCTTAACTGTGTAACGAAAACAACTACACAATGTATGTCATTGCATAAGTATGTATGACCAAGCGCGAGCACGCACGCAGCACGCACGCACACACACACAGAGACCACACACCACACACACACACACACACACACACACACACACACACACACACACACACACACACACACACACACACACACACACACACACACACACACACACACACATACTGTTATAGCCACACAGTCGCGTGTACACACAAATTGGACAAGCATGATCGTGTTGCAAGACCATTATTTAGGTACAATAAACGAGGTTACTGTACGCAAAAACAGATACACTATTGACTGGAATTTATTAATAATACATGTATTCATACTACAATCTGTACAATTCAATTAAGAGAATGTTTGCAACGTACACACAACAGGAATAAGCAGTGGTCATCTTTGACATAAAAACTACAACACGCATTTTCTATATTATATAACGCAATTTTGTTTGGTAGTGAATGTTAATTAGTTAGTAAAATGTAATATAAACCATCAACGTAATAATTATTTATCTGGCAAGTTCCAGTAACATACACCATAGGTAAAGCCACAATACGATACAACATAAATGAACTGTTGTAATGTTATTATAAAGTCGCACTGTTAGCAGCTAATGAACATACACGTCATATAAAATCACGACACTGCGTGTGGGTCACAGAAACCGAAACCACCAATACACGGTGTACGTCGTGCTCGACTGTGTCCGTTTCATTTTTATTATTAAAAATAACATTACACAAAAGTGGTCAATCTGCAACATATTGTATTCAAATCCGATGATTTTATGCCAGTGTTTAGGTCAGGAGCGTCATATATACCACTGTGTTGACTCGTATGAGACCAGCCTTCCAACTACGCCAGGGATTTGACTAGGTAAAGAGTGGTCTAAGTAGATCCACTGCGCAGTCTGCTCGTAAGAGTCGAGCTGCGTTCAAACAGAAGTCATTCGCATGCCAAACAACGCATGCTGTTTTCGCTTGCAAGTCGCCATATTGGTTATGTGGTTCTTCACTACAGAGATGTTTAAAACGAGGTGGAAAATGGGTAAATCTAAACTTTGCACATCATAATAGCGACTGTTTGCACGAATAGAGAACTATTATTGAAGAGAATGCGGACATATCTGACAGCCGAGACTGAGAAACGGCGGCCGAAAGTCGACGACGGAACAAACTGATCGGTGATGTCACCGCTGTCGACCAGGGCCGGAGAAAACATCTTTTAGGAACACGCTCTTTTTGGCTTGCTTTTTAAAAGTTGCGCCAGTAATTTAGCCAACGGGTGAAGGAAGTGTATGTTGTTGGTATCTCCCAGTTCAACGAGAAGACGCAGCGTTCGCCTCGAGGACACAATACTTGATCACTCAACCTACAACCACGAACACGATGACATGGACAGGCAGCGTGCGATATCACGTGTGTGCGATGTGTATTCAAGTCTTTATGTCGGTTAATTGTGTCAGTACGTCCATTGTGTTTACTCTTGGTGAACCTCTGGCACATTGTGCGTGTGTAGAAGATGAGAATGACGGCAATTAGTGAAGACCACACATATGTTGAGAGATGCGACAGGTTGTATATGAAACAGAATACCACACAATTAGCAAAACAACAAAAGCTGACAATGGACGAGTTGAGATAAAGTACAAGAAACATTATCGAATGAAGCAATTCATCACGGGTCGTGAAGTCGTACGACTGCAAATTATATCACATAACCGACGTTAATTGGAATTAAAACTGCTAACACGAAAGTACGTTGACATTACCTGCCGCACGAGCCTTTATAGACAAGTTATAACTTCTTCTCAGTGATGCTCGAGTGAGATAACTTCGTCCCACTGATGCTAGAGTGAGATAACTTCGTCCCACTGATGCTCGAGTGAGATAATTTCGTCCCACTCATGCTCGGGTGAGATAACTTCGTCCCACTGATGCTCGAGTGAGATAACTTCGTCCCACTCATGCTCGGGTGAGATAACTTCGTCCCACTGATGCTCGAGTGAGATAACTTCGTCCCACTCATGCTCGGATGAGATAACTTCGTCCCACTCATGCTCGAGTGAGATAACTTCGTCCCACTGATGCCCGAATGAGATAACTTCGTCCCACTGATGCTAGAGTGAGATAACTTCGTCCCACTGATGCTCGAGTGAGATAACTTCGTCCCGCTGATGCTCGAGTGGGACGACGTGGTCTTTTGGTTGAGTTCTCGCAGATACAAAGACAGAGAGCGCTGCGAGCGACTCTCGAACTGGGCCGGGTCCTCGCCAAAGTCAAACGTCTGTCGACAGATCCACACAGCGGTCGAGGTTAGTGGAGGACACGGGGGCTGACCACTTATTACTATTCATGCGTAACAAATCTTCATTATATATATATATATATATATATATATATATAATATGTATTTGTAATGTCCAGTATGGGATGGGTTATAACGATGTAACATATATTGAGAGTTGCATAAACTGTTTTAGTTTCTAATAGTCTCCCTGAAACAAAGCCTTAGTTATGCCATTACTTTTACGATATGTCATTACGACAAGAAGTGGCTTCTACAGAATCGACGCAATTTCAAAAGACAATCTATGTACATTGAAATTTATAATAGACATAGCCTCGATTAACTAGATTCCGTGAGGTGGCAGCACGTTTCAGCCCCTCAACTCTGCCTGGGGTTAAATTCAACACATCAACTCCGTCAGAGGAATAAATGGGCTGCCGATGTAATCGACATGGCGGCCTTATCCCAGATTAGGATACACACGCTGATTGGCTCTCAGGGCGAATTTTAAATAACAAATAAAACAAGGATATCCTTTTTATCAGATAATACTATTATAAAAATGATTCGAAATTAAACTATTTTCACACAAACATAAACAGATTCTCTTTGTACCTTTGACGCGTTTTGTGAATGGTTTTGCTAAACTGCCAGCTACATTGGTCAGTAGTGAACTTGGTTGTCAAGTCGGTATTTATTTTAAGCGAAATTAGGGTAGAGACGCTGATTAGCTCTCAGACCATGCAACTACGAAATAAAAATTACAATAACGATATACTTTTACTAGATAACATCCTATGAAAAGTATTCAACACTGAACTTACATTAACACAAAAATAAGTAAAAATTCAAATTTACAGTTGTTTATAAATAAGAATTACGGCAGGATTAACCAGTATCCAAGAGGTGACAGCATTATTTAGCCCTCCACGGATAGCATACACATTAAAGACGGATACCTTTTTTCTTCAAATAATGCTGTATTATAAAAAAAAACTATTCAAAATTTAACTTATATTAACACAAAATAAATAGAAATACAAATTTGCAGTTGTTTGTAAAAATAGAAATTACGGAAGGATTAACCAGTATCGGTGAGGTGGCAGCATTGTGTACCTCAATCGGATAATATTCAAAAGCCGGCAAAATCACCAGTCTTGGCGTAGTTACGCAGCCGACCGACAGTCGGTTAAGCGAGACTAGGAAGACCAAAAACAACATGGCGAAAGACAGTAATGGCGGAGCTACGACAGATGGGACTCTCGTGGGGCGAGGATCAGGCCGCAGCAAAGGACAGGACCCTGGGGAGGAACATTGTTGTTGTAGCCTTATCAACGTCCCAATGGGAACGAAGAGGACAAGTAAGTAAGTATAAACAGACTTACAGTTGTTTACGAAGCAGAAATTACGCAGAATTAGCCTCGATTAGGCAGACTCTGTAAGGTGGCAGCACTTTAAAAGGATACTATTTATAAGCCCGTTTGGTGGCCAGACAGTCTTTTCGGCGTAGTTTCTAGTCCTAAGGCAATAATATCACACCAACCGACACATATGAATGAAAAGCTGAACTATTATTTTTCATCGTTTTTATCGTCACGTAGTGAACAAGAAAGTCCAAAAGCATATCCTGTTTCAGTGGCGTAGTTAGGATTTTGCACTGGAGGGCCCGGGCCACCCGACAACCATGGAAGCAAACTTTGTATTATATATATTTATGCTCACGAAAGTACTAACAAAAAGGCTAGATAAAACACTCGACGAAAACCAGCCAAGAGTGTAAGCTAGCTGATTCAGAAGCAGATACTCAACGATAAACCACGTCCACGTCTAAAACTAACTGAAAGAGAAGTGCAGAGAATATATATATCCCAAGCTGCACCGCATTCGTCGACTACGAGAAAGCCTTTGACTCAATGCAAACTCAAGCACTATTGACCTCGCTTCCAGAACAGGGGATAGAAGATATGTATATCGAACTCAATATTGAAGGAAATCTACACAAATAGCTCGATGACAGTCCATGCACCTACACAAAGAAAGCAACAAGATCAAAACCAGAAGAGGGGTACGGCAGGGAGATTCCATAACAGGCAAGCTGTTTATGACAGCACTCGAAAGTCGAAAGCCTATATTCGGACGACTGGCTTGGGAAACCAGAGGCTTGAAGATAGACGGCGAATATATGAGTCATCTTCGCTTCGCCGACGACATACTCATATACGTTAATACACCACATGAACTACAACAAATGCTACAGGAATTAGCTGATGAAAGTGAAAATCAGGGTCTGAAGATGAATGTACAAGTCGAAGACAAAGGTGATGATGGTAAACGACACACCAACATGTGTCAACAACACCCAGATCGAGAAGATTGAAAGCTACGTCTACCTGGGACAGATACAGCACCAGAAACAAAAGCCAAGACAAGGAGATTCAACGAAGAATCACGACCGGATGGACTGTCGACAACTCATGCGTACTTCCAGCAATGAACTACGGCGCGGAAACATGGGTACTCACCACTCAAGCAAAGAACAAGCTAGCACCTGAACAGAAAAACAAACATCTGGTAAAGAGAAAAGTCACAGACGTAACTGAGCAAGTCAGAAGACGGAAGTGGGCCTGGGCAGGGCACGTCAGCAGGATACGAGATAACCGATGGACACTGCGTATCACCACCTGGTAACCCTACGAAAGGAAAAGACCTAGAAGAAGACTGGCGAGACGACTGAAAGACAAACTAGACGACTACTGGAAGGGTACCATCTCGCAGAGGATAGCGGAAGACAGGCAGATGTGGAGGCAGCATGCTGAGGCCTTCGCCCAACCACGGCACACTATGGACTATGGCTGCATTATGATATATATATATATATATATATATATATATATATATATATGGTTGAAACTACCGAAAACGTCGCCAGTAGCAAATATTGTATCTTTGGTCTATAAAATAAGTGGCATGGCTTTAATGGAAATATAAATAGCTTAGTCAAATGGAGCTCGACTTGCTCTTTCTTGCGATGTTTTCATGGTGGTATGATAATTTATATGAGTTTGTGGCTACGATACACAAACAAATCCCATTTTGGCTTGTCCACAGCAAGGGGTAGTATTAAAAAGGATGGTAATTGTAATATTCAGTAACTGTTAGCTGCTTAAATACATGTTTTATTCTATGAATACATACCTATTATTTTATTATGTTCTCTAAAATTCGCATCTATTTTCCTTACCTTACATACGTGTATAACTGTCCACAAAAGTCATGTATTTTACGTTATCTGCATAATTTATATCATAACTGTGTACCAATGAAGTGCTATCTAATTAGAAAGTATACATGGGGTTGTCACCTAAAAACAAAAGCCATGAGCATAGTCAACTTTTCTGATCGTCACAAGACATCAAAGTGGTAGAAAAACAGCGTCCTTGTTATGTATTCTACGTTATCCACTGTTATCATATATGTGCTTTCCTCCGTATACAATCAAGAGATACTATATGATGGTACCTTGATTCCTTTGTGAAATACATGTTGTAGAGACCTAATTTAATCATGTATGGTTCGATAATAAAGATGGTGTATTTTACGTTATCCGGTATTCTACGTTATCGCGGGGAAGGAAGCTTTATAACACATTCCATAGCGTTCTTACGGCAAACTTTAGGCCAGATCCAAACGAAAGTGGTTCTGTTGCGGGTCTAACGCACAATTTGTAAAATCAAAGATAAGTTTGTATTTAGCAATGCATGCATGACAAATAAAATAAAAGTTGTGCATGATATACATACCTAATTTAATCACATGGTTCAATAATACCAAATGATGTATTTTACGTTATCCGGTATTTTACGTTATCGCGGGGAAGGAAGCTTTGTAACACATTCCATGGCGTTCTCATGGCAACGTTTACGCCAGATCCAAACGAAAGTGGTCTGCTGCGTATCTAGCACACAATTTGCAAAACCCTAGATAAGTTTGCATTTAGCAATGCATGCATGACAAACAAATGTGACATTGTACTGGCTAGATTACCTTCATAATGATATTTTTTCTTTCCAAAATTAACATTCAAGGTATACTATATGAGATGACCTTGTTTATTTTGTGAAATAAAAGTTGTGTATGATATACATACCTAATTTAATTACGTATGGTTCAGTCATATCAAATGATGTATTTTACGTTATCGCGGGGAAGGAAGCATTGCAACGCATTGCATGGCGTTCTTATGGCAACGTTTGGGCCAACTCCAAACGAAAGTGGTTTTGCTGCCGGTCTGACACCCAATTTGCAAGACCAAAGGTAAACTTGTATTTAGCAATGCATGTATGACAAACAAATGTTATATTGTACTAGTGAAATTTCCTTCACATTCATATATTACTATCGTATAATTCCACTTAGACTTAGTTATTTTTATTCAAAATGAAGTTATCACTTGCAGCTGTTTTAATTTAGAAATCTGCAAAACAAAATGGTAGCTAGCTAATGGTGTATCATTCTTGCACAAAGGACATAGAAAACATAGTAAACATTTACTGATATCGTAAAATACACACTTGCATATGTAACATTTGAAATGGAATGCTGCTATTAACCCAAATAGAATCAAGTCAATGAAATGCGAGTGGAATTCATAACAGAAACATTTCAAAACATTCAATCACATGCAACATAATACTACGTTTCAGGGGCACGTGGAATAAATAACGTAGAATGCACATGACTATGTTTTCTGAGTATTTATCATTTCATTGCAGCGTGTAATATCTCTTGCGTATCTTCCTATTATCTTTAGTGATTGGAGTGTTATTGTACTTGTGTTGTTTTAAAGTTCAAGTAAAAAGCGGCGAAAGTCGGCAAACAATCAATATGTACTACGTTAAAATAGTTGACATGACCCAGGAAGCTAGAAAGAGAAGACATAAAATCCCAGGGACAGATGCGAATACACCGAGCGAAAAACTGACCGAAGTTGGAAATCAACGCCCATACAAAGATGCTACCATACAAAAACGACTCTTGTATATGAGAGACTATTTCGAAGTTCAAGTTCACTTCAAAGACGAGTTCTAGGAATGCATGGATGCATCTAAACCGCCCTGTATACGAGAACCTTGCCATTCTTTAAACACACTCGCAGAAACCTAATGCACCTTGCAAGTAGATTTCACCGAGACCTACATGTGCCATTTTCTGGATGAAATAAGCAGCGTATACTACTGTAAGGACCAAATGAAAGTTTGTCCTGCTGTGATACAGTACAAGGGAGTTAACGGTGTACTAGAAACACAAGAGCCTCGCGGTGCTGTCAGATGAAATGGCGCAGTGTTGCATCATAAAAGTCATTGTTGGTTGGGTCAAGCAAGTCAGTACAGGAACAGCACGATCGTGAATCTGATGTCAATTATACGAGGTCATGTTCGACATATCTGTGTCATGGCAGTACTTCGAAACCACGCAAGGTAATGTGGCAAAGGACCGTACGATGGGAGATATGGGGCTGTGAAACGAGCAGCTGATAAACTGTTTGCAATGTCTTGGGTTGTTACAGTAGGACCACGTCCTGATGATCTACGTGTAGTTGGTAAGGACAACTTGGCAACATTAGCCCCTCCTGCTCCAACAGGCAGGTCACCACATGTATTCAGACAATGTCCATTAGATGCTGAGATCGTATCTCGCCTGAACTGATAGGTGGTTATCCAATCTTGTATTCTATGTTATTTGTATTCAACGTTAACCAAGTTAACTAAACTAATTTTGCGAAACAACGAATGACCAGACTACTGCTATTTCTTCTGTCATATACGACAACAGTGTGGTCTTGTAATAACACGACAGTTGTATCCCTTTAAATGTTAAAATGCTGCCAGAATGCACAACATTATTTTGTATTCTACGTTATAAGCAAATGTGATTACTGAAACATGAATACGTACACTTGTGCTATGAAACGTTACATATGTGCCGCAATACTGTGTAATATGTTGAGTATGTGTTCAGGTAATCTTATATTTAACAGTATCTTTCAATAGATCAATGATAACAAATTATTACATTACACTTTAATTTGTCATGATAATTACGCTACTTCATCAAGACGTTTCAGTTGATGTTTCCATAAATGCTCCAGATGTCAAAATAAATGTTAAGTGATATAATATATTGTGCATTGTTGAGGATTTAATGAACACACTCACGATTTATTTGCTTAAGTTCATTCATTACGCATGTATTTAACATAAATATCTGAACCATTTTAATAACAGTCATATCAAGGTATTATGTATTTAACTAGCACCATAATCCATTATGTTTTCATAATCACATATGTAAAACGTATCTATATTGCGCATGAATAATCAGAAATGTTTGTATTCTACGTTATCCACGGACGTCCTTTGGGGAAAGCTACGCCAGCTACCACATTGTTTGTCGAGACGATGACTATTTTGATGCAGTTGGAGACAAGATCCCAATGCAAGACATCGTACCAAAAGCACTTACGTGGCCTACTTGATTCAATAATTGTGTGTTTAGCAAAACCATTCACAAAAGGCGTCAAAGTTATAAAGTAAGAGAGGAACGACACATTATTAATTACCGGTCATCACTACAGCGGTCAGCCATACAGGCGAGGTATAATGAAGCTTCTTTATCACGTACGAACCTGTGCAAGACACGCCGCTGTTACGGCAGTGACCTTTGAGACGCTACGAAACACGGATCATTAGCTAGACATTAATTAGCCTTATGGTCTATAACGCTGTTTGTCATAGTGATGGTGCAGCCGGAATAGCCTGAAATCTCGGTCAATTGAGGTTTGCGAATGAGAATATGCTTATCTCAAACATAAATTGATACTTGTGAGTTTGTTTGAACACGGCGCGTTGTGTGGTATATCAGGGACAA
Organism: Ridgeia piscesae; assembly: GCA_025642075.2. Taxonomy (NCBI): domain Eukaryota; kingdom Metazoa; phylum Annelida; class Polychaeta; order Sabellida; family Siboglinidae; genus Ridgeia; species Ridgeia piscesae. The sequence goes on along the minus strand of JAODUO010000355.1, from coordinate 285,804 downwards.
ATGGAAACCGCTATGTTAGCCTTAATTAATATTGTTATTTATCTGTGTACACTGTATTTTGTCCAGGCACGTTTTGTCAGACACCTGGCAGTGATAACTACCGTGGTGTTCTGCAGCGAAGGGAGTGATGTGCTATTTACATTGACTCTACACGCCGACGGTCTTAGCGGCCCTAAACATATAATTTGCCGTTGCAGTTACGGAATAGTTCATGAAAATAAAGAAAATCTCCCCCACTAACTCTTCGGTTAAGAATATCTCCAAATCTCCCCCCTCCCCCATCAAACATAGATATCAGACATGTGCTGTTCCATTAAAGAAATATTACTCCGTCAGTGTCTTTTACTGGTGACTAATGAAGAATCGGATTTTGATTTCAAACCTCCAAGCTAAATCACACATTCTCATGGCAAACCTCCGGTCCTATATTAAGACCAACTTCCAACCCACACTCTCTTTTACCTCCCGATCTTTCATGCATGCACTCACACCTGCCGTAGACGTTGCTATTTTAGTCATGTACGTTAATGACTAGGAAGTATCATAACAAGTTAAATACAAGCTAATTGGTTGTTTCTTGCATATCACTTTAATATGTGCAACCACAGACACACGTACGATAACACGCATGGACACACTATATGTTCCACTGTCTGTGAAAATATACATACGTAATTACATTTATATAATATTACATAAATAAATTGTTATAATACACAAAAACATTAGATCCTGGCTGACGGGCGATATGCTCGCCTAACAGATGATAAGTAAAGTCATGCGCACATTGCCTTTCCGCAGAGACCAATCGCGAAGTCGCAGCATTGTTGACGTAATAAACAAGTCACGTGATACAATGGCGTATAAGTTACGTCATTGACATGGGAAATGGTAGGCATGCACGACACGGTAATATTAACGTACTAGTCTGAATCTGAATGGGATACGTCGTAAAGAAGCCAATAGTGGCTATTGTATATATTATATATATTATCTAAAGGCAACCGTAAGTTATTGAAATCACATGCATGTAGGCCTAGGTATGCACGCGTACGAAGACCGATTATTGGATTATTGAAGAACAATGTTTGTGAAAATAACTCACGAAATCAAAAAAGTAAAATAAATATAGGGCTTACTTGCGAGAAACGAGTATACGGTTAGTGCACATATAAGCACTGCGACGACGTCAGGTCGAATCGGTAATAATCAGACAAGTCAAAATTAGAGCAAACACACTTCTATATACAAGACACACGGTGAAATGAACGGACCATTTCGCTTTTACTAAACAAACTAAGTTTATCTAAACATAATACATTTAATGACAACGCCTATTGAAACACAATGGAAGCGGAAATAATAGAAAACTGTGCAGCATTATACTGTGTGTTAATATGCAATTGTCTATCCTGTTTCAAGAATGAGATAACGCAGACTTGCTGTGCGACCAAGAGGCAACGAGTGATTCAAAGTCTTTCGTAAGAAGGAAAAAAAATTTCATGAACCGGAAATGCTGTACACACAATATTGCTTTTAGTTGAATATGGCACAAATGTATGTATGTTTTTTGGTATATACGTATGTGTGTATATATGCATGAATATATATATATATTACAAAATAGCTGATGATGACGTGAGCTTACACGAATCCGACTTATGTATGTCTACACATTCTTATTAGCCATGTCATTACGCTTTTCTTAGTTGCACTAACATATGCAAGACAAATAAATATTAATTGTACATTCACATTTACAAACACCTTGCCTTGTCGTGTCACTGTGCAGCTGGTGTAAGAAAACAACTTATTGTCCTAAGTAATACTTAGTACGAGCGAAACACACGTGACGTCACAGTAAGACAACCTGACACACATGACGTCACAGTAAGACAACCTGATAGCTAACAACGTCGATGCTCAAACTTATCACTTACGGTAAGGCAATAAGTCTTGTTCTACAACAACAACTTACACATCTACCACATGTCGTAGGATAAGCTTAGCACACGTCTTGTACGACACCACACGTAGCTCTAAGACGACGTACACGGACGTACGGCCCGAGACAGACAGACTGACGCACTTGACAACGGCCTTGTCCTAGGAGGAAGGAAGGAAGCGAATCACACCATGCCTGGCTTGGCGTACATCGGCAGGTGGTAGGTGTTATAGCTGAGGAAGCTCAAGAGGCGAGTCTCGATGGCCCGCTTCGCTCCCGACTGCACGAACTCCTCCTTCAGGTACTGCAGCTGGCTCTCGTTCAACTGGCGACAGACACGGCGATGTCACACACACGACACGACACAAATATGTCAACACAATCATATTAAATGCAACACAATCATCGTTGAGCACCCAACCCTGACCATTTGGCTCCCTCAGGACTGTTGGCCAGTACAAGACAAGACAAGACAAGACAAGACAAGACAAGACAAGACAAGACAAGACAAGACAAGACAAGACTGACAACACGAATGTCACACATAACACAATGACACAACACGAATGTAACACAGACATCACAAATGTCAAAGGCAACATGAATGTCATACACAACACAAAAGTCACAATGTCTGTGCGCAACACAATCACAGTCTTCTTCATGTGTACCATAAATTATAATATCAGACAAAACTGACCCGAGATGACGAACAATGAATGGAGAGAAGAGAACTACACGAAACAGAAAGTTCCAGGAAGACGACTGGAAGAGGACGACACGTGCAGAACATGAGTGAATAAAGAGCAGACAGAAGACGGCAGCAGACAACGAGAGCTGAGCGTGAATCGACACATTCACTGGGCGAGTACAAACGGTCAAGAAAGGAAGACGACTGGAGGAGACAAGACTTGATGGAGAGTATCACAGGTAGTAATCAAAGCAGGAAACATAATTACTGACTGACCATGCTAACGGAAGAATAATGCCATTACTGTTGTAACACCACACAGACCGTGAATGTGAAGTTATAATTTGTATTATTACATAGTCTTAATTAAAGTAATTAACCAAATGTATGCACCAGTGGTATTATTATGCTGTATTTCTTTATTCGCGGTTGCCAAATATGACAACCTGTATTTGTACCACATCACACTGAACCATCTTCATGTATTGGTCTCATAGAACACTATTGGTATATACATATATACATACATACATACATACATACATACACACACACACACACACACACACACACACACACACACACACACACACACACACACACACACACACACACACACACACACACACACACACACACATGAATATTAATTTGTAACATATACAGTTCCATTTTATGACAATTCGATTTACTAAAATTAAAGCAACATTACTCTATTAACACTGAATTATTTAATGCCTTCACTAGATGACTTGTGTAATCTACACTTGTATGTTGTTCCTAGAGACAGTAAGGCAGTACTTCAATGCAGACAATTTTGCAGTGCTATCTTCTTCTTTAGAAACATACATATAAATTCATATGCACATGCATATGCAAATGCACACAGACACACGCACACACATACTCACACACACACCCATACGCACACACACGCACACGCGCACGCACGCACGCACGCACGCACCACACACACACACACGTGTGAGTACCTCTTATGACACTAAATTACTTAAATTACTCAAGTGTCGTCTCTAAATTATTTTAGTGCGCACATCATCGTTCATGGAGATATCTCACAGCTATTAGAGCGATGCGGCACTAAAAAGACGAACGATCTTTCAGTGATAACTTCATTAGACATCCTTGAATAAATCTTAATGTACATATCATGATTATACATAAGTTAGCCGACAATAGACAAAGATGTTTGTTACAAACCTCGTCTAGCATGTAGGCATACTGCAAAAGAACAATTGATGATAATCACACAGCTTAGTTCTCGTTTACTGTCGACTCCTTAGCTGTGTGTCATTTTGCCTCCCTTCATGTAAATATAGTACGTACTCTATGTATATTTAGTCAGATTGTTTCAGCCCTAAATAGTGTATCTGTGAGACTAATTAAAGTGGAAATGAGATGCTAGTGGAACAAGAAGTGGACGACAGGTGTGACAACGTGGTTTGCCATATGTGACGGCTGTGAGTGGAACTCAACAGAGCAAGATGTGGTGATTGTAAAGTGGTGTGTAGATGTGATGTGGAGGAAGGTGCATAAGGGACAAGAGCTTACAGTGATGTCTTCTTCAAACATTTGTCGAATCTTCTCTTCAAGTGATTCCCGGTTTGGTTCCTGCAAACAACAATTATTGACCGTTCATCAGCTCATAAAGACGACTACAATGACTGTGATTTTAATGTCACCATCACAAATATATCTGCCATATCATTTAAAAAACGTTTTTCCATGAAATTGGAAGCAACTCGGAAGTTGCTTGAACAGGTAACTAGCTTATAAAAAAATTGCTTGCTCACTAGCAACTTACTCTTTAGTGGATAATGAAACAAATTCAGCCTCCTAGATACAGTATTCACCATTAATCAGAATGACTGGGGTATATAAAGGGCTATATAAAGGGGAATGCTACAATTCTATTTTCTGTGCTACATTGACCAACTCCATGGCTGTGGGAGAGGGAGAGGGAGAACACTTACAGGGCGTGTGACGAGCAGCTCACGCACTTCTTCCCTGAAGTCTGGGTAGCGGTCGTGGTACACCGCCATCAAACCCTTGTCCTGGAAGAACCTGACAACATCATAGAACGTGATTACACTCGCTTCCTGCTACATCACGGAACACACGGGATCACGTTCACTTCCTGGTACATCATGAAACACATGTGATCACACTCACCTACTGTTACATAATGGAACACACGTGATCACACTCACTTCCTGTTACATCATGGAAGACACACAATCACACTCACTTCCTGTTACATCATGAAACACATGTAATAACACTCACCTACTGTTACATAATGGAACACACGTGATCACACTCACTTCCTGCTACATCATGAAACACACGTGATCACACTCACTTCCTGTTACATCAAGGAACATACGTGATCACATTCGCTTCCTGTTACATCATGCAACACATGCGATCACATTCGCTTCCTGTTACATCATGGAACACACGCGATCACATTTGCTTCCTGTTACATCATGGAACACACGCGATCACATTCACTTCCTGTTACATCAAGGAACATACGTGATCACACTCGCTTCCTGTTACATCATGGAAAACACGCGATCACATTTGCTTCCTGTTACATCATGGAACACACGCGATCACATTCACTTCCTGTTAATCATGGAACACACGTGATCACAATCACACTCGCTTCTGTTGTCCTATTAAATATACTTACTTAACTCTTACAGTCAGGCCTACAGGGCACACAGATCTATACAACAACCAGACCATTTGGTCAGTGTCCTGCATTTTCCCAACTATTACGTGTGACTATTTATCTCACAATGTTTTGATCTTAAAAAAGAAAACATGCTTTCCGGAAAAGTTATCAGTTAAAATCGTAACCAAACTACACACTACTTAAAAATCAGGTGCAGATCTCCCCTCATCCAGGTAAGCTCCACATTGTCTCTTTATATACCTGTTGCATTTCCAACATCACAACAGTCCAATGTGAGTAAAAATTGAGAAATGAAAATCTAAATTACTGAAAGTGATTAAACCAAAGTCAGGTGTCACAAAGATGACCGTCACAGCAACTAACAGCAGAGGGGATCTGTGACATCAGTCGAGGCACCAGCTCACCATAACTCACTTGACCAGTGGAACGTGGCATTAGCAGGCTCACTTATTTCACGGACAGATCAGTGACCTTGTCCAAGCAGGTCACAGATCGTGCTCAATTGGCCACAAATACATGCTACAGAATGGATTCTTTGGAAATAACTGAAGGTCGTTTGGACTACCAGTTCTTCATCATCTGTAATGTTGTTAATTTACCACATTAAATCAGCTGCTACTACAGCAATGATGTGATGATGGTGTTATCAACAACTGCGCCATATTTTATAGGTGCACAAAGCTATTATTTTAGTTGTTACCTATATTCTCATTTAACATAAGTAATCACCCAGTTTAATAGATACTAACACTGTTTTAAGATAAGATGACATGTATTTTACTGATCCAAAAAGGGGAAATAAAAATATTATTTTTACAGGCTAGCAAAGGGAACACACAAGTTTTAGGGTCTGAAAAGTTATTATTATTATTACATGTATAATAAAAGCAGTAGACAGTCCATCAACATGGCATCGAAGGGACGCAACAGGACTGCTATATGTGATAAACAACTGCGCAGTTAGGACGTTCGTGATCAACACCACCGACTCTTAGAAGATGACACATACTTGTAGAAGTCCGAGATGAGGTTGACCTTGAAGCGGTAGATGAGGTTGTTGAGGAACCTCTCGTGCATGTTGTACAGACACACCAAGTTGCTGGTGGGGAACGGCTGCGAGAAGACGGGGAGAGCAGATGTAAATGTTTATTGATTTATATAGCACCGTATTTATACAATAATATTCTATGGTGTTGTACAATACAAGACAATGGAAGTTGATGTAAACATTCAACATAAATATATATTGATATAATGTAAATAATAATTAAAAATAAACAGATACATAGATAATTTGATTAATAACAATACATTTTGAAAATAATAACAATATTAAATAAATAAAAATATTAAAATGAAGCTCATTAAGTAATTCAGTGTGGAAACAGCACAATTTCGTTTATAGCAATTTGAAGAAAAAAAATTGTGGTTACAAGTTGAGCAGACTCACCTTCTTGGAGAGACAAGTGATGTCTTCCACAGACTTGTACTGGTTGAGATGTAGCCGGAAGTAGCCCGGGTCTCCATAGATACTCCCTGTCACCATCTCCACTCCCTAGGGAGACAGGGTCCACAGTCACATAATTGTGGTGACAATAAACATATTATCTGTGACCTATTGAATTGGGTGTGAAATTGCACTGATCTGTTCTGTACATGAGTCAAAATAATTCTTTGCAGACATTCATACAATTATAAGCCATTGCAACATGACGCATTTTTAACTTATGGAGTTGTTTCTTAATATTGCATATTACATAATTTCAAATGAAAAGTCACAAATATGACCACACAAATAATTAAAATGTAAGACTTTCCAACTGAAGCCAATTACTTGGACACATCTAGGGCAATGTATTCTATGCTACAGTGTGATGGACTACGAATCAATTACAACTGATGGAGGCAATAAACAGAATTTCCTACTGCGAGAAATTGTCAGAGAATGTCCTTAAAGAACACAAATCATCCCACGATTGACCAGTCAAGTGTCCACTTGGAATATTGCAACAGTCCATTAATAGTCCAGTAAACAGGCTAGTTGATGTATGCAGTGCTGCCACCAGTGGTCATGTTTAGTACCACAAATCAGGCGGCTGTGCTAATGACAAGTGGAACCACCAGTTATCACCAGGTACACCTGGAGAGTGTGAGAGTTGACAGATGGACACAGACTGGACAACTCCAAGTGTCTGGTGGCGTAGCTACATGTGACACTGGTAAACTAAGGCAAGGGAGACACTCTAGAATGAGACAAGGGAAAGAGACATCTTGAAACAGACAGCGAGTCCACACACCTACGGGAAAGAAAAGTAAGTAAACTAAATTATATAATATCAACTGTAGTAATCAATAATGTAATCGTGCATATAATATATCATGATGCCGTTCACTCATGCAGAGATTAAACGCTTTGCTCAAAGGAAGGATTACATTCGATTCTGATTTCAAAAAGTATGAAAATAAAAAATAAACAATTTGTAAGAAAGTGAGCACTGTGATCACATGGAAGTTTGTCATCTAATTAATTTACACTAGATTAAGATACTTCTGAACATTAATCAGAACAAAAGAAAACATTCTAAGACATTTCTCCACAATAACTAAATAAGACTAGGTCACAGATCTTGCTGTTTCCATAAGTCTTGTACATTCGTCACCTAATTTCGCTATTTGTTTCCAACGAATACAGGGTTAAATCTTGTTACTTGGGATTCTGGGTTAGCTATGTTTATGTTCTTATTACAAAGTCATATATGAGTGGTGGTGATACCATAATATTTGATGTATGTCTGCTTCCATGTCATGTCTAATTTGTAATTGCAGGTAATAAGCCGTCTGATTAAACTGTTATTCAGTCACTCCAAAGACTGCATTGTCATGCACAATTAGTGTTATGGGGAGGAAATGACAACACAACAACATACCCAAGGAATGTGACTG